>SKCR01030777.1:0-274796 GCA_019454045.1 Zanthoxylum bungeanum
AATCAAACTTAATTGTCCACCTCAACCATATAAATTTCTAATCGACCCAATTTATTACACTATATCATATAGCAAAATCTTCTAATTTTTTTTTTTTTATATAAAATTAAAATTTAAGGAAGGTCTAAGTCTCTTCTTTATAAAAATCTTCTAAATTTATTTATTCAAAAGTTGCAGAAATGTAGGATCCTCCCCAGAGCCCACAGTGTGGGAAGCCTTGTGCGTTGGACCATCCTTTTTGCAAAAATGTAGGGAATATTTTCGAGAATTATACATCTAACTAAGTATTACAACAACTACAGTTGGCTTTCTATCAATGTTTAAGTCCTTTTTCTCTTTCCTCCCCCATCACCACTATTTAAGGAGATCAACGCTCATAAAAAAGCAAGAAAAAAGGAACTCGTGTATACCACAAGTAGATGGTAAAAACCTACAAAGTAGGTTGAACACAAAATCCAGCCTTCAACATAATAAAAAAAGCCAAGTTAAGAAGCAAATAGTCCATTCTGTGGTCTCTAGAAAACACCAGTATCAATAGGATTGGTATATCGAGTGAAAAGGCCTTGGAAAATATTAACCACTTATTTGAGTTATTTCTTCATTGTCACTGCTTCCTACTTGCGGTCCAAGCAGTTTAGGACCTTAAATTTGAGTTGGCCAGCAAATTTAACCTGTTATTCAGTTCTTATGGAAAAAGTTGTGAGCTTTAAAGGTAAAGGGAAGGTATCAGTTTTATAAGATTATGCTGTAATGGCTATATTTTGGGTCTTGTGGATTGAAAGAAATTTGAGAATTTTTAAATTTTTAGGACAAAGTGATGGAAGGATTATGGTTATTTTGGGGTGCAGCGTTAAATTATGGGCTTCTGTATGGGCTCCAATCTCTTCAGAGTTTTTAAAAAATGGTTTCTAATCATCCTTTATCGGTCCTTTTACAGGGAGACTCCCACTCCTACATTCTAAGCACTCAGACAAGTCCTATGTAAATAGAAATCATCCAAATAGTTTGAAATAATAAAAATAAAAAATCCTTAGAAAGCAACAAGAGGAAGAAATCCCTATACAATAGACCTATTTATTCTAATGAAATAACTAAACAAAAGAAAACTTTCCGACTGGATAAATGAAAATAGTAAAATGACAAATTCATGAATACCATGTGTATGACAAAATGCTCATCCAATCCCTCCCGCGGAAGACATCTCTGGAATTAGAGAAAAGGAAAGTTAGTGTTGCATACAGTCATAGCTGGGACATGATCACATGCATATGAGATTTTCACAATTTTTTCCCTTTACATTTTGGGGTTAGGGGAAGGTGGTGGCTAGCAACAAATAAAATAAATAGCAGCACCATCAGAGCAAAACAACCAAAAAGAACAATAAACATATATTTATCAATACCGAACTAGTATTTATCTGTAGTAAATATCAGTACGCAGACAAGCTCTTTTGGCCCCTATGGTTGAAAAGTTGGCAGATGTTTAAATCCTTCATCACAGCTTGAACAATTGGACATGTTCAAAATTTAAAAGACTGACCAAAAAAATTGAAAATAAAAGAACAGTAAGGCACAGAACATTGAAAAGATTGTGTCAAAGAACTTTGCTTTGTGGAGGATTGGCATGAGAGATTTAGAGACCAGCAAGTGAATGTAAGGTTTCCCTTTTTCAACTAAACGTCTTTCCTCCTGGAAAATGAAGGGGGCTGCCTCTATTTGACAGTTGGTATTAGCAAATTTTGTATGTACTTTGACCTCCTTTTCTCTTCATGCAGAAGCTTACGGCCTCCTTATTATAGAAGCAGATATCCCTTGTGGGAGTATATTTTGCTGCCTTAAAAATTTTGTTAGACAATATTTTTGTAATCAAATGACAAAATTTACAAATATCAAACAAGCAAATTCTTAAGTATAACCAAGGATGAAATTAGTGTTAATGATCAGTTTTTATAACCTACAATACCTCAGATTAGATAAGAGCATAAACAATAACTATAAACTTTATAAAACTTAAAACAGACTGAGCTGAACATTGCAAATGTGAAAAGAGATACATTAACTTTCTTTGTTTGAAGTATGATTCAGACTTTTATATTTACAAATCTTAAATGTGAAAAGAGAAACATTAAATTTGCTTGAAGTATGATTCAGACTTTTATATTTGCAAATCTTTTACTTGATTATGCAAATCTTAGGTAACCAATTTCTGAACATTTGAAATTTATATCATCAAAATGTCATGTTTTTCATTTTCCACATCCTTTTTCTTTTATTATCGTTTGTTTTTTCTGATTCATTATATTGTAATATCTAATTTGCCACAGAAAATCAATCTGTTTTATGCTCATCCCATGTACTTAAGTTCTTCTCTCTTTTTGTTTTCCTCTTAAGGATATTATACACAAAAAAATCAATACCCACTATAAAACCATATTGTATAAATGCAAGCAAATGAAAAAGCATTTGAATATAAAGCAGAGAATTAATTGAGAGACTTACTGCTTTCACAGATGAAATAATGTAATCCCTACCAGGAGGGCTCACAGCATTGGATGGCAGTCTTATCCTGTAGAAGTCATCGTCTTGCAGTAGCTTCTATAAAAACAGTACAAACATATTATATAATTTGCGAATGCCAACTTGCCAAATAGCAAATCAAGGAAAATAAGACTTTGGAGAATGCCAGATTACTTCAAATTTCTCCTTCTCCTCTCCTATAAAAGCATTTCTTGAAAACCGCAGCTTTGTAAGTGTCTGTCACAAACAAGTTTGCAAATAACTCAGAAGCCAGTTGATTTTCATGTATAATAGGCAAAACTTAAGGTCCAGACAGTAGACATGACAACATCAAGAACTGAAAAACACTCACACTAAGTAGACCAGTTAAATGAAAAGCTATTCACTATTTCTCAAAAAAGACAGCAAAACAAAAAAACAACAAAAAAATATTAAAATAAGAAGCACGACTAATATTGTTTTACAAATGATCTCTTTTAAATTTGTTTTAGAGAATAAAATTTGCATTTCTAGATATCAATTTTCATAATAAAAAATGTGTCTAATAGCTTATTTTGGAAACAGTGAAAACGAGTTTAGTAGAAGTTTAGAAGTATTAATGAAAACTATTTTTCAACAACTGCATTACATAAATACATACAAAGATCCAATTTTGCGGAATTTTTGCCATAAATACCCACATCTACTCGTTTCTTTATACTGTAAAAGTCCCAACTTTGAGTTTCTTTATAGACTAAAAAGCTAAAAGAAAACAAAATTTCTAATTTTGAAATCCTAATCAGCAGTGTTGTTAACCGTGTTAACAGGGTAGCTCGAATATAACTTATAGTAATATTCAACAATATGATTTTGGTTTATCAAATGAGTTCTTTAAGAATTTATTGTTATAGAAATTTCACTCTAGTGCTTAAAATTCACTCTTCCATAAAGAATTTTTTATTTTATTTTTTGACAAAATCACACTTCTCAAAAATCCGCATATTAGTAAATCAGCTATATAGTGATACATGTGATCACAGATGAAGTTTTTTTTTCTAAAAAAAAAAAAAAAAAAAATTCAAATCAAAATCAGCTCTCTTCTAATTCAGCTTTCATAATTGCCTCCGTTAAACTCAAAACACAACAAAAAGAGAGCAAAACGAAAGCGTAAGAAACCCAAAAAAAAAAACCCATAAAAACGACATACCTGGCCACCGTGGCTGGAAGTCTTGAGACGAGCAGAGAAAGTGCCAGCAGGCAAAAAATCGGAATCACCAAAAGCGTGTTCTAAAGAGAATTGGATCTTGGAGTCCGAATCCTGATCTGAAACTTTCCTCCGGGTCGTGGATCGGGTGATTGCGGGTTCACGGGACTCAATTTGAGGCTTCGATCCACCTTCGAGGCCAAATTCCTCGTCATCGACGAGAAGCTCGTCGGATTCGAAAGCCAGCGAAGAAGAGGGGCAAAACAACAAAAGAGTGAAGAAGAAAGCGAAGCCATAGACACTGACTTTCTTCATTGTTTTTGGTGATTAGTTTTGTTTGGTTACAGTGAGTTCAAGCTTATTTAAAGTGCCTTTTGTTAGACGAATCCAGCGTCGCACGCCACTTGTTAAAGGAATTTTAACATACCACTATTTCAAAAATTACAAAAATAAAATTACCAAGTATTAAGATATTATATTTTTTTTTAAATTACATTTTACTATAAAATCTTATATTATACTATAAAAATATTGGAAAAATGGATACAATAACTATTGAGATGTAATATTTTACTAATATAGTAAATGTATATTTTAAAATATATAATAGTAAAATATAAGATTTTATAGTAAAATGTAAAGTTTGTAAAAATATAAAAATAAAATATTACACCATAATACTCTTTGTACCCATTTTTATTTGTCAAATTTTAAAGAAGTGAAATGTAATTGGAAAATTCTACAAAATAGGCATTTTTAACTATAAAGTATCAAAATTAAACACTCAAAGTTTTTGTTACAAAAATATCATCAAAGGCTTAATTTGTGGACAAAAAAACTCCTCTCACAATTTCCTCATCTCAAAAACTCAAAAATCTAACTCTCTCCAACTCTATCTCAGACTCATCTGACCGGCGTAAACACACACGTATAACGCAAGCGTATGTATCGTTCAAGTAGTATAAAAAGTATCGATCCCACGAGGACTTAATATCTAATCTATTAATTTTATGAGGTCAAATGATTACTAGTATCTAACAGATTGATTGATTGATTTGAAATGGTGATGATTCTAAATTTAAAAACAAGTAAATAAAATTGCACAAAAGTAGGTTTAAGAAAATTCAATATTAAAAACTATCTAGGGTTGTGAATCTTTCTAATATCTTTTAAAAGATGAAGTGGTTATTTCATATTTGTGTAATAAATCGGTTTACTAACATGGAACACTAAATTATGCAAAAGCCTATGTCGATGGTCAGACGCAAATACCCAGTTTAACCCAATTGAACCATATGTCTATGTCAACCAAATTATTTGGATTCATTAAGTTTAAGTTCCAATTATGGCTACCCCCGCCCGACAGGTATATGTATATCTTGTAAGGAAATCTATTAAAGGGTTATCTATCCTCAAGGAAGATCGTGGGCTATTAAGTCTAAGGCTGAAACCTAAAATTCATTTGTCAAGTTTATTTTAGATTTACCATATCAATCTTATTGGTGATCAGACAACAAGAAGCATTAAGCTTAAGACTTAATAAGTAAACCTTTAAATTACCCAAACTATAAAATAACCCCTTATAAACCGGTGATATTAGAATTCATCACAACCCCAGATAACTGGCTTAGTTACGACACATATTTACGGGTAGTAAAAACTTAAATAAAATAAAAGACATAAAGTAAAATGCTGAAAAGTAAATTGCTGAAAAGTAAATGACGGAAAGTAAATGCTGAAATTAAATACTGAAAATTAAATGCTGAAAAATAAATTGCTGAAAGTAAATTGCTGAAAGATAAATGCTAAAAGTAAATTGCTGAAAAGTAAATAAAGTAAAAGTACAATAAAAGAAAATGTTGAGGTAAAAGGATCCACTTTTATTACTTCTATTTTAGATATCTCCCTTAATATAATATATTAACTTTGCATGATAATTACCAACCAGCCATATAGACGGTATCCAGATTAAGTCAAATTAATAATTAATTACCAACCGACCAATCAGGCGGTATCCAGTTTAGTCAGGTTAAAACCAATTTAAATAATTATCAACCGACCAATATGGCGATATCCTCGTTAAGTCAGATTTTAACTAGTTTATATATTATAATTAAGGGAGATTAATCTAAATATTAGTAATAAAAGTTTTACCTTTTACCCCAACAAATGGGAGTTACCTCCTCATTACTGAAAAGTAAAAACTGAAAATTAAAGAAAGAAAAATATTGTGCGTAAAAGTAAATTGCGAAAAGTAAAAACTGAAAAGTAAATAAAAGAAAGTGCGAAAGCGGAAATTAATTACTGAAAGCTGTAAATAAACAAACAAGATACAATCTTCTTAGTATTCTTAAGGAATTCCTTAGAAGAAAATATGAATTTACAAATGAAATGGCTTGGTATTTATAGGCAAAATCTTACCTCCATCAAATCATCCACCAAATCCATTATTAATTGCTCCACTAATTGCTTATCATGTTTGGTGGTGATTTGATAATTTTTATTATTTATTTATTAATTTATTTTTTGCTTTGAAAATGATTGAAAATGACTTTAATAATTACACACACACACTTCTGGATGGTTCATCAATTTCGGGCATGAAATATTCCGAATTCGAAATTATTTGTCTTTCAAAGTTGTAGATCTTTGAGTCTTCTTTAATCTGGAACTTGAATCAGCTCAATCCGATTTCAGAGTAAAACGTTATGCCCAAAATACGACAGATGCGCAAAACTGGAATTTCCAAAACTGCACTTCGTTAAAACGCCCTTTCAAGTTTCCAATCTCCAAAATTAATATGTCAAGTACAATTTTTGCCCTTATTTGACCCACATTTCGTCCTAAATGATTTCATTGTGTCCCAATATTATTTATCTGCAAAATAAACTAAAACACATCAAAACGTTCATCAAACCCGAGAAACTAAACAAAATATTAAGTAAAAGGGGCGGTAAATATTGATATATTTTCCGCTCATCACACCCCCAAACCTAACATTTTGCTAGTCCTCGAGCAAAACAACAAAATAAAATACAAGAAACAATTAAAATTAAACTAAGCCACTTTCGTAGGGATCACGGTTGCATTTATCATATGCAACAAGTCTTTAAACCCTTAGGTGTCCCTAGTGGACGAGTTATAGTCTCGTGAGGACTTACAGCAACGATACCCACAAACGTTTTACAAAAGTAAAAAGATAATAAAACTATTGCACACAAAAGCAAAAAGACAAGAGAAAAGAGAATAAAGAAATTAGTGACTAATCAGGTGAAACTTCTACTCCAAGTTACTAGTTGTTTTCTTTCTTTCTAAATTACTAAATAAGTAAATTCTCCGATTATATTTACCATTCTCCATATGCTCAGCCGACAAAATATTAATCAACTCATTTTTTTCCCACAACAGTCACAAGTGCAGTTGATAAGAGAGTAATATTTTTTTCCGAAAGTTTTATCAGAATTCACACCTTTTTGCAGCAATGGAATAATTTATCTGATTTTCTTTTTTTGATTTTGATTTCGATTTTTTTTATTTACAATACCTTCCGTCTATGTAGCGAGCTTTGGGCCGGTGGCTCCCAAACCAGTTGCCTTTTAGGGCACCAGGTGTTAAGACACCTCTACGGACTTAATTACTCATACTTCAGATATATATATTTTTGCAGCATCTTTGATCCATGTAGCGAGCTTTGAGCCAGTGACTCCCAAACCAGTTGCCTTTTAGGGCACCAGGTGTTAAGACACCTCTACGGACTTAATTACTCATACTTCAGATATATATATTTTTGCAGCATCTTTGATCCATGTAGCGAGCTTTGAGCCAGTGACTCCCAAACCAGTTTGCTTTAGGGCACTAGGTGTTAAAACACCCTTACAGACTTAATAACTCGGATCTCAGATTTTTTTTTACTCCATCACTTTTTGATATGCTTCCTCCAATTAAACTAGAGCACTGAATATTACAAACTTTTCAATTTTAGCTCATGTCCGTATGTTACTATGCATGTTGATAATATCTGCTAACTGAGCATATGAAGATCCATTTTAGTCAGTTTTACGGAGAATTTACAAATTAAATAATTTAAAATGAAATAAACAAAAACTAACTTGTTTCAAAAATGGTTTGAGATACGTCTCATGAGTGAAAACTCCTTACTCAGCTATCTCTTACCAATTTCACATTTTTAGTCAAAATAAAAACACAAAATATTTTTGTAATTTTTTCAATTTTTCAATTTTTTTTTGTATTTTTCGAAAAATTTTGGACTAAAAATAAAAACAAGGTATTGATCAACTAATTCCCTCCCTCAAACCTAAATGAGACATTGTCCCCAATGTCTTAAACAGTAGAAGAAGAGTTTAGAAGATAGTATCTGGTTAGCTGAAATTCTACAGAAAATTAAAGGTTAAGATTCAGATTAATCTGACGCCTCTTACCACGATCGTCCTCGGACCAATTTATCTTTGAAAGGATATGGTCAACTTGTGGTTCATAGGCTAAGAGTTGGTCTATTAGATCCGGAGCAGTTCTGGAGTATAGAGGAGTTCTTTCATAGGTTTTGACACGAACCCATTTCACCGAGCATCATCAAGAAACACACAAAGAAAATCATAAAATCCATCAACGTTAAACAGCCCAATTGGTTTCTGGTGTATGTTCAAGTTCGCCTAAGATAGCACTATAAAAATTTCCTCCAATGTGCCCAAGCCACTTGGCAAAGCAATAAAAGAATCATCACGGTTAATCATTTCTACCAATCGTTCAGACATACATGGAACGATCAGTTCCTCTCCGTTTGATGGTCCAATAAGATTTGCCTCTGCCAAGGGTTTTGGGATGATTCCCAAAATGTGACTGCCTCCTTCATGTACGGCCTTTGAAACGATCCCCATTAGTCCAAGATTGCCTCTGGCATATACTAAGTGCATATTCCTTGCTGCTAAGACTCGACCCAATTCATGTGCTGCTTCTACGTATTGTGGCTTAGTACCAACACTAGTACCGCAAAACACACAGATGTTTTCAACTCGTCTTATTGAAGTGGCTTCCACGTTTTACTCTGGATGTCTTCAAAAGTGCAATGATGAGTTGAATTTATAACACCTGAAAATGGTGAGTAAAATAATAGCACTAGTACCTGCCAAATGACAATTATTAGTTAACAGTAAAATAAATCATGATAGTCAAAAAGGTCTGGATCCTGTCGGAGAAAATAAAAGAAAATAACAAAATAAATTACAATTATTAGGAAAAGACAAAGACATATAATATGTACAAGAAAAGTAGCGGCTTGATTGACGTCTATGTGTCAGAGACAAGCTTCCCATCCAATTTTCTTATAAATTGGCAAACCAGGTCTTTTTGAGTCAGATTCCCAAGACTTAACTGTTGTCTTTCTTTTTGAAATTGTGCATATAACACACGAATTTCGTGATACACATATCCACTGGGATGCGTCTCAAGAGTTTTAGATATATCATCCAAAGACTCATTACTCAAGCCATCCCTAATGAAATTAATCTTATCTTCGCGGTTATCAAACACCATTCCTAAAGAACGACGAGTATCACAAAACATACGAGCACATTTATAACAAACACACATTCTTTTGGCTCTTCTCTTTTTAGCATATGTGCTCCTTCCTAAACCAGGCAGATGTGAAATAAAAGAGTCAGAAGACTCACCTACCAATCGGACCCGTGCTTCAATAATCCAATGAATTTCAGTAGGAATACATTTGATCATCAGTAACCTCATCCGTTCCAAGCTAGCTTTGTAGACTTTCATCAGAGATTTTTGAGGGAGAGAAGAAATTGCTTGCGAAGATTTGCGAGGGCTTCTTCCATCGTGAAATGACTTTACCTACAAAAATTAAACACACAAAAATAAAACACACCAGATCACAATATATACACAAATTGCATGGGTTGCCTCCCTGCGAGCGCTAAGTTTAACATCGACAGCTAGACGTGACTTCTCGAATGTTAGGCTGGATCTGAAAGTGTGACACTTTCTTTTTGTCGCTCAAATGATTCTCCCCAGTAGTACTTAACACGCTTGTTTTAAAACTTGAAAGTTTTGTTAGAGTCAGGATCATGTATCTCAACGGCTCTATCTGGTAAAACTTTGGTGATTACAAATGGACCTGACCACCGTGATTTTGGCTTCCATGGGAAGAATTTCACCCTTGATTTGTTTAACAGTACCTTCTGCCCTGGTTCCAGTTGTATGCGCATTAACTTCTCATCATGTCTCTTCTTGGCCTTTTCTTTGTACAATTTGGCATCCTCAAAAGGCTGATTGTGAAATTCCTCTAATTCATTGAGCTGGTGGAACTTTTTCTCTTATGTTGCTTGTAGTGCAAGAATTGGATTTTTCAGTGCAAAAGACACTTTATATTCAGGCTCCACAGGCAATTGACATGTTTTAAGTTTGTCAGTAGAACTTTGCATTGCATTGGAGTTCTAAATGGTACTGTGTATCATATCAAGTCTGAAACATTCCTCATTCTTTTCATCATCTGGTAAATTCATGGCCTTGAAAACATTGAATGTTACCTCTTGGTCCTGTACACTCATGGTTAATTCTCTTTTTTGTACATCAATAATGGTTCGACCTGTAGCCAAGAACGGTCTCCCAAGGATGATTGGCACGTCTGCGTCTTCCTCCATATCAAGGATAATAAAATCTGATGGGAAAATGAATTTGTCAACCTTGACCAGCACATCCTCAACTACGCCTCTTGGAAATACGAGCGTTCTATCAGCAAGTTGTAGAGAGACTGAAGTTGGCATTGTTTCTCCAATCTGCAGTTTCCTGAAAATAGAAAAAGGCATCAAGTTAACACTTGCACCTAAATCACATAAAGCCTTACCAAAGTTATGTTCTCCTATGATGCAAGGAATGGTGAAACTGCCAGGATCTTTCAACTTTGGGGGAAGCTTCCTCTGAATAATGGCGATGCATTCTTCTGTCAATGCTACTATCTCGTAATCTCCCAATCTCTATTTTCGTGAAAGAATGTCTTTCATGAATTTTACATAGCTGGGCATTTGTTCCAAGGCTTCTACAAATGGAATGTTGATGTGCAGCTTTTTGAACACCTCCAGGAAACGAGAAAACTGCTTGTCCAGTTTGTTTTTCTGAAGACGCTGAGGAAAATGTGGAGGTGGAGTGATCTGTTCTTTTTCATTTGCTTATTTTTCCTCTATCTGTTGCTTTGTTTCTTTTGGAACTTCCTCAGTAGTTGTTTTGGTTCCAACATCTTTGTTGATTTCAGTACCGCTTTTTAACATGATGGCATGACATTGCTCCTTCCCTCGTTTCCTTAGATTGGGTTCTGTGTTGCTGGGAAGATTACCTGACGGTCTGTAACTTTGAGCATTGGCTAGTTATCCGATTTGATTCTCCAGTGCTTTGATGGAAGTAGTTTGGCTCTGAAAGATAGCATCATATGCTACTTGTTGCTTTTTGAACATCTCTGCAATCCATTCTTTCATTTCTGGTTCTTTTTCATGTTCCTGGCCTTTGTTCTGTTGTTGAAATCCTGGTGGTGGATAGTTCTGCTGTTGGAATCCAGGTGGTGGATTGTTCTTTTGTCCTGAATTGTTGCTCCAAGAAAAATTGGGATGATTCCTCCACCCTGGGTTGTAGGTGTTGGAATATGGATTGTTCCCCTGTCTGTTGAAATTGTTGACATAATTCATCGTCTCTTCAAGTTGGTTTGGTTCTGGTGCTCCTCCATATGGTGAACTTGTGGATCCAGTGCTGAGAGTCTCCATGAATTTGCATATCTGATCCAGCTTGGCGTTGACTGCTGTATTGGCTCCACTTTCATAAATTCCTGCAATTCTTTAGATCATGCTCCTTTCTGTTGGCCACAAGGAATTGTTGTTGCCCATTTATTCGATTAGGTCCCAGGCTTGATCTTCTCATTTTGCCATTAAAGCTCCTCCAGCAGCATCATCGATTATGGTTCTCATCAGTCTAGAAAGTCCATTATAGAAAGTTTGGACTTGAAGCCATTTTGGAATCTCATGGTGAGGACATTTCTGGAGCAAATCTTTGTACCTTTCCCAAGCTTCGTAGAGAGTTTCTGAGTCCTGTTGCACAAAGGATGTGATGTCATTCCTCAGCTTTCCAGTTCTGGCTGGTGGAAAGTACTTTGCAAGAATTTGGTGGCTAAAGTGTTCCAAGTTGTGATGGAACCTGCTGGTAGTGAATGTAGCCAAGCTTTAGCTATGTCTTTCAAGGAGTATGGGAAAATATGCAGTCTCATTGCTTCTTCAACTTCTCGGTTGTAATTGAAAGTGCCGCAAACTTCCAGGAAGTTGTTGATATGGGCATTAGGATCTTCAGTTGCAAACCCCCCAAACTGAACTGACTGCTGAATCATCTGAATGCATGTTTTGATGTCACCTGCATTTGCTGGTAAGGGAGGAAGTACAATACATGAAATGAGTCTGTCAACCACCGGAATGGTTCTGTCTCGAATGGGAATTGGTGGTGCAACGTTCAAAGGTTCAGGTTCCATGTTAATGATTGCTTCTTGGCCTTCTCGCCTTTCCCTTCTCAACTGTCTTATGGTTCTTTCAATCTCTGGGTCAAGCGGTCGGAGTTCAAAGCTTCTGGTCCGTCTCATGTAGTTTCTGAGAACCTGAAACACAAGAAAACAAAAACAAAAAGTAAAAAAGAAAATTAGATACAAGTAAAGGTATCTAACCTTAAAACTTATAGTGAAAGATAAATAAGTCCCCGGCAACGGCGCAAAAAACTTGACCGGCGTAAACACACACGTATAACGCAAGCGTACGTATCGTTCAAGTAGTATAAAAAGTATCGATCCCACGAGGACTTAATACCTAATCTATTAATTTTATGAGGTCAAATGATTACTAGTATCTAACAGATTGATTGATTGATTTGAAAATGAGATGATTCTAAATTTAAAAATAAGTAAATAAAATTGCACAAAAGTAGGTTAAGAAAATTCAATATTAAAAACTATATAGGGTAGTGAATCTTTCTAATATCTTTTAAAAGATGAAGTGGTTATTTCATGTTTGTGTAATAAATCGGTTTACTAACTGGAACACTAAATTATGCAAAAGCCTCTGTCGATGGCCAGACGCAAATACCCAGTTTAACCCAATTGAACCATATGTCTATGTCAACCAAATTATTTGGATCATTAAGTTTAAGTTCCAATATTGGCTACCCCCGCCCGACATGTATATGTCTATCCTGTAAGGAAATCTATTAAAGGGTTATTGTAGGCATTGCATTTTCGCATGTGAAACCCGATGATGAGTCTCAGTTGGAGGCACTACCTTTTTAGTTAAGGATATTGCGGGAAACGGAGGTCGGAAGGGGAAATTCAGAATAAGTACGTCATCATATTCATTTCGCAAGTTCACTGTTTTTGTTCGTGCTGCGTCCGTTACTTCGTTCGAACGTCAAGCAGATTGCGGACGTTCATGTAGCGTTCGAAGGGGCGTTCGAACGGCGTTGGTATTTCTGGTTTTGTTGCTAGCCTCACACCCCAGCCCAATTAGCCCACCAAAGCCCATAAAACACAATCCCAATTAATAAAACACATTTAAAACACATGGGAAATTAAATTAAATATTAATTATATAATGTAATGTAATTGAATTAAATAAAATAATTAAACCATTTACCAATTAAATAAAACATAAAATATAATCATACCTAATTAAGACAAATCAAATATATTAGCTTCCTAACTAAACAAAATCACATACTAAATTAAAAGGATGTTATGCCTAATTAAAATCAATTATAACAAATCAAAGATTTTGACTTCCTAATCTAAACCAAATTTGTCCCCCCTCAATCTTTGACTTTCCTTGCTCAACACTAAATCAAATCCCTTCCTAGTGAGACAAGGTGAAGCCCTAGCCATTCTCTATATAAACAACCCCTAACCAATACATGATTCCTCTAGCTCATACACACAACTCACACGAAAATCACAGTAAGAAACCCTAGAAGTTCACACATACTACAAAGAAATAACACAAAAATTCTCTTCATCTCCTCCCTAATCACCGAAAATCATACCTCCATTTAGCAACCTCGTATCACCGAAAAACAGCCCATACAGCAGCCCTAAAACACGCATACAGCAGCCCTAAAAAACATACAAACAGCAGCCCTCCACCACCAAAAATTACAACCAAAAACTGAACTGCAGTAACATAAAAACTCCACTTATAATCCTTGAAATAAACACACCAAACTGCACCAAAAACCCCAAAAACAGCAGCCATGCACACCAAAATAGTGACCTGAACAGTGAGTGGAAAATACAGAGGAAACAACAGCAAAACGGAGGCCAAACAGCAGCAAAAGATGGAGAACGACGACTCAAAACAGTAAGACAACGAACGAGAGCAGTGAACCAGTGAACCAGAAGAGTTGCAGAGCATCCACCCTTCCGACGATCGTGTACCATACATCCGAGAGGTGATTTAAAAGGTTAGACCCGAGGGCACTTTTCTCATTAGTTTATATTCGTCTTTTGTTTGTTTATTGAATTCTATTCGCATGAGAGTCGTTTGTGGATGCATGTTGTGGCTTGAATGAGTTGGAAAATGTGTCGCCTCTTTTGGTATATAGGATGGAAACCCGGACATAAATTTCATAGCCGATTCCGAATGGACGGTAGTATGATCTGTACTCGGGATACAACTCCACGTACCACTTGAGTAAACGGCACACTCTTTTGTTTTGTGTTGCTTCGGTTTATTTATTTTTCGTTATTTGAATTCCGCATGTTACTTTTGTATGTATGATACAATCGAGCGCATGGGCTTAGTAAGTCGGATTAAAGGTCCCCTATTTGGAGGGGTTAAAATCCTTTACCACGATGCTTTGCCGCGCCGGTTGATGTGTGTTCGGTTGAATGTAAGATATGTTCAATCAGGCATACCAAGTTTGATGTGATTGCATTTATCTTTGTATGCATGATACGATCGAGTGCATGGGCTTAGTAAATCAGATTAAAGGTCCCCTATTTGGAGGGGTTAAAATCATTTACCACGATGCTTTGCCGCGCCGGTTGGTGTATATTCGATTGGATGTGAGATGAGTTCAATCGAATACGTGAGGTCCCCCATTGTGGATTTGTTGGTCTATGAATGTGTTGCATGCATCAGGTCTGGTTCCGTTCGAACGCGTTCTCGAACGCCACACGAACGCGAACCTTCTGTTTACCGTTCGAACGCGTTCTCGAACGCTACGCGAACGCGCACGCATTTTCTTAGTTTCATCATGCATCATGTCTGGTTCCGTTCGAACGCGTTCTCGAACGCTATACGAACGTGAACCTTCTGTTTACCGTTCGAACGCGTTATCAAACGCTACGCGAACGCGCACGCATCTTCTTAGCGTTTCATGCATCAGGTCTGGCTCCGTTCGAACGCGTTCTCAAACGCTATACGAACGCGAACCTTCTGTTTACCGTTCGAACGCGTTCTCGAACGCTACGCAAACGCGCACCCACTGAACTGAGTTATTTTCATCAGATTTCGTACATAATTGTCCCTAGTAGCTATTCCTTCCTATGATAAACCTGATTGTTTCTATGCATTATGCAAGATTGTGTAGGTGTCGTTCATCTGTATTCCCCATATGTATGAGTATAATGTGTTTATTAACTTGTATGCTTGCCGTATGTTAATCTTTATGTATGCAAATTGAGACATAGATCACATACTAATAGGCTGTATGCAAATTCGGATATGTGTTACATGTAAATTTAGATGAACTTGTTGATGTATGCACGTGAATTTAGAAGCATGATACTCTTGGAAATAAGTGTTACTTAAACTTGATTAAATTATTACATAAATCCTTTCATTACAAGTGACATAAGTAAGGGACCATTCTGAACCCAACGGTTTGAGGTCTTCCCTTGCGAGGGGTGAGTGCGGCCTTAAATCTCATTTTCCTGGTTCACACCAGGTGGCGACTCCATTATTCTCCGGTTTAGTCCCCCGGACTATTCCGTACTCCCAACCAGGCCGCGAGCCCGAAACAGCATGCGTCGCCCAGTTCCTGTGTTCGACAGTTATTTATCCTCAAGGAAGATCGTGGGCTATTAAGTCTAAGGCTGAAACCTAAAATTCCTTTGTCAAGTTTATTTTAGATTTACCACATCAATCTTATTGGTGATCAGACAACAATAAGCATTAAACTTAAGACTTAATAAGTAAACCTTTAAATTACCCAAACTATAAAATAACCCCTTATAAACCGGTGATATTAGAATTCATCACAACCCCAGATAACTGGCTTAGTTACGACACATATTTACGGGTAGTAAAACTTAAATAAAATAAAAGACATAAATTAAAATACTGAAAAGTAAATTGCTGAAAAGTAAATGACGGAAAGTAAATTTTGAAATTAAATACTAAAAATTAAATGCTGAAAAGTAAATTGCTGAAAGGTAAATGCTGAAAGTAAATTGCTGAAAAGTAAATAAAGTAAGAGTACAATAAAAGAAAATGCTGAGGTAAAAGGATCAACTTTTATTACTTCTATTTTAGATATCTCCCTTAATATAATATATTAACTTTGCATGATAATTACCAACCAGCCATATAGACGGTATCCAGATTAAGTCAAATTAATAATTAATTACCAACCGACCAATCAGGTGGTATCCAGTTTAGTCAGGTTAAAACCAATTTAAATAATTACCAAACGACCAATATGGAGGTATCCTCATTAAGTCAGGTTTTAACTAGTTTATATATTATAATTAAGGGAGATTAATCTAAATATTAGTAATAAAAGTTTTACCTTTTACCCCAGCAAAGGGAGTTACCTCCTCATTACTGAAAAGTAAAAACTGAAAATTAAAGAAAGAAAAGTATTGTGCGTAAAAGTAAATTGCGGAAAGTAAAAACTGAAAAGTAAAGAAAAGAAAGTGCGAAAGCGGAAATTAATTACTGAAAGCTGTAAATAAACAAACAAGATACAATCTTCTTAGTATTATTAAGGAATTCCTTAGAACAAAGTATGAATTTACAAATGAAATGGCTTGGTATTTGTAGGCAAAATTTTGCCTCCATCAAATCATCCACCAAATCCATTATTAATTGCTCCACTAAATGCTCTACTAATTGCTCCACCAAATCCATTATTAATTGGTCCACTAATTGCTTATCATGTTTGGTGGTGATTTGATAATTTTTATTATTTATTTATTACTTTATTTTTTGCTTTGAAAATGACTTTAATAATTACACACAACACACTTCTGGATGGTTCATCAATTTCGGGCATGACATCTTCCGAATTCGAAATTATTTTGTCTTTCAAAATTGTATATCTTTGAGTCTTATTTAATCTGGAACTTGAATCAGCTCAATCCGATATCGGAGTAAAACGTTATGCCCAAAATACGACAGATGCGCAAAACTGAAATTTCCAAAATTGCACTTCATTAAAACGCCTTTTCAAGTTTCCAATCTCCAAAATTAATATGTCAAGTCCAATTTTTTCCCTTATTTGACCCACATTTCATCCTAAATGATTTCATTGTGTCCCAATATTATTTTATCTGCAAAATAAACTAAAACACATCAAAACGTTCATCAAACCCGAGAAACTAAACAAAATATTAAGTAAAAGGGGCGGTAAATATTGATATATTTTCCGTTCATCATCATCTCTACCCATTCTGTTTCCTTACTTTGATTTCTCTTTCACTTCATCTCAAAGACAAAATCAACACACATAATTTTTTTTCTATTGCTCAATATGTTACCAACATCAAAGACAAACATTATAATCAACCATCAAGGTTAATGTTTGATTATAAGCAATGAGTTTTTTAGTTCATTGTGTTTAATGGGTTGTTTTGTTAATTTACAATAATGTAGGTACATAAAAACATAATTTTTTGGTTAAGAGATGAAAAACAAAATTGTCTGGTGTCATCGTATGAAAAAAGTTTTCTCCCTCATGAGTTCGACGAGGCGTGTTTTTTGCCTCAGGGATGGTCAACTGTTCATTTTGATGATAACTTGTCCTCCTCGACCACTTGAGATGACCAATCCGGAATCCCTTCGAATCGAGACTCAGACATGGGTGATGAAGTTCACATGTCCTTCTCCGATGAAGAATAATGTACCCCACTTGTAATTTTTCTTTTGTTTTTCATTGTACCGAGTCCAATTGTGGTTTTCAATGAAATGAAATTTTTTACAAGTATTGTGCTCATTTCCTTTCTTGAGTGTTCTCAATTCCGAAATGATATTGTTTGTGATACTTGACTAAGTATTTTGCCAAGTTAGAACTTGAACACGTAGATTTTGATCAAATTCAAGTGTTTAATTTCGAAGTACTTCAATCCGATTTGTATTTGTGAGACAAATTAACTAAGTCATTTGTATTAACTTAGAGCTTGGTTCTGGAACTCATTACTCTGGTTTGTAGTCCCCACAATAATCAACTAAGTCAATTGCAGTTACTTAGAAATAATTTTTCATAATTTGGCTAAGCTTGTAATTTGGCTAAGTCATTTGAAACATGTAGACATGAATAGTAAGTTGTATCGTGAACATGGAAATTATAAATTGGGCTGAAATCTCATCATAAACTTGTAACTGCATATATGACTGTAAAATGGAATCTTTAAACCGTAATTAAGAATGTAAATCATGAGCATAACCGAAAACTGCAACCATGAACTTAAACTTCATCTTGAAAATTATAAACTTGTAAACTGTGTTTCATAAAATAACTCATAAAACCTTTGAAAATTCATATACAATGATCGGGATTGGGACGTCTCCCATGTATGCCATACGTAATGGGATTAGGCTGTCGCCCCCGCGTACGCTTGCACATGCTTTACGATGTCATGAAAAATGTAACTAGTATCGTAACTTGGGGACGTGAAACCTACTTAGCGGGACTTAGCACCACGTAAGCAAGGGAACATGAACATGAACATGTCTAAGAGGGTCACTGAAATACCATTAGGCCTGCTAAGCTGAGCATACCCGTGATAGCTATATATTAGAGGACGACACTCTACTTGTGGTTTGAAAATATTTCGTTTCTTGTTCTTGTAAATCGTTTACTAAAAACTTAAATTGAAAATCATGGAAATCATTAACTGATAACTATAAACTTGATACATGGAAAGTATGATCTGTAAACTTGTAAACATAACATATGGGAAACATGAGCAGAAAACAGTGAACATGAACATGATACATGGGAAACGTGATTTTAAACTTGTAAACATGACACGCAAGCTGAAAAATAAATTATAGACTTGAAACATGAAACATAATCTGTAAGTATGACTAATGGAAAAAAATGAATTGAAAACTGTAAGCAAGACACGTGAAGAACGTAAACTGTAAACACGTAAGCATGACGCGTGGAAAATATAAAATGTAAATAAGTAAATATGATACGTGCAAAAAGTAACTTCGAAACTACAAACTGAAAACATGAATTGAAGACTATACATATAAACTGTAAACTTGCATAACATAGACTGAACATAGAAATCATGAATTGAAAACATGTAATTATAAACTGATATGTGTACTGGTTTATGCATACAATGCTCGTACGAAATTCATTACCTATTTCAAAATAGGTATGGGATGAACATCGTCCGTACAATTTCCTAACCAGTACTTTTAAGATAGGAACACATAAACTGAAAATGTAAATTATAAAAATGTAATGTGTGAACATAGAATGAAAACGTGGATCGTAAAGATGTAACATGAAAACGTAAACTGAAAATGTACATGCATGACTTGGGAAAACATGAACTGGAATCATGAAACATAAATCGTAACTACAGTTCATGAATTATAATAAGCTATATCACAAGACATACTAAGGCAAGACCTATAATAAATAGAAATTGGTCCTTGAATTGGCTCTACGTCACAACGTGACCCATTTTATGTCGCAACATGCACAAAATGTAATACGGGTCAGAGAGTTACCCTTAGTGTCGCGTCGCATTGCAATCTCCAGGGCTGTTATACATCACATCATTGCCAACTCCTCATGGCTAAACCAACATCACAACACTACCACATTTTGTTGGACAATTATTACCCATAGCATCACTATTTTGTAAATGACATGATGTTCTTGTACAAAATTAACTATGTGACAAATGAAATTGCTCTTTTATCATTTGTAATTGGATTAGCTCGATATATAAATGACAAAAGTCCATATGATTAGTACCGGATTAATTCGATATGAGAAAGTATCAATCCACAAAAGGTTTAATCATTAAATATCCATAGTCGTAGTATTATCGAGACTGGACATCGATAATGCGGAATAGGCTAGTATTGCACTTGTGCGCATTATGGAAGCGTAACGGCATAGTTCTCATATATTTAAGTATTGGATACTTATGTAAGTGTGATAAGAGGTTCTATTTACCGATGGTACGGGAATCGATTCGCTCTGCATAGACCCCTCAGAATCCCATTGGTAGTATGACTATGTGTCTATGGGAATCCGAATCAGGGTAGGTGTATTTGGTCTTAACCTTAGACTTGCATCGCTAATACTTGCGACAATCAGTATACTTTGGTTTTGGACGTCCGGGGCTTTAACAGGTTCTGTGTACGCCTCTTCTGGGTATACTGAGAATCCTAGTGTGTTAGGTGTGATGTCAAGATGGAAGTATCACTTCAGTAATATGGAGATGATGATCATGCAGGGATACAAAACTGATACTCTTAAGTACTGCAGTCATAGGGATAATATGACTAGGTCATGATTATCCGATTATAGAGACTAGTTGTCAGTGATTCGATATATGTTTCGTACGGGGCAAACACAATTCCAGCCCCAGTACTAGATCGTAATATGCATTACATAGTATGTTATGCCTGATAAAGATTATATATTCCCTTAAAGAATATTTATGGAGAATTGGGTAGGCACGGTGCTTTGCTAGAAGCCAACATGTCTTGTAAATCGGTAAGAATATGGTACCAGGTACGCATGTGTTGGGATAGTCTGATGACCGTATTTACTGCCAACATATCCAGGGATCTCTTGGGTCGCTTCCCAAAGATTCACCGATGATATTTGACTCGAACAATAATTAATTTGAGATTAATTATGAGAGAGAAAATTAATCTGAGATTAATCACGGAAATAATTAATCTGGGAATTAATTATCTGAGAAAAATTAATCTGGGATTAATTGCGTCAAGAATTTATCTGGGATTAAATTCGTCGAGAAGAGAGAACGTGATTAATTTGGAATTAATTAGCAAAATAAATTTAATAGTGAAATTGGATTTTACTATTTAATTTATTTAATTGGGCTAAAATAATATATTAGATATATTAATTGAAATTAGATTTCAACGCGGAATTAAAATTGGATTTTAATTCAAGCAAATGAATTAATTTAGAATTAATTCGTAAGCGACTTACGTAATAATATTGCGAAGATTATTATTTAATTAAATTGGATTTAATTAAGTCTCAACGGTAAATTCGTTTAATTCGGAATTAAACGAACTCGGGCCCGAGCGAAGTTGCGTGTTGGATTGTCCGACTTAAATTTGGAATTTGAAGTGGGGCCCACCAACTTACATCAATGTGTTTGACACTTGATGAAATTTGGTAATTGGTTGAGTAAAAGCTTGGGATTGCTTTTTCTACACTCAAACCAAATCCTACGCACCAACCTAATATAAATTAACAAGTCAAACTTTGGAAGTAAGACAAGTCACTATTCACTATTCTTGAAGTAAGACAAGTCACTATTCACTATTCTTCATTTCTCCAAAACTGTGAGCATGCTTCCTCTCCCATGGAATTTTGTTGCAAAATTCTACAAAGCTAGCACTTTAAAGAGACAAATGAAGGTGATAGGGAAACCAATCCTAGAGTTTGGAATCTAATTTGAAGGCTTGGAGCTTCCATTACATCCAACAAATGAGGAATTTTTGAAATCCTAAATCCGATCAATGTGAGTATTTCCGCAACTCCCTTTGATTTATTCACACACAAATCACTCTTAGAGATCCTTGGCATGTTCTAGGAACACTAACACATTCAACATAACACTTCCCCAAACTTTATCATACTCTATTTTCATCAAGAAAATATGAGAATGTTATGGTCACAACAAACCCAAAAACTAGATTTTCAATATAAAATAAATCTTGTACAAACTATGGAAACAATACTCAATTTGAGCATAACTAATATTAAAATCAACCCAATCATGCTTATAAGTCATGAATCATGTGTAACATCCCCAATCCCGGAGATGCTACTAGCAGGGAATAGGTTGTACTACCCCCCTGAGCCTATGTTTTTCTAACTAAAACAACACTGATAGTCTTTTTAAATATAGTCTCATATATGGGACCATTACCCATAACCATGACATAGAATATAAAACAGTACACATACAACTGAATATTCAACATTATTAATCTTAACAACTTTATACAAGAATACAACTTTATTATACGGTGTCTGAAACTGGACTTTATTTGACTTGACTGAACTCAATCTCTGACTTGACCTGGTGGACCGAACACCCTAGTGATTGCCATCAGTATCCATCATCCCGAGCTCGTCCTCCGAGTAACCTGTAAAATAAAGAAACTTGCAGTGAGGAGGTTAGATCGTTTGAACGATATAAGTGAGTGGACAATTAAAAAAAACTGAGGTGCTTTTATTAAGACTCTTAGTTCTAAAATCGAAACTGTCATCAGAAAACCATCTTTTTCTGAAAACTCTTTTCTTTTTTGAATACATAACTTTTTTGTAAAATTTTTATGGAAAAGCTTTTCTGTCTGCAAAACTCTGAGCCTTTGGAAAGTACTAAATTTTCTTTCTAAAACTCTTTAATAAAACTTTCATTTCTGAAAAGTACATCCCTGAAAATATTTTCTCTGAAAATCTGTCACTGAAATCTGTCATCTTGTACATAATCCCGTGGTCTTGGGGTGTTATGTCTCACTGTCCCTCAAGTCACTAAACCAGCAAACAGTGGTGCTATCAGTGCCACCAACCTGTCTCTGAAATCTGGGTATAGGGGCCTCGCTATCCCTCAAACCCAATACCCAGGATCTAGGGGAATCTATCATCCTTAGTCCTGTATCCCGTGTGCACACATCTATATCCGGATTGGTTACCAATATCCTTCAATTCCATATATGTATCAAGTTACATCTGAGGTGAGTTTTTTCCCCATGCCTCCAAAATCATAAAATCATGCTTTAAAATCTCAAAGTTTCTCAAACCTTCTTACTCATGAAATAAATGAAAATACATCGGCTAAAGCCCTAAAACATTGAAAAGTAAGTCTTGATCAATAACAAATAAATACAAATCAATTTTGAAAGAAAGGTTTCCAAACACTGATTTTGAATCTGGTTGCATTGTTTACTCTGTCGAAGGAAACTACAGTTCATGCGATGATCTATAATTGATAAACTTGATTAAAGAATAAATTGAGGAATACATTATGGAAAAAGGCTAAATTTATTTATTTAAGTACTCATGCATACATCATGATGTAATGTATATATGCGAGCTGATACGAGACCCTTAGGGTGGCCTCTAACATGCTAGGGTGAAACTGAATTGAACTAAAACTGATTTGGGGAAAATTCTGATCTCCCATCGCGATGCTGCCCCTTGGGCGTCGCGACGCTCACACATGATGACAATACAGTGAGCATCCTCTCTCTGGGCATCGCGACATTCACATTCCAGAAATAAATATGTGAGAATTTCCCAGTACGTGTCCCGATGTTGGCCCTTGGGCCTCGCGATGCTAGCCTATTTTCCAAGATTCTAAACTTGCTTCCCAAAGTCTATCTTACCCCAAATGCATCGCCAACACTTCTATATCAAAACCATTGCACAAACCATTCCATTAAACTTCAACTTCACATATTCTATACCAAGTTATCATCCTCAAACAATTCTTTAATCTCATCATTCTTGTTTTTAGCTCAAACTTTAAGATTTACAAATTTTGGACATTTAATTCTATAATCAATTTCTTTATTTATCAATCACTAAAATGCAATCCCTAGCATGCCAATAGCCATATTCTATCATCTTACTATTAGAATCTTACAATCCATGTTTTGAGTCAAGTTTCCTTACCTTCTTTCTCTTGATTTCCTTCACTCTCCAAGCTCTCAATGGTTACCAATCCTCATTTTAATTTGTTGAGATTTGGTATTTGTTTTCTCTTCTTTGCTTTTTTTTTCTTTCTCTTTTCTTCTTCTTTTCTTATATTTTCTTCTTTCTCTATCAATTTTGGGGATGTTTGAATAGTATCCCCTTTTTATACTAGGTGTTATTTGAAATTTGGTAAAGTTGGAGAAGAATTGAGAAATTTAGAGAAGCTTTGAGAATTTACTAGAATAGTCTTCAGATACTATCCATCCAAATTTTTGAGTTACAATTCCCACTTGCTTCTGGTTCGAATTTGGAAATATATTCAACACGGAAGTTGTAGGTCTCGATCTTAGCTTTCAGACGATATAAAATTCATAAAAATCAGAGTTCCTATGTGAAAGTTATTGTCCAAATGCCATGGGTTGTCCAAAGTGGAACATCGTACCATTTCGTATCGGAATCTCGAAAAATTTTGCCGACTGTCCCCTACAATCATTTCATTAGTGTATACGTGTCCAAACATAATTTATGTTATGTGACACTCATCCTACACTGTAACAGTAGTTGTGAATTCCGGTCATTACAAATTCTCCCCCCTTAAATAGGATTCGTCCTCAAATCATTTTTAATGTTGAGCTTCATACTATGACCTCTGGGAATTTCTGATCTTGATATACTCTGTTCGATTTTTACAGCTGGAAGCTTAATCCTTTCAAGTCCTATTTAGAACCTTTCCTTCTCGTAGTTCGTATAATCTACACTCTATCTATACAGAGATGTATTACTTCACATAATTTATTATCCATAAAAAGTATTCATCTCTTATTCTTCCCATTGATGACGCCCTAACAAGATGTAACTTTATTTCTTAAGGTCTGAACCCTTGTTCTTCTCGAACTGGTGTCCAAATGGATTACTTCTTTCTATCTGACACTCTATGATTGTCTTTTACTTATTTCTTTTCTTTTCTTTAAGGGCTTAGTACTTCTTTAAGACTTCTCAGATAACTACCCATTCGATATTTGTTTCCACGAAAGTATATTCAACTGGTAAAATCCCAAATAAACTTGTTGCATTCATGCTAATATAGACCTATCCATGGTTGTTCTACATGAATAATTTATTTTCATTTCTTATCTTCATTGACATGTTATTACTTAACTCTTAGATATCGCTTGGGGCTTCTGCGATTCCTTGCAGTTAACATATCATTATTATACTTTGTACCATAGTCAATAACCTTTGCTTTCCTCGATTTTAAGTATACCTCAAGTTCTTCACTTCCTTTTTATAGTTTAACTCCCTTGATAGTCTTACTGAGTGTATCCTTAATTTACTTCTTATCCAACGCCTTCCCATATTGAATGGTGATTATGTCTCATATAGTTAGGTTTCTTTACGTTCCACCATAACTCTGGAACAAAAATATACAAAGATAATCCTTGTTGCTAATAAAAACGATCGTCCCAATACATTTCCAGTTTTACTTGCTCAGCTTGAACTTGTATTTATTCTCTTAGTTTGATTACTTAATTGTCTATTTCCTTATTGGCATCTTTATATTCGTTGCTAATATAATTCTAATTATCCTTCATTTTGTACAGCATTATTCCATTAACCTTCTTGTACTTAAATTTCTTTCTTCAGTTATTCCTATTGTCTCATCTTAGTTTCTTTGGGCATCTCTATGTTATTCCTTCATAATTCCATTTCTAGTCATATTTTTCCTTATTGCATAGCATGGGAACTTAAAAGTTAAACTTGCTACCTTCATTTCGTTTACTATCTGATAGGATTCCAATCTTATTTCGATGCTTATAAAGCCTGCTATTTCGTAGTACTACTAAACTTAACTATGTAAAGTTTATTCATGTATTTGTGTACCTTTGTCATTATCTATTTAATATATTTTCTATTGTCGTTTTACTAGGACAGTCCTATTTCCAAATATTTTATTTGTCTTCTATCTTTTTTTTTCCGCTTTATTCTATATCTGAGACTTCTGCAGTCTATGTCTCTATTTCCTGGTCCAAATGTTATCATCTTTTACATGTTTGTAGCAGTGTCTAACACTGATCCCTTGGAAATTCCATTATTGCTTTGACTGATACTTTCTCTCTTAATCGTCTCGTATAGACCATCTTTCTTCTAAATTTGTTTCTTAGCACCATTTTCTCATTCTACTCCGTTTTTGTACAATATCAGAAGATTTTATGTTTCGGTCCTACTTTTACTTATGTTCATTTGTTTCTGGGAATATCTTTAGGGTAAATACCGAGGTTCATCTTCGCTGCTGTTGTCTATCAAAGGTTGGGAGGGTGAGGCTTGGTCCCGAAACCTTTCCAGTTTTGCTAACCTAACTAACTACCTGTGCTATACTTACACGTCCTGTTCATCTATAAGCCTGAGACTCTCATATTTACTAGTGTTGGTTTCCCCACCTAGATACTTCAACTAGATACTATCCGAATTATCGCATGTTTCAACTTCACACTTGATTCACTTCCTGACTATCAATCTTTCTACCTTTTATTATAAACCTTCTCTAGAGTCATGCTCCCTAAAATACTCTACTATTTCGCCTCTGTATTCCTTCCCGTTAGTCCATATTGTTTAACCATAGAAAGGTTAGTAAATACTACCTTTATTATGAACCTTTTTCTAAAATAACACTCTCTAAAAGCTCCATTTTGCAGCCTATATACTTTTTTCTATTAGTCTCTGTTGCTTAACTACCTAAAGTAGTTACTTTTTCTCAGAGTCATACTATACTCCCTCTTGTTATTCCTGTTGGGGTTTTAGCGTCGGAGCAGCAGAAACGCGCGGTTCGGGCAAAATCATAACTTTAAAAACTTTTAAAATTACCAAATAAATTATTCAATATCCAATATGAATAATTAATTCATATTTCACCTAAACATATTTATTCGATATCAAATAACGACATGAATAGGTTAGAAACATCGCGAAACTTTTGCGAAAATATTTTTCCGCAAAATGGCATAAAACATGTTTTGTCCGAACCGACCAACCAACACATAAAGGGGCTGCCCAGGTCAGCCCCAATAGTACTTGGCCAGTTCATAGGCTGCCCGAATAGTGAACAATTCACTGTTTGGACAGCGGACACCCGGTAATCCCTAAACTCACCCGGTAACGCCGTTTTTCACCATTTTCGCATATTTCAACTCCGAAATAATTTCCAACAATTGTTCCAATACCCAAAACACATCCAATACACTCATACAACATACATTTCATCACCAAAGTCATCGAAATTCCAGATCTAATTTGGTAACCAAAAATATCATTTTTTCATGCTTTAAATCCAATTTTCTCAATATTAATCATATTAATACTTACACCAACCAAAGTCACCACAAATGAAGAAATCAAGAATAATTCTAGGAGTTACAAGAGTGGTCACAAAACTCTGTAATGGCAACAAGTCATCAAATGACAAAATTGAACTAGTATTACACTAATATCATTCAATCTAACTTCACACATGCATTTAGCCTCCAAATCCATCCTCCAAATCAAAAAGCCCCAAAATATAAGAAAGGAAGAAACCCTAGAACTTGTCTAGATGCTTAAGAATAAGAAAAAAACTTTCTAAGTTTAAGAGTTATGAAGATTACCTCCAAATCTCCTAATTTCCTTAAACATTTTCTTGATTTCTTCACTTTCTCTTCAAGCTTCTTCAAGAAAATTTTGGGAGCTTTCATGGAGATGGGTTTCGGCCATGGAGGTTGTTGAATGAGAAAACAAAATTTTCTTACTTTAAATACCAAGCATAACTGACTTTAGGAGGGGGAATAAGGGTATTTTGGTCATTTGGTCAATTAATCTAATTAATTAATAATAATAAGCTTTAAGTTAACAAATCCAATTTGTAAACTTTAAGCTTATCAAATTCATGCCACATGTAAAAAATAATAATCAAACATATTGCATAACAATTATGTAATATTGATATAATTTAATTATCTAGATATTTAATATTTAAATACCTAAATAATTAATTAATGCTATTATTGTTATATATGTATTTTTTATTTATATTAAATAAAAAATACATATATTAATGACATGTGTCAAAGTCTCAATTGACAATTAATTAATATGTACCAAATCAAATCTTGTATCAAATACAAATACACATTAATTATTAATTGACTGAAATGCCCCTAATGCATGCACATGGCATTTAATTCGGCAAAGTATTATGAATAATCTCTATTATTCATAACGTGTTGCCCAAGTGCTCAACGAGTACACTTCATATTGTGGGACTCTCTAAGTTTAGGTTTATCCGTCACAGAACCAAATTTCGTGTCCATAATTCACCCACTAATGAATTATGACGAACATGAATAATCTCGCTAAACTATGCAAGTCGAGGTTATTGCATACATATAATCCATCTGTCACAGACTATCAATATTATATCGAGGATAAAGATAAGAACATCAAATCCCTAAGGTATAATATAGTCGACTTTTAAATTTATGATCTATAAATAACACTCGAAACTCGCTTCCGAAGTATACCACGACCATGGATTTACTAGATCGAAAATACGTACATGATACCTATGCCCTGTACACAAGACTGACGGATTCTATCTGATACTCACAAGATATCATGAGCATCAGTCCACACCCAATGAACAGGCGGAGGTCTGATCTAAATAGATCGATGACGTGACTGCCATCAAAGTGTGGAGGATATCTCATATATCTACAGTGGTATCTCAAGTCGAAGTGTTGGGGTTTTCCCAAAGGCGCAGACGGAAGCGCTGTTCGGGCGAAATCGTAACCTTAAATTTTTTTTTAAACTTACTGAATAAATTATTCAATATCTCATATGAATAATTCAATCATATTTCACCTAAACATATTTATTCGATACCAAATAATGACAAAAATAATCTAGATACACTACGAATTTTTACGAAAACTTTTTTCCGCAAAATAGCATAAAACACATTTTTGTCCGAACCGACCAACACACATGGGGCTGCCCAGGTCAGCCCCAATAGTACTTGGGCAGTTCATAGGCTGCCCGAACAATGACCAATTCACTTTTTTGGACAACGAACACCCGGTAAGCCTGAAACTCACTCAATAACACCGTTTTTTGCCATTTTCGCATATTTTCACTCCGAAATAATTTTCGACAATTGTTCCAATGCTCAAAACACATCAAATACAATTATACAACATACTTTTCATCACCTAAATCACAGAAATTCCAGATCTGATTTGGTAACTAAAATTATCATTTATCATGCTTTAAATCCAATTTTCTCAACATTAATCATATTAATATTTACACCAATCAAAGTCACCATAAATGAAAAACTGAAGAACAATTCTAGGAGTTACAAGAGTGTTCATAACACTCTAAAATGGCAACAAGTTATCAAATGATAAAATTGAACTAATATTACACTAATATTATTCAAACTAACTTCACACATGCATCTAGCCTCCAAATCCATCCTCCAAATCAAAAAGCTCCAAAATCCAAGAAAGAAAGAAACCCTAGAACTATTCTAGATACTCAAGAATAATAAACAAACTTTCTAAGTTTAAGAATATTAAAATTACCTCAAAATCTCCAAATTTCCTTAAGCTTTCTTCTTGATTTATTCACTTTCTCTCAAGAACCATTTTGGAAGCTCTCTAAAATGGTGGAGGCTTGGCCATGACCAATTAATGAAAGAGAAAACAATTTTCCCATTTATATATGGCTAGGGGCGAAATTGGGGGGATGGGCATTTTGGTATTTTCAAATTTTATTTAATAAGCCTTAAGTTACTTGTTCAATTTGAACACTTCAAGCTTAAAAAATCATGCCATTTGTTACCAATAATATCTCACCACTTATCATACTAATTATGACTTATGGATATGATATTTAATTTCTAATTATTTAACAATTAAATAACTAAATAATTAATTAATATAAATATCTATATATGTATTTTTATTTACATTAAATAACAAAATATATATATTAATGACATGTGTCAAAACCTCATTTAACAATTAATTAATATGTATCAAATCAAATTTTGTATCAAATATAAATATATATTAATTATTAATTGACTAAAATCCTCTAATGCATGTATTTTCGTTCAACCGTTTAAATGATTCAAATTAACTCATTTAATCCGGTGAAGTATTATGAATAATCTATATTATTCATAACACGTTGCCCAAGTGCTCAACGTATACACTTCATATTGTGGGACTCTCTAAGTTTAGGTTTATCCGTCACGGAATCCAATTTCGTGTCCATAATTCACTCACTCATGAATTATGACGACCACAGATAATCTCGCTAAACTATGCAAGTCTAGGTCATTGCATACGTATAATCTCTCTGTCACAGGCTATCAATATTTTACCGGGGATATAGATAAGAACGTCAAATCCCTAAGTTATAATATATTCAACTTTCAAATTTACGATATCTAAATAACACTCGGAACTCGCTTCCGAAGTATACCGAGGCCATGGATTTACTAGATCGAAAATACGTACATGATACCTATGCCCTGTACACGGGACTGACGGATTCTATCTGATACTCACAAGATATCATGAGCATCAGTCCACACCCAATGAACATGCGGAGGTCTGATCTAAATAGATCGAGGACGTGACTGCCATCAAAATGTAGAGGATGTCTTATATATCCACAGTGGTATCTCAAGCCGAAAGACCACTATGCTACTCGACTCGAGAAGATTCCTATTGACGTTGGTGTATTATCCATTAGGAAATCTTCAATGAGTCATTCAATATTTATCAAATAAACACCTACATGTCTATACGAGTCTCTCGAGACTCATGGTTCATTGGGATAAATCATCGGACCAAGTCTCGATATACGACATGTACTGGTCTTAGCAGATTTTAATAACCGACCCGTGTCAGTAAATCTTGACCAGAAACGTTATTTGAGAATATACAACTTATAGTGACACTTCCTAATGTCAATTACAAACTACGTTGTAATTGCGCACTACATTGTAAATCCTAGGGTCTTTGTCTAATATATACATATCACTAAATCATATTTAGTTTCAATCTAATCGTAATTAGATCGAATACGTATATAAAAACAAGAGGTGCTACCATTAAATAAGTAATATTATGGAAAAATAAATTATTCATATTCATGAATCAGACATAAATACGATCCAGATTGGCATTCCGAGAATCTACCCTAATAATTTCTCCCACTTGCTCTAGTGCCAATCCTTGGTATCATATACACATCTCAATGTGTATCACATACTCATGGTCCTCAAGAGTTCACCCAACACTTAAGAGGTAGGCAATAACAATAGGTCCGCTATAACATATTGAGTTTGACCAACAAACCCAATCGTTTCCCTTAGCCAGCATCATTCATATATTGTATAACCTAAGTTATACATCAATATGACTTAGATGCGACATCAATATTGTGCTACAACTATTGAGTTGTCTATGTATTTAGAGATCAAATCCAAATATTATGAGACAACCACAAGCACAACACTAATATCAAAACTTCTAATCTATAAGATCACTATGCAACTTCATATGTCAATACTTCATAAGTTACAACTAATTCCACTAATACAGTAGAATCAATCGTGACACTCTCACTGTATCTTTTCTGACTTTATATGACGTAGACCATCTAACGTCATAAGAGGACTCAAAACTAATCTGATGTAACGACCCTGAATGTTTAGCTCGACTTGAAACGCTTGAAATTTCTCTTTCCCGGGTTAGTATCGTAGTCGACTAGAAGTGGCGAACATCTATCTAATATCAAGCCTAAATTTCTTTTACTCTTTTTAGGCCCAACACTAAAATAGAAAAGATGAGAAACAAGCCCAAAGGCCCAAACCAAAACACAACCTAGATTTTTCTAGAAATGGCCAAGTAAATATCAAAGGGAATGTTTTCATTTTTCTTGGTTGCTGCCGTGAAAGAGAGGGAGAGAAGGAGTGAGAGAATTGCTACATTTCCTTGTCAAAAATTGTAGTTTAACAAGGAAAATCCATCCATTTTAAACCCAAAGAAGAAAATGGGGGTTCTTGATGCATTATTAAGGAAAAAAGAGATTGAACTAAGGTATGAAATCTTGACTCAAATTTTAATGATTTGAATTTTAGTGATTAGATGATTGGGGTGTATTGTTGTGTTGATGAGGATGTAGTTTGGGTGATTGTATGTGAAAGGATTGATGTATGTGAGATGTTTCATGTCTTGTTTTCTTAAATTGAATGAATAAGATTGAATAGTAAATTTTAGGTGAAGGTGAGATATTTTGGAGTGCAATGTGATGGTAATTCATGTTTTGAAGTTGTTGTGCGGGAAATAAAATGGAATTTGGGGACAATTGTGGGTGAAACAAACCTGCCTCTGATTTCAGCGTCGCGTCGCGACGCAGATAAGCAGAGAGGTGTGTCTGGTTAACATGGGTGCATCGCGACGCGACGTGATCAAGGCAATGACGTGCATATGATTTGCACGGGCGCATCGCGACATAAAGAGAACCGGTGTCGCGATGCAACTCCCAAAAACCAGAATTTTGTTTTAGAAGATGCAACGCGTAACCAAGAGTCTGGATTTTGTTTTACATTTCTTTTGAGGAATAGAAATGTGTTGGGAAGCGGCCGCGAGTGCGCAGTGGAAAATCAAAATTATTATGCTGCTTTCCCTTTACCCAAGACCAATTTGTTTTGATTATTCTACAAGCCTAGGTATGTTACTATAAGCATAAAACTCATAAAACATGCAAAGAACATAAACCTAAACATGCTAACTATCATAAGAACTCTAATTAAAATAAAGAAAGAAAATGACTTACTTGAACCGAAGACTCCTCCAGTCTTCCCTCCAATCTACAAGCTTTTCTCGAACTCAGCAAGCTCTTCCACGTTCCAAAGAGCCACCCAAGTGTGTGGCCTCCAAAGATGCACACACCAAAGCCAAAACTCAATGGCAAGACTACGCCTTGAGTGCACATGTATTTTGCCATTGGTGCCAGCCTAGACAAATACCTCAAAACTTTTAACTCGAGGTTCCTCTAGTCAATTAGACTTAAGGATCCTCAAAATCAGTGGCTTACCCTTAAACTTTAGAGTTGCTCACTCATATAAACCCAAGATATGAAAGGTTTTGGTGTAGCAAATTTGTGAAGAATTCTTTGGATATAGTGCTCCAAAGACAACAAAATTAATTAAGAATCCGATGTGGGATAAAAGTTAATTTAATCTTGGCCATTGGATCTTAATTTAGTAGTTTAATGAGATTATAAAGCCCTAATAAGAGTTTAGGCCGAATTGGAATTCAAAACAAATATAATTTTTTTACTATTCACATTACTATTCATATGAATAGTAATTTTTTTAAAATTCCAATTCCCAAAGTGCCCCCATCGTCATTCAACAATCACTAAGCCACTATGGAACCTCATAAATGTTCTGTTCAATAAATAAACACATTGAACCATTTATGAATAATTCCTACAGCAATCATATATGCTGTTATATTTGTACTGTGCACTGTTAACCATTAATTTCGACTTTGTTGTGTATGACCTTTTGGGTTCCCCTCAAGTTGGACATGAAATGAATCCTGATAATTTAATCGAACATAAATTATCCTCCGATCAGATGGTCGTTCGATTTCAATGACCAAGGTTGACATCTAGCAACATGCCAATGCCCTCAAATGAGAAGAATAGATATATATACCCATTCTGTATGCGATTTACATATGATACGGTCCATCCCCTCATTGTATCCCCACCTATTGACCTAAGGTACGGAAAATGTCTACCCATATGGTCAAAGGTATGATGTTGATAGTGTCATGAATCGTGCTAACCCAAGAATCTCACATGATTCTTCCGCTTTGGCCACAGTCTCAAGCACTGATCACATATATCAACCCGCGAACTAGAATACTACTCTTATAAGAAAATATTATCCGAGAGAGTGGCGATTCTCTGTTGTATCTTTACAAACTTCATGTGTTTCAACAAATGACCCAATCATACCCTTATGATCGGATCTTTTAAACCGGGGAAGGAGAATGTCAAAGTTATTTGATCCACACATAAGATTGTAAAGACTTCAAGTCTAAGGACTAGTCATATAATCGATACATGAAAGTTCTCACAGACACATGGGATAAACACTCCATATGGAAACTTTCGGCGGTTAGTTCGATGGACACGAGCAACTCATGCATCCATGTGATACACCAAGCGGACGGATCTCCGCTAGTAGCCTATGAGATCGGCTACCCACTTAAGGGCGGATCATATCATCATGCCATTCTCTCCACTTTGTGAATGCCCAGATTATTCACAAAACTATGACTATGAACATTTAAGATTAATGATTCTCATAAGGCGTGGAAGCCATCGTCTTATTACTCCAAGGGCTTTATTACAGTGTTGATGATTCATATAAGTTATGTAAGACACGTATAATAAAGATTGCCATTTTATTAATTAATTAAAATATTACAAATACATGTACATATAGGCCATCCACGAGTTGGGTATAAGGCATATCCCTAACAATCTCCCACTTGCACTATGGCCAACTAGTATGAATCTGGACACCATACTCTCGGGTGTGCCTATCATGCTTTTGTTGAGTCAGCTCTTTAGTCAAATAATCTGTAAGATTATCTTATGTGGGTATTTTCTCTATAATATTTTCCTTTCTCTCAACAATCTCCCTGATGAGATGAAATCGCCTGAGTACATGCTTGGATTTCTGGTGGGACCTTGGTTCCTTTGATTGAGCAATGGCGCCCGTGTTGTCACAGTACATAGTGACGCCATTCTTTATCGTAAGAAGCACTTCCAGCTCCATGATGAACTTCTTTATCCAGAATGATTCTTTATTCCCCAGGCTTTATTCCCGAACTGCGTAGAGAGTGGGCTTTGTTCCCAAACTGTGTTGAGAGTGGGCTTTGTTCCCGAACTGTGTTGAGTGTGGGCTTTATTCCCAAACTGTGTAAAGAGTGGGCTTTATTCCCGAACTGTGTTGAAAGTTGGCTTTATTTCCGAACTGCGTAGAGAGTGGGCTTTGTTCCCAAACTGTGTTAAGAGTGGGCTTTGTTCCCGAACTGTGTTGAGTGTGGGCTTTATTCCCGAACTGTGTTGAGAGTATGATTTATTCCCCGGGCTTTATTCCCGAACTGTGTAGAGTGTGGGCTTTGTTCCCGAACCGTGTTGAGTGTTGGATTTATTCCCTGGGCTTTATTCCCGAATTATTACTGATATGAGATGGTTCATCCTTGAACCGTTACTTGAGTTGAGATGGTTCATTTTTGAACCATTCCTGAGTTGAGATTGTTTCCATTCCCGGCTTGCTCGTCATTGCCGCTTTTTCCCTTTTTTCTTCAAAAACCTGCGAATACAAAACAAAAATTACGTGTATATGACGTGTATGCATGTATGCATGGATGTATTTCATATTCCGACGGGTTAGGCCTTCCTTGTGCTCTTTGGTGCCCTCTGCCTACAAATGTCTTCGGTCGCCCCCTAAGTCTGCTTATAATTTCCTTCTACCAGTTCTCTTCTGGTGATTGCTCAGTTCTCTTTGGTCCCATGGCTCAAGATCTCGTTATGTCCCTAATTCGCAGGTGGTAGATTGGTCGCCCCCAGACCTGGTTTAGCTTTCTGTTCTCCGCTGCCCGCACTAGGTCACGGTGAATTACACCTTTTTGAAAGCGGCCTCATCCTTTTGGGTACAGAAAGTCATGTCTTCTGATTCTCAGATTTTTGAAATATGCCTTCTCTTGGAGGAGTTTGCTGTTATTCTTGACTTGGATTTTTCTCCTACTATCTTTCCGGCGATTTTGTGTTTCCAATGTCTATACCCTCGGGAGGCCTTCGAAGTTTTCCTTGTTTTGCAAGTTCATACTATCTTTTGGTTAAGCTGTCTCCCAATAGTTACACATATTATTGTCCTCAAAGAATGCCCAGTACTGAAACCAGAGAACCTTCAAAGCACTCAATGCAACTCAAATCCGAGTTTTTGAATAATTGATCTAAGCTAGACTCAAAGTGTGTGTGTGTAAAGGTTCATTCACAGCTTGATTCTTAGGTAAGCCAACTGTATGATTTCGTTTCAAAATTTGGATCGATGAGTCAAACCAATCTAGATGTCTTAATTATGTTCTGCAATTGCTTTTTCTGTGCTCAATATGGTATGATTTTTTTTTTCTCTTTTTTTTTTCAACACACCTACCCTTTAAGGTAGCATTTCTCCTTATGATGGTCATAATACTCGCCTAATGGGTAGCTTCACATTTATCGGTTGTAGGTTTTTTTTTTTTTTTTTACTTTATAGACTTTTCTTTTATTTTCAACCATACCACACATCAAAGCAAATCATGATAGACATCTAAGAAAATGGTCATTCATCGACCTGCAATTTCTTCAACTAGTCACCTTGCCGACTACTCATGTTTTCACTACTATAAACCTATGATTAAGTGCTCACAAGTCTAACCTAGATCAATTACTCAAAGTATCAGATAAAAGCGCATCAAGAACTTATCGTTTCTAAGATTTCACTCTAAAGCAAACCATTTCATCATCGGACTTATGTCTAACTATTAAGGACTACAAACAAACAATTTTGTTTCTATCTTTTTTCCTTTTTTTTGCTGAGGGCCCCCCAATGGTCTTTCTATTCTTGCAGTAAAATTTTCTGTTTCTTGGCTTCCTTTTCCTAGATGTCCATGTTTGCTAAACTCTTCATGACAAATATTTTTTCTTCTCTAACCCAACATATATCTATGATGGCTTTTAAGACACGGGGTTAACATGATGCGTGTATGCATGAGATGCATGAGATGCAAATGGTTATCAAAACAACATATATCCTTCCGACCTTATTCCTCCTACACTCGTGGTAAGTCCATTTATGTCCTAGGTATGACTTATTTTATGCACCGATGTAAGGTACACAAAATCGTTCTCTCCTATACTACGGGGTGAACCTTGGTCACTTCATTCCCTTTCCATCGGTAAAAGACAAAGGTTGTCTATTTACAACATTGGCTAAGCCTATTATGGGATCGTGCCATTGTCTAGAAACGATGAATTGGGCTTTCGGCAACCGTGGTCATTGGGATGAACTTGGAGGTATCCAAAGTAAATAAATATGCCATAACAAGGCGTATCCTTCCTGGATGAAAGCCAGTGTGGATATCGGACTCATGCTTCTAGCATATTTATATTATGATTGGATTTTCTAAGTCCATCAAGGTTTTAATACAAGTTGGCCTATTATCATTTTAACGCATTCAATCATATTATTGCGAGGTGCAAACTTGTCCCAGTTGAAAAAAGGCCCAACAGGTTTACACTTTTGCGATAACGTGGCTAAATAACTTCAAATGATAGGGGGCCCAAACACAAAGTGGCCCATCGACATTTTGGAAGCTTTTGGCCTAATCGTCATAAGACATAAACTCGTCCCAGTTTAAGTGGCCCAACAAGTTCATATCTTATGACGAGAAGTCCAAATGGATCCAAATGATAATGGTCCCAAACACAAGCATAAAAAGGTGGCTTCTATAGGTCATACAACTATGGTTCACATGCGGGTTTATATGAGTATAGATAAAGGCTCTCGTCGGTAATGGGTTGCCTACAACTAGGTCTCCCCAATCAAGGGTTCGAGCGACCAAGTGAGGGCACCTTTTTTATACCCTAAGGTACGTGCCAACGAGTGATGATGCTATAGAACGATCCGCTACTTCGAGCGAAAGTGATTTCATGATACATGACACAATCAAGGTAAAAAAAGGTATGCAAAATATATTAGACAAGGTTAACTAAAGCAAAAACAACAAACATTACAAGACATTATTTCGGGGCCGATTCTCTATCCCCAGTGGAGTCGCCAGACTATAGGGACAGTGCGTGGGCAACGCTGTCCGGGCTCGCGGCCTGTCTGTAGCCCGCGGGGGAATAAACCGAAGAATAAAAGAGTCGCCACCCGGTGTGAACTGGGAAATGATTTAAGGCCACACTCACCCCTCGTAAGGGAAGACCTCAAACCATTAGGTTCGGGATGATCCCTTACTTATGCTAGTTGTACTGAACGGGTTTACACAATGATATAACCAAGTCTTATGCAGCACACACAAGATAATTCGAATAAACACACAAATTTGCATACCCATAAACATTAATAGAAACAATTGAAACATATTACACTAAAGAGTACAAGATGCAGAAAAATGAAAATAATAAATAATCAAAGGCGGAAAAGCGTAAATGAATAAATAGCAAATAAAATGAAGTTAATCAGGCTTATGCGAGTATTTCCCGGGTGGTACGTGGAGTTGTATCCCAAGTACAGACCACACTAGCGTTCATTCGAATTCGTCTACAGAATTTACTTATGGGTTTCCATCCGATATACCGCAAAGGGATAACACATACAATCATTAACATAATGTAAACAGACATGAAAGTAAACAAAACATAAACAAAAATAAAGACAAAACATTAAAATGACAATAAAAGCGAATAAATAAATAAAAAGATAAATAACGCTGAATATAAATGCGAAATAAAATAACGATGAAATAAATAACGACATAAAATGCAAATAATAAAATAACGATGAATTAAAAAGGATAAGCAACGATATAAATATGAAATAAAGAAAAGTGTGACCAAAGAATTTGGACGTTTTTAATGTAGGACTTCACATACCCGATTGGACGTATTTCACGTCCAACCAAGCATACCACGTCCAGAACGAAAAAATAAAATATAGTAAAGGGTGCGCTCAGGTCTTACCTTTTAAGTCGCTCCTCGGGAGTGTGTTGGGACGTCACCGGAAGGGTTAATGCTTCACTGTTTTTTCTGGTTTATCGATTCAATGTTTTTGCACACTATTTCACTATTTTACTGCTATTTTTTCGGTGATGGGGCTGCTGTTTTGGTAGTTATTTTTGGGGTATTTTCAGTGTTTGTTTCACTGGTTCAGGGGCTGGTTTTTTTGTCGGTTTTGGACTATTTTAGGGATTGTTTTTTGTACTAATTTTTCTCGGTTTAGGGAATGTTTTTGGGTTATTTTGCCACTGGTTTTTTGTCTCGGTTTTGTTGTATTTGTGTCAGCGGTGGGGTAGTTTATGTGAGTCGGTTTAGCTTATTTGTGTTTTTTACTGGATGCGTTCACGACTTGCTGAGTTTGAATCGGTGGAGAGAGGGGTTTTGATTGTTGCCGTGTGTCTTGTGTGTTTAGTGTGTGTGTGTGTGGTATCAAGTTGAGAGAGAAGAGACGTGTGTGTGCGCGTTTTGTGAGTGGGCTGCTGTTAGTGGCTTTTCTGTGTGTGTTCCGAGAGGGGTAAGTGGCTGCTTTGATTTTGGGTTTGTTGCTGAGTGCAAGTGTCTTGTGTGTGTTGACATGTGTTCAAGTGTCTGTGTGTGTTTAGTGTGTGTTGATTTGGCACAGGGTGTTGGCTGCGTGTGGTTGCTGTGTGCGTGTGTTTTGTGAGTGGTATATGCGTGTGTTTTGAGAGTGGGCTTACCGTGAATGAGAGAGGAGAAAGAGATCGTGAAGGCTAGGGTTTTTGTTGTTCACGTCATCTTGGTTCATGTTCAGTTATGCTCATAGGCAGTGTGAGGTGCAGCCGTGAGTCTCTTGCTAGGGTTTCTTGTTATTGTGTCATGTGTGTGTGCGCTTGTTGTGCATGGGCTTTCATGGGTTGCGGCGGTCTTGGGCTAAGGCTAATATTTAAAACAGATTTCGACTAAGCGAACCCGAGGCTAACTAGTGAGTTTAAATTTGACAAGGTATTAATTTTAGAATTTTCCCTTCCGACATCCGTTTCCCGCGACTTCTGTGACTTATCAGGTAATGCCTTTATACAAGGCTCATCATTGGGCTTTATGCAAAAATGCAGTGTCTACACCAAGCTTCCTGCATTGGATATGGGACAACAGTAGTGAAGAAAAAACAGAGGAAAATATGAAGAATAACTATTGCATCTGACGCCTGAAAATGCAAGACAATGGAAGAAGACAAGGCTGCAAATCATGAAGATGTTTATTTTCCTGATTTATTTTGATCCCACATTTATTAATCATAAAGACATTTTTTTTGCTTACTTGCTCGAGTCTCTTTAGTTTGCATTATAACATGCATGACATGAGTGTATCTGACATTAACTCAACAAAGACAAATGCATGTAATCTTGGTACATGTGAAATCCCCGAGTTAATTTCAATTGCAAGTGAGGAGCAGAATAGAATGGACAGAAGGAAATTGTAAGCAGACCTAGGGTCGACCAAAGACATTTATAGGCGAAGGGCACCAAAGAACACAAGGAAGGCCTAACCCATCGGAATAAGAAATGCATCCATGCATACATGCATACACCTCATATACATACGATTTTTGTTTTGTGTTCGCAGGCTTTGAAGAAAAAGAAAAAGTGACGAAAAACTTCGGGAATGGAGAACAACCTCAGGAATGAGGACAAGCAGGGGGCGAAGTCCCTCACCACCTATATTATCAGCAGTTTTGGGAATGAATCCTAGGGTCGAGGCCCACACTATCAGCAGTTTTGGGAATGAATCCCAGGGACGAGGCCCACACTATCAGCAGTTTTGGGAATGAATCCTAGGGTCGAGGCCCACACTATCAGCAGTTTTGGGAATGAATCCCAGGGTCGAGGCCCACACTATCAGCAGTTTTCGGAATTAATCCCAGGGTCGAGGCCCACACTATCAGCAGTTTTGGGAATGAATCCCAGGGTCGAGGCCCACACTACCAACAGTTTAGGGAATGAATCCCAGGGTCGAGGCCCACGCTATCAGCAGTTTTGGGAATGAATCCCAGGGTCGAGGCCCACGCTATCAGCAGTTTTGGGAATGAATCCCAGGGTCGAGGTCCACATTATCAACATAGTTTTGGAATGAATCCCAGGGTCGAGGCCCACATTATCAACTCATTTTGGGAATGAATCCCGGGGATCGAAGCATCTCATACAAGAAAAGGTTCGGGAATAAACCACCTCTCATGTAACAGTTCGAGAATGAACCACTTCTCAAGTAACAGTTCGGGAATGAACCACCCATATCTGAAGTAACGGTTCGGGAATGAACCACCTCTCAAGTAATGGTTCGAGAATGAACTGTTGGACAATTATGACCCATAGCGTCACTATTTGTACAGATCATGGTGTTGTTGTACAAATTAACTATATGACAAAGAAGATTGCACTCTTATCATTTTTTATTAGATCACCTAGCTATATAAATGATGAGAGGTCCTTGTGATTTGTTCCTGGACGGAGAATGATATGAGACAATATCAGTCCACGAAGGATAAATCATTAAATATCCATAGCAGAGTATTATCGAGATTGGACATCGATAAATACGTAAAAGACTAGTATTACACTTGTGCGCGTTATGAGGGCACAACAACATAGTTCTCATATATTTGGGTATAGGATACTCATGCAAGTGTAATAAGAGGTTGTGTTTTACCGATGGTACGGGAAATAGTTTCGCTCTGGATAAGACCCCCTCAGAATTCCATTGGTAGTATGACTATGTGTCTATGGAAGTCCGAAATCAGGGTAGGTGTATTTGGTCTTAACCTGAGACTTGCACCTCTAATACATAGGACAATCAATATACTTTGGTTGAGGTCGTCCAGGGCTTTAACCGGTTTTTGTGTATGCCGATTCTGGGTATATCGAGAATCGCAGTGTGTTGGGTGTGATGTCAAGACGGAAGTGTCACTCCAGTCATTTGGAGATGATGGTCATGTAGGATACGAGACTGGTTCTCTTAAATGCTGCGCAGCTATAGGGATATTATGACTAGGTCATGTATATCTGATTATAGAGACTAGTCGCCAGACATTCGACATGTGCTTCGTACGGGGCAGACACAATTCCAGCCCCAGGCCTAGCACGTGATCATCCGATACTGGATAGAAATACGCAATACTACGGTATACTACGCTTGATACATATCCTTTATTCCTGTAAGGATGTTTCCGGAGAATTGGGGAGGCATGGCGCTTTGCTAGAGGCCAACCATGTCTTGTAAATCGGTAAAACATAGTACGAGGTACTTACGTGTTCGGATAGTCCGACGACCGAATTTACTGCCAACATATCCGGGGATCTCATGGGTCGCTTCCCAAAGATTCACCGATGACGTATAACTCACACTCTAAATTAATCTGGGATTAATTAGATGAGAGAGAAAATTAATCTGAGATTAATTGCGGAGATATTTTATCTGGGACAAAATATCAATAAAGAGAGATAACGATTAATTTGGAATTAATCGGTAAATTAATATATTCGATATATTAAACGAAATTAGATTTCGACGTGGAATTGAAATTAGATTTTAATTCAGGCGAACGAATTATTTCGTTAGCGACATGAATAATGATTTCGCTAGGAGTAATCATGTAATTACGACGCAACAGAAAATTCGTTAATTTGGAATTAGCGAACCCGAGCCCAAGATTATTTGAGAGCGCATTCACATTTCGAATTCAAGTGCGGCACGCAAGTCAAATCAAGCGTCAAATCGCTAGTCACTTCAAGTGTCAAATCACTTGTCACTTTGAGTGATGTTTATTCTTCAGTTCATTTTTCAAAACCCTTCAATTGGTACACGCAAGAAATAGGCCAATTCCGCAGCCTTTTGCTCAATTTCTCGTGGGGTCAAATTCTCATCAGTACGATTCAAGGGAATGGCCCCCAAGTCTCTGCTTTCTATATAAAGGACACGACGAGCATAAATACCCTCTTTAACTTCTATTCTGATGGACTGAATATCTTTCATAAGGAATCGGAGAAAGATGCGGCGATTTTTTCCAGGAAATCCCCAAGATGTGACTTGATGGGAGTTGTTGAAAAGCTTTTTGAAAGCTTGAAAGACATTTATTATTATTGTAATAGGTGTTTGACTTTTGATTTTTGGTATTAGATACACAAAATCAAAACAACAACCTCACTTCTTCTCTCCTACACTCACGTCCAAATGGGCATTTTCTCTCCTCTGGTTTGCTCACTGCCGAGCAGTGAAGGGAAGCACAAGAGTGTGGTTTTGTGGCAAAATCACAAGTTCTAGCACACTTACGAGACATGCGAAGGTGATAGGGAAGTCCACCCATGAGCCGGGAACCATTCGACGAAGCTTGGAGCTTGACGAAGGACCAAAACCGAGCCAAACCAGTGAGCTTGGACTGCACACTGCCGAACCAGTGAAGGAGGACAACAATTCGTTTTTGTTGCCTCGTTTGCCTCCGCGTCGCTCAACCGATCGATGTGAGTATTCCGCGACTTCGTCGATGTATTCGCACTTCATTTTTCATGCTTGTTTATGATCTTGGGACCTTAGAATTTGCCAACAATTGTATCAGAGCAAGGTTTGAGCATGAATTAATTTAGGGCTTAAAATTTGGGTAATTTGTATTTGAGCATGATTTTAATAAATTGGATGTTTTAGTATGCTTAATACATGTAGTATTGAAGTTTGATTGGATCAATTTCAAGAAAATTGATTTGGAATAATTTTTCCCCAAATTTAATGTTGGCCGAATGCTAGGTCATACGATATGTCTTGGTGATTTTGATTTTTGATTCATTAGATGTGTTGGAAATCATTAGGGAATGTTCATTTAATGTTGAATTTGATTCAATTGGATTGGATTTGTAATTTGGCATTATAAACCCTAATTGCCGAGAGATAAAGGCCTATTTAGTCTTGGATTTTTTTGATTTTAATTCATTGGATGAGTTAGAATCAATTAAGATGGTGATTTAATGTCGATTGTGGAATTAATTGGATTGAATTCGAATCGGACGAAAGATCCCCAAATTGGCCGAGACTTGTAGCATGTAAATTGGGTCTGATTTTAATCAAAATGTGTTGGACATGTGATGATGAAAATGAGCATGATTAGTTATGATAATTAATGTTTTAGAAATGTTAATTGGGTAATTAATTGTGTAATGCAATTTAGGTAATTGAATTGTGAAATTGGGTTTTGTTGTACAAAGTTGGGTTTAAGCAAAATTGGTTGGATCCAATTGGGCCCAAAACCGCCTCCATAAAGCCCAAATGCGACTTAATGAACCTTTAAAGTTTAATTGGGCCTAATGGGCCAAAATTGATTTATGGGCTTATGGGGTAACTCCCGGATTGGACTTTGGTTATCGGTTTGACCCGAGTTGACCAAAAGACCACGCCTTAAGAAATTAATTAAAAGCCCATTGGACTTTAATTAAATTGACGTTGGACGTTAATCGGGCTTTGAGACCCGTTGCGATTAAATTTGGAATTTAAGTCGTAAAAGTTCATTATCAAAGTGTGTTATTTAATTTGGAATTAAATATACGAATTAGAATTGAATGCATATTAAATTGGATTTAATGATGTAGTTTAATTTAATTCGAGAATTCGTACTTTAAGTACTTATTCGCAAAACGAGTTTGACTCGAACAAAATCAAATCGTTGTTTGAACATTGGATGATCACTAATTATCAGATTAATTAATTTGATTAGATTGATTGATAACATGCTTGTGTGAATACATGGTTACGATGCATGAATAATGTATATCGGATGGATATTAGATGGGTGGGACAATTTTAGAAATTGTAATAAATTTGATTTATTAATTGGACCTGCGTGTCCAGCCTTATTACCTCTCATTTCTTTGTATTCTCTTCTCACCTATTCCCCTAAATGTAAATGAGGTTTCTTTAGAAGTGTAGTGTAACGGGTAGAAGTAATACTTGTGCTAGTGGGAGAGAGAAAGGGTGAGATTTGATCTAGGATCATTGTGTAAAGTATCCATCTGCATATCATTATTATTTTTCATATGCGCTTTATTATGTGTTTAGAATGCATGTTTAAGGGTGTATGATGATGAGACCTTAACAAAGATAATAAATTGTTTGCCAATTTGCACTCGAAAAACCCTCACAAAATATTAAGCGTCTTTCCTTCCATTGAGTGATTCTCACTCAAGATCCGAGTCTGGCATTGGCTTGTTGGCCAAAGTCAAGGCCTTTGTCCGTCGAGGATGTGTTTGAATGACGAGAGCTTTGTTCCATGTCAGTTTGTTGTCCAAGTTGTGGTTTGTTGGCCAAAGTCAAGACCACTTCTTGTCCATCGACATTAATTACGAAGCTTTCCATGGTCAATGGGTCGCGCTTGACTGGGATCACTAAGTTTGTTGTGCCAAAGCCAAGGCTTAGTGATTCAGAGGAGGAAAAAGGTTAGGCAATACATTGGATGTATTGGCATATATAAGATATATGTTTCGGACTTGGATGTCCTCCTACCGGATCTAGGAATTGTATTGGATCCAATCGATCTTAGAGATCTACCTAGTTAATTATCATACAATTTGTTGGCCAAAGTCAAGATTGTGTGATATTTAACGGCATCCTAGCCCACTAGGAAACACGGTTTCCCGAGTACTCGACAGAGGGTTAGAGGCTCGCCAAAAAATAGTGGGAGGCAAGAATTGAATTTGCAATATTCGTTCAATTACTAGCCATACGCGCTCAAACAAATATCATTTGTCAAAGATATTAAATGTTAGTTGGACTAATATTTAAATGTTGTTTTAATAAATAGTTGGACTATATTCAAACAATTAAATTATAGTTGATTAATAAAGTTGATATAATAATCATTATATTTAAAAGGGTACCAAAATCATTGATTAAATAGTTTGACTATTAAAATCAAGATTAAATTGAAAGATTGACGTTTAATACATAATCCTAAGGAAAATGTATTTAAATGGTTTAATTTTCAAATTGGGAATAAAATTTCAGGATGGTCCTGGAAAATGATAAGTTATTTTATTTGATAAAATAATAGATGCCTAAGCCCGAGTTAAGCAAATAGTAGAGCATAATTTTGGAAGATTATGTAATGATAACTTAAGTGCTTAATCCATTAGCTTGTCGCATCTGTAGAGACTCCTTAATATCTAAATCAGAACTAAGGATTAGATCCTTAAAGTATGATACTGAAACTGAAGGATCTTCATAAATCTATCTTTAGATTATAGAAGTACTAAATTGCGAAAGTTACTCGTGGAGGGTTAATGACTATTCTCAAGGAGATAAAGTCAAAATTTGCAATAAGGCAAGTAGCACTAGGCGCACTTTACTTCGATATTCTAGAAGGCCAATGCTTGGCCAAAGGCTTCTGGAGTGTTGAAACTGGCAAAGGCAACTTCATTATAGTTCTGGGAAGATAAAAGACATATCCCAAAATGTCTACCTAAATGTGGCAAACGAGATCGCGGAAGCGTGACTGCCGTTTGGACAAAGCAGACATGAAGGAATTGAAGACGAGCAAGGCTCTGACTTCAAATATGTTTGTCAACATTATGTTCACTACTAGTATTAAAATTGGATTTTGAATACTTAGTTTGGTGCATAAATATATATTGATGTTTAGAATCTGTTTTTGAACAGGATACTGACTTCAATTGAGATTTATCTGTGAATTGGAAACGGGACGAAAGTCGCTGTTTTAACCGTAGATATCTAAGTTTAGGAACTACCTTCGGGTGTGTACCTAAATTTGGAAACTGTTATAATGTAACTAGTTTGACTAGATATATTATCTCTATATCAGTGTTTACCCTCTGCGGGTGAAAACTTTATATTCTAGAACACTAAAGTGTTTCATTATATAAAGATGATATGAGATAAACACATTAGATGTGAATAACATAATTTATATTTTGAATATAAATAGAATCTCAAATATAGAACATGACAAACAAATAGCTCAAACTGTTTGATCAATAAAAACTAATTGTGGCATTGTTGTTGGGGACACAATTAAACAAGACTCGTATATCCACACTTTTGAAGAGTGGGTACTCGGACTAATTGATCTCATTCAAATAAAGTCTACGAATCTAGTTTATTGGGCAATGTGCCTAAACACCTTTACTTGCTAAAAGTTTAAAAGCCACCTATATGTTAGCCCTAGTTCATGGTGAAGCATGTGGGCCCATGTCTAGCTAGGCTAGAGGTGGATATGAATATTTCTCGTGACCTTACGGATGTGGCATCATGTTATGGTTATGTGTTTCTTTTTTGAAGAACACAATCGAAAACTTTTAAGTTTCGACATGATATAGACAAACAGATCGGCTGAAGTATTAAACTGTCACGGTAAGACCGTAATGGAAAATACTTAAGCAATAAGTTCCTAATATACTTGAAAGAGTAAAGTATTCTTTCAAATGAGGACTCCTCCCGGAACACGACAGTTTGACGGTGTTTCCGAACTGAGTAACCAAATTTTGTTGGACATAATTTGGTTAATCATGAGTCGCTTTGAGCTACCATTTCCTTCAACGGATAAGCATTAACAGTGCAAGAACTTATTTTGAATAAGGTTCCATTAAAAATCTGTTTGACAGACATCATATTAGATATGAACGGGAAAGAAACCGGGTTTCACATTCCTGAAGATTTGGGTATGCTGGGCATACGTTTGGGTGATACCAAATAAAAAGCCAAATTGGATAAGTGCCAATTGTAGGTTATCCTAGGGATACAAAGGATTGTACTTATACAACTCACTTGAGAACAATTAGATTGTTGCTCACCATGCGGTTTTCCTGAGAGAATACCGATATGCAGTGGTAAGTGAGAGGACAGTAAAACTCGATGAAAATCGAAGTAATACTATTCCAGGAATCGAATCCTAATGGAACACAAAATAGTTATCAAGGATGAAACTATACCATTAATCTTCGTATACACAAAAACCGCGTATATCGAGAGAGTCAGAAACAACCTGGGGTATGGGTTCTGATCTCACTCGTGAAGATGTTAATCTTTTGAGGTATACCAACTGACACGTATGAGGAAGTGATACAAGTTATCGACTCCCTATTATGACAAAGTGTCATGAGTCCGAATTGGATTCCATGTATATCAACCAAGTTTGGATACTAGTTGATGTACCGCAAGACATTGTGCCTATTGGTACTATAAGTCTTCAAGGAAGACATACATGGATAATGCTTGCTAAAGCTGCGTATTTCATTTATGAAATATGTCAGCTTAACGGGAAAATCGCTTTCCTTAAAAGGAAACCTTTAGGAGGATGTTTACAACATCCTGACGGTTTTGTCGTACCAAAACTAGCAAACAAGGTTTGCAGGTTATTCGATCCATATTTGGATTGAAGCAAGCATAGGTTCTTGGAATTATCGTTTTGATGTAATCATAATGGAGTATGATTTAATTCAAAATGAAAAGATTCTTGTGTATATAAGAGGGTTAGTGGGAGCGCACTGACAATGCCTGTCCTAAATAATAATGATAATATGTCATTTCTTGGAAATGATATTCCCATAAAAACTATCGGTGAAAGCTTGGCTTTCGAGAAAACTCTCCGAGAAATCGTACATTGAAAAATGTGCGACCTGGTGTCTCATACGCTTTGAGCATATGGATTCACAAACAGCCAATCCAAGTGATAGTCAATGGATTGATGTTAAGAACATCCGTTAGTATCTTAGAGAACTAAGGATGATGTCTTAGTCTATGGAGAAGGAGAACTTGAAGTGACTGGGTCACTGTAGCAAGTTCCCTAAACCGATAAAAAGACTATAAGTCTAAAACGGTACTATACAGTTTGAATAACGGTAGAGTGAGCTGGAAATCTTCCAAGTAAGATATTGTTACCGAATAAACAACAAATGCGGGTTATTGCTGCAGCTGAGGCGGCAATAGAAGCCTTCTGGGTCGATAATAAATCTAATTAGATTAGATATATTCTGTTAGCAGCTAAGCTAGGCTTGAGCACAGGCTAAAGAATTAATGGTCTCATCAACGATCCAGATACATACTTCGATATTCATCTGATTCTTTCGGATCATACAACGTGGCGATGTAATGATCGAATAAATCGCATCAGACGATAATCATGTAAATCCGCTGACGAAAATATTTTCCCAGCAATTTGAGCCAACCGTACATAGTTCGGGTGTCAAGCACTCGAGTGACAGGCTATAGGCCAAGTGGGAGATTGTTGGACAATTATGACCATAGCGTCACTATTTGTACAGATCATGGTGTTGTTGTACAAATTAACTATGTGACAAATGAGATTGCACTCTTATCATTTATGATTAGACCACCTAGATATATAAATGATGAGAGGTCCTTGTGATTTGTTCCTGGACGGAGAATGATATGAGACAGTATCAGTCCACGAAGGATAAGTCATTAAATATCCCTAGTCAGAGTATTATCGAGATTGGACATCGATAAATACGTAAAAGACTAGTATTACACTTGTGCGCGTTGTGAGGGCACAACGACATAGTTCTCATATATTTGGGTATAGGATACTCATGCAAGTGTAATAGGAGGTTGTGTTTTACCGATGGTACGGGAAACAGCTTCGATCTGGATAAGACCCCATCGGAATTCCATTGGTAGTATGACTATGTGTCTTTGGAAGTCCGAAATCAGGGTAGGTGTATTTGGTCTTAACTTGAGACTTGCACCGCTAATACATACGATAAGCAATATACTTTGGTTGATGTCGTCCAGGGCTTTAACCGGTTTCTATGTACGCCAATTCTGGGTATATCGAGAATCGCAGTGTGTTGGGTGTGATGTCAAGATGGAAGTGTCACTCCAATCATTTGGAGATGATGGTCACGTAGGATACGGGACTGGTTCTCTTAAATGCTGCGCAGCTATCGGGATATTATGACTAGGTCATGTATATTCGATTATAGAGACTAGTCGCCAGACATCCGACATGTGCTTCGTACAGGGCAGACATAATTCCAGCCCCAGGCCTAGCATGTGGTCATCCGATACTGGACAGAAATACACAATACTACGGTATACTACGCTTGATACAGATCATTTATTCCTGTAAGGATGTTTCCGGAGAATTGGGGAGGCATGGCGCTTTGCTAGAGGCCAACCTTGTCTTGTAAATCGGTTAAAACGTAGTACGAGGTACTTATGTGTTCGGATAGTCCGACGACCGAATTTACTGCCAACATATCCGGGGATCTCATGGGTCGCTTCCCCAAGATTCACCGATGACGTATAACTCGCACTCTAAATTAATCTGGGATTAATTAGATGAGAGAGAAAATTAATTTGTATTAATTGCGGAGATATTTTATCTGGGACAAATATCAATAAAGAGAGATAACGATTAATTTGGAATTAATCGGTAAATTAATATTTTCGATATATTAAACGAAATTAGATTTCGACGTGGAATTGAAATTAGATTTTAATTCGGGCGAACGAATTAATTTAGAATTAATTCGTTAGCCACGTGAATAGTGATTTCGCTAGGCGTAATCATTTAATTAATACGCAATGGAAAATTCGTTAATTTGGAATTAGCGAACCCGAGCCCGAGATTATTTGCGAGCGCATTCGTATTTCGAATTCGAGTGCGGCACGCAAGTCAAATCAAGCGTCAAATCGCTAGTCACTTCAAGTGTCAAATCACTTGTCACTTTGAGTGATTGTGACTTGATGGGAGTTGTGAAAAGCTTTTTGAAAGCTTGAAAGACATTTATTATTATTATAATAGGTTTTGACTTTTGATTTTTGGTATTAGATACACAAAATCAAAACAACAACCTCACTTCTTCTCTCCTACACTCACGCCCAAATGGGCATTTTCTCTCCTCTGGTTTGCTCACTGCCGAGCAGTGAAGGGAATCACAAGAGTGTGATTTTGTGGCAAAATCACAAGTGCTAGCACACTTACGAGACATGCGAATGTGATAGGGAAGTCCACCCATGAGCCGGGAACCATTCGACGAAGCTTGGAGCTTGACGAAGGACCAAAACCGAGCCAAACCAGTGAGCTTGGACTGCACACTGCCGAACCAGTGAAGGAGGATAGCAATTCGTTTTTGTTGCCTCGTCTGCCTCCGCGTCGCTCAACCGATCGAAGTGAGTATTCCGCGACTTCGTCGATGTATTCGCACTTCATTTTTCATGCTTGTTTATGATCTTGGGACCTTATAATTTTCCAACATGAACCACCTCTCAAGTAATAGTTCGGGAATGAACCAGAGGTCGAAGCACTTCACCACCAGATCAACTCAGTTCGAAGCATCTCAAAACAACAGGTAAAATCGGCGATAACTAGCGAGCCAAGTAAGTAAAAATGCATATATGACTTTGATAGGATTGTCACTGTCGCACACTGCACAAGTCCCATCAAAGTGGGGGCGACTGAAGGCACTGCATTTTTACATAAAGCCCAATGATGAGCCTCGTATGGAGGCACTACCCGATAAGTGTGGAAGTCACGGGAAATGGACGTCGGAAGGGAATATTCAAAAATTAATACCTCATCAAATTTAACTCACTTGTTTGGCCTCGGGTTTGCTTAGTCGATCTCTGTTTTAAATATTAGCCTCGGCCCAAAACCCCCACCAATGAAAGCCCACATACCCATACACACCTATCCAAAACTCATGCAACCCTTTTAGGCCCACACTCCCGAGCCCAATCCAAGACAATTTAATCACATGTAACATATGCCAAATCCCTCTAAATCCCCTTCCAAATTAGCCAAGATTGGATCCTCCAAATTTGGAAAGGAAATCAAGGCATATTTGAGGAGGTGGGCGGCACACACACACAAAAATGAGATGAAAACCCTAGCCAAGAAAAAAAGAGAAACCCTAGCACACCATTATAAAAAGATAACATATTCCAAACCCTAGGCTGCCTCTTCTTTTCCTGACTCTCACGACACCCTCTTTCTCATTCTTCTCTCTAGACTCACGCCCTCTTTCTCTTCCATATGTCTCTATAAAAAACAAACAAAAACATAAACCCTAGGAGATCATCTCTCTCGGCCTGACCAAATCAACAACAACCCCCTCAAAACCTCACACGACATTCAAACAAAAAGACACTAGGCAATCACAATAAACCCTCCACCAACTAAACAAAACAGCCCACAACCCTAAAGCCACCAGCAATCACTCAACAACCCTAATAGCTCTCTCGAGACAGACCACACACCTTTCTCACCAAATACAAACTACGCACACATATTTTCAACCCTCACACACTCGATAACACAAGCAGCCCTCAACGTGAACCAGCCTTTAGCACCGAATAAACAACACACAAGCCCCACCAACCGATATAAACACAAATAAACAAAACACATGAAACTACCCCTCTAACTGACATAAATAAATCCCCACGTTCACATTCAAAATAAGAACAACCTGCCAGCCGAACACACGTAAACAACAAAAGCCAAATACCCCCAAGCCAAATTGACATCAACAATAGCCACTAACACACGGCCACAAATAAGCCAAACCGACATCGACAAAAGGCGAGACTGCTCACAAACACAGCCCTCTAAACGACATAAAAAAATAGTCCCTAAAAACACCCAAAAACAGTCCCAAAAAATAGCCCCAAAACCGAGACAAAAACAGTCCCAAAAATCACCCAAAAAAACAGCCCAAAACAGTGAAGGAAACCGCAAAAAAATTATAGCAAAAATAGAGAAAACAACAGCTCAAAACAGTGAAATAGTGAACAAAAGTGTTGAACCAGCGAACCAGAAAAGTCAATGAGCATTTACCCTTTCGGCAACGTCTCAACGCACTTCCAAGAAGCGACTTAAAATGTACGACCTGAGGGCCATCTCTGTAAAATTCGTTTTGTTATCCAGGACACAGAATGCTTGGTTGGATGTGGAATATGTCCAAGTGGGCATGCAAGATCCCACACTAATGGCCAAGTCCCTTGGTCACATTTGATTTCTTTAATATTCTTGTTATTTATTTTTTTTATGTTCATTTACTTTCTGTGTTTCTCTTTACTTATTATTCCGCTATTTACTTTCCGTTCGTTATTCCGTTAGTTATTTATTCATCGTTAGTATTCATCTCATTTTTACTATTGTTCATGTTCGGTTATATCATTTCGCATCCACTTGCATGGCTATTTACAATGGATTAAAGGTCACCCCTTTTGGTATATCGGATGGAAATCCAGACATAAATTTCATAGCCGAATCCGAATGGACGGTAGTGCGGTCTATACTTGGGATACAACTCCACGTACCACTTGGGAAATACCTGAAGGTACCCTTTACCTTGATTATTTTGCTGTGCCAGATGCGGCATGCTTGGTTGGACGTGAAATACGTCTGGCTGGGTATGTGAGGTCCTATATTGATGTCGGCCAAATCTCTTGGTCGCATCTCTTTTCTCTTATTCTGTTATTCACTTTTCATTTGTTGTTCCGCTATTTGCTACTTTCATGGCTACTTGCGTTAGATTAAAGGTCACCCATTTTGCGGGAAATGCCTGAAGGCACCCTTTACCACACCTATCTTGTAGTCCTGGATGATGTATGCTTGGTTAGATGTGAAATACGTCCAACCGGGCATGCGGGATCCTACACTAAGATCAGTCAAGTCTTATGTACAGATCATGGTGTTGTTGTACAAATTAACTATGTGACAAATGAGATTGCTCTCTTATCATTTGTGATTAGATCACCAAGATGTATAAATGATAAGAGGTCCCTATGATTTGTTCCTGGATTGAGAATGATATGAGACAATATCAGTCTACGAATGATAAATCTTTAAATATCCCTAGTCAGAGTATTATCGAGATTGGACATCGATAAATGCGTAAAAAACTAGTATTACACTTGTGCGCGTTGTGAGGTCACAATGGCATAGTTCTCATATATTTGGGTATAGGATACTCATGCAAGTGTAATAGGAGGTTTTGTTTACCGATGGTACGGGAAACAGCTTCGCTCTGGATAGACCCCCTCGGAATTCCATTGGTAGTATGACTATGTGTCTATGGAAGTCTAAAATCAGGGTAGGTGTATTTGGTCTTAACTTGAGACTTGCACCGCTAATACTTACGACAATCAATATACTTTGGTTTTGGTCGTCCAGGGCTTTAACCGGTTTCTGTGTTTGCCTCTTCTGGGTATATCGAGAATCGTAGTGTGTTGGGTGTGATGTCAAGACAGAAGTATCACTCCAGTCATATGGAGATGATGGTCACGTAGGATACGGGACTGGTTCTCTTAAATGCTGCAGCTATCGAGATATTATGACTAGGTCATGTTACATCCGACATGTGCTTCATACGGGGCAGACACAATTCCAGCCCCAAGCCTAGCACGTGATCATCCGATACTGGATCGATATACACAATACACGTATATTATGCCTGATATAGATCTTTATTACTGTAAGGATATTTCTGGAGAATTGGGTAGGCATGGCGCTTTGTTAGAAGCCAACATTGTCTTGTAAATCGGTATAAACGTAGTACTAGGTACTTACGTGTTCGGATAGTCCGACGATCGAATTTACTGCCAACATATCTGAGGATCTCATGGGTCGCTTCCCGAAGATTCACCTATGACGTATGACTCGCACTTTAATTAATCTGGGATTAATTAGATGAGAGAGAAAATTAATCTGGGATTAATTGCGGAGATATTTTATCTGGGATAAAATATCATTTAAAGAGAGATAACGATTAATTTGAAATTAATCGATTAAATAATATATTCGATATATTATACGAAATTGTATTTCGACGCGGAATTAAAATTAGATTTTAATTCGGGCGAACGAATTAATTTAGAATTAATTAGTTAACGACGTGAATAATAATTATGCTAGGCATGATTATTTAATTAAATTAGATTTAATTACGTCGCAACGAAAAATTCGTTAATTTGGAATTAGCGAACCCGAGCCCGGGATTGTTTGCGAGCGAATTCGTATTTCGAATTCGAGTGCGGCACGCAAGTCAAATCAAGCGTCAAATCATTAGTCACATCAATCGTCAAATCACATGTCACTTTGAGTGATGTGACAATTGATTGATTGATTGATGTGAGTTGATGGAAGTTGATGGCAAGCATTTAATGCTATTTTGGAGCCAAAATTTGTGTGTTGACTTTTGGAAAGCTTTTACACAATTTTTTGGTATATGTTTATTTTTGTTTTTGGAAATCAAATAAGCGAATACACAACTTCCTTCTCTCTCTTTTGGCTCACGAATTTGGAGCCAATTTTTCTCTCTCCATCTCACGCCCAACAAGGGCATTTCTTCACTGGTTTGGCAGTCCACTGCCGAGAGCCAAGAAGGAAATGTCAAGCAAAGTACTTGATTTTTGTGGCAAAAATCATGAGAGCTAGCACTCCGAGAGACATGCGAAGGTGATAGGGAAGTCCACCCATGAGCTTGGAATCGTTTGACGAAGCTTGGAGCTTGACGAAGATTATCCAAATGACCGAAAATGGGGACTGCAAGAGCTCACTGTCGTGAGCAGTAAGTAGGCAGAAAATCATTTTTCTTCGTTGGCGCGTCGCTCAACCGCTCGATGTAAGTATTCCGCAACTTCGTCGTATGTATTCACGTGTGTTTTCTTGCTTTGTATTCAATCCCGTAGAACTCCAATAATGGTATCAGAGCGATTGAAAAGCATGAAAAATGATTAGGGCTTAAAATTTGGGTAAATTGTATTTGAGCATGATTTGAATAAATTGGATGTTTGAGTATGCTTAATACATGTTTAATTGATGATTGATTGGATCAATTTGATTAAATTGTGTTTGGAACATTTTTCTCCAAATCTCCTTGCTTGGCCGAGAGTTTGATGCCTTATTTGATCTTGGTGATTTTTTGATTTTTGATCATTGGATGACTTGAATCAATTGGAAATGTGGATTTAATGTTAATTTGGATTTAATTGGATTGAATTCGGAATTGATATGAAAGTCCCTATATTGCCGAGACTTTGAGCATGTGTATTGGGTTTGATTTTTGTTAAATTATATTGGACATGATTTAATATTGATAAGCATGATTAATTAGGCTAATTGATGTTTTAGAAATGTTAATTGGGTAATTAATTATGTTATACACTTTGTGTAATTAAATTGGGAATTTGGAATTTTTGTAATTTAAATATATTGGGCCTTAAAATTGGATTTGGCTTGTAATGTTGTTATTGGGCTTATTGGGCTTGGTTGTACCAAGATGGGTTTAGGCAAAATTTGTTGGATCCAATTAGGCCCAAAACCGCATCCATAAAGCCCAAATGCGACAAATGGACCTTTAAAGTTTAATTGGGTCTAATGGGCCAAAATTGATTTCTGGGCTTATGGGGTAATTCCTGGATTGAACTTTGGTTATCGGTTTGACCCGAGTTGACCAAAAGTCCACGCCTCAAGAAATTAATTAAAAGCCCATTGGTCTTTAATTAAATTGACGTTGGACGTTAATCGGGCTTTGAGACCCGTAACGATTAAATTTGGAATTTAAGTCGTAAAAGATTTATTAATAAAATGTAGTATTTAATTTGGAATTAAATAGTGAATTAGTATTAAATACAAATTGAATTGGATTTAATTTTGTAGTTTAATTTAATTCAAGAATTCGTACTTTGAGTACTTATTCGCAAAAACGAGTTTGACTCGAACAAAATCAAATCGTTGTTTGAACATTGGATGGTCACTAATTATCAGATTAATTAATTTGATTAGATTGATTGATAACATGTTTGTGTGAATACATGGTTGCGATGCATGAATAATGTATATCAGATGGATATTAGATGGGTGGGACAATTTTAGAAATTGTTATAATAAATTTGGAATTTATTAATTGGACCTGTGTGTCCAGCCTTATTACCTCCTTATTCTCTGTATTCTCTTCTCACATATTCCCCTCAATGTAAATGAGGTTTCTTTAGAAGTGTAGTGTAACGGGTAGAAGCGATATTTGTGCTAGCAGGAGAGAGAAAATGAGAGATTTGATCTAGGATCAATGTGTAAAGTATCCATCCGCATATCATTATTAATTATTTATACGTGCTTTATTATGTGTTTAGAATGCATGTTTAAGGGTGTATGATGATGGGACCTTAACAAGGATAATAAATTGATTGCCAATTTGCACGCGAAAAACCCTCGCAAAATATTAAGTGTTTTTCCTTCCATTGAGTGATTCTAATTCAAGATCCGAGACTGACATTGGTTTGTTGCCCAAAGTCAAGGCCTTTGTCCGTCGAGGATGTGTTTGAATCACGAGAGCTTTGTTCCATATCAGTGTCTTGTCCAAGTTGTGGTTTGTTGGCCAAAGTCAAGACCACTTCTTGTCCATCGACATTGATTATGAAGCTTTCCATGGTCAATGGGTCGCGCTTAACTGGGATCTCTAAGTTTGTTGTGCCAAAGCCAAGGCTTAGTTGATTCAGAGGAAAAAGGTTAGGCAAAATATTAGATATATTGGCATATATAAGATATATGTTTCGGACTTGGATGTCCCCCTACTGGATCTAGGAATTGGATGGGATCCAATTGATCTTAGAGATCTACCTAGTTAATTATCATACAATTTGTTGGCCAAAGTTAAGATTGTGTGATATTTAACAGGATCCTAGCCCACTAGGAAACACGGTTTCCCGAGTACTCGACAGAGGGTTAGAGGCTCGCCGAAAAATAGTGGGAGGCAAGAATTGAATTTGCAATATTAGTTTAATTACTTGACATACGCGCTCAATCAAATATCATTCGTCAAATAAATTAAATGTTAGTTGGACTAATATTTAAATCGTTTTTTTATTAAATAGTTGGACTATATTCAAACAATTTAATTATAGTTGATTAAATAGTTGGACTATTGTAATCATTATAATAAATAGTACCTAATTCGTTGATTAAATAGTTGGACTATTAAAATCAAGATAGAATTGAAAGATTGACATTTAAAACATGATCCTAGGGAAAATGTATTTAAATCGTTTAATTTTCAAATTGGGAATAAAAATTCAGGATGGTCCTGGAAAATAATGAGTTACTTTATTAGATAAAATAACATATTAAGCCTAAGCCCGGAGTTAATCAAACAGTAGAGCATAATCTTTAGAAGATCATGTGATGATAACTTAAGTGCTTAATCCATTAAGCTTGTCGCAATAGACTCCTTAATTTCTGAATCAGAACTAAGGATTAGATCCTTAAAGTATGATAAAGAAATTGAAGGAATTTCATAGGTCTATTATTTAGATCCTAGAAGTACTAAAATTGCAATAATAACTCTTGGAGAGTTAATGACTATTCTCAAGGAGACAAAGTCAAAGTTTGCAATATGGCAAGTAGCACAATGCGCACCTTACTTCGATATTCTAGAAACCCGAGGCTTGGCCAAAGGCTTATGGAATGTGGAAAATGGGCAAATGCCAAATCATTATAATCTTTTAGGAAGATAAAGGACATATCCCAAAATGTCTGCTTAAATTGTGGCAAACGGGATCGCGGAAGCGTGACTGCCGTTTGGACAAAGCAGACATGAAGGAATTGACGACGAGCAAGGCTCTGACTTCAAATATGTTTGTCAAGATTATGTTCACTACTAGTATTGAAATTGGATCTTAAATACTTAGTGTGGTACATAAATACATACTGATGTTCAGAATCTGCTATGAGCAAGATACTTACTTCAGTTGAGATTAATCTGCGAATTGGAAATGGGACAAAAGTCGCTGTTTCAACCGTAGATACCTAAGTTTAGGAACTACCTTCGGGTGTGTACTTAAATTATGAAACTGTTATAATATAACTAGTTTGACTAGAAACATTATCTCTATATTGTTGGACAAAATGACCCATAGCGTCACTATTTACACAGATCATTGTGTTGTTGTAGCAAATTAACTATGTGACAAAGGAGATTGTACTCTCATCATTTGTGATTAGATCACCTTAGATGTATAAATGAAGAGAGGTCCATATGATTAGTTCCTGGATTGAGAATGATATGAGACAGTATAAGTCCACGAAGGATTAATCATTAAATATCCCTAGTCGTAGTATTATCGAGACAGGACATCGATAATGCGGAATAGGCTAGTATTGCACTTGTGTGCGTTGTGAGGGCACAACGGCATAGTTCTCATATATATAAGTACTGGATACTTATGCAAGTGCGATAGGAGGTCGTGTTTCACCGATGGTACGGGAAACAGCTTCGCTCTGGATAGACCCCTCGGAATCCCATTGGTATTATGACCATGTTCTATGGGAGGCCGAAATCAAGGTAGGTGTGTATAGTCTTAACCTGAGACTTACATCGCTAATACTTGCGATAATCGGTAGACTTTGGTCTTGGTGGTACAGGGCTTTAACCGGTTCTGCGTACACACTTCTGGGTTTATCAGAGAGTCGTAGTGTATTGGGTGTGATGTCAAGACGGAAGTATCACTTCAGTCATAGTGGAGATGATGTCACGCAGGATACGGTATTAGTGCTCTTAAGTGCTGGCCGGCCATCGGGATATTATGACAAGGTCATGTATATCCGATTATAGAGACTAGTTACCAGACATCTGACATGTGCTTCGGACGGGGCAGACACTTATCCAGCCCCAGCCCTAGCACGTGACTATCCGATACTGGGCTGATATACGCAATACTACGGTATACTACGCTTGATACAGATCTATATATTCCTATAAGAATATTTCTGGAGAATTGGGTAGGCATGGCGCTTTGCTAGAAGCCAACCTTGTCTTGTAAATCGGTATAAACGTAGTACGAGGTACTTACGTGTTCGGATAGTCCGACGACCGTATTTACTGCCAACATATCCGGAGATCTCATGGGTCGCTTCCTGAAGATTCACCGATGACGTATAACTCGCACTTAATTAATCTGGGATTAATTAGAAGAGAGAGAAAATTAATCTGGGATTAATCACGGAGATATTATCTGGGATAAAATATTAATAAGAGAAGAGAGAGAGAACAATTAATTTGGGATTAATCGATAAAATAATATATTTGATATATTATTAGAAATTGGATTTCGACGTGAAATTAAATTAGATTTTAATTCGGGCGAACGAATTATTTAGAATTAATTTGTTAGCGACGTGAATAGTGATTTCGCTGGGTGTAATCATTTAATTACGACGCGACGGAAAAATTCGTTAATTTGGAATTAGCGAACCCGAGCCCGGGATTATTTGCGAGCGCATTCGCATTTCGAATTCGAGTGCGGCACGCAAGTCAAATCAAGCTTCAAATCGCTAATCACATCAAGCGTCAAATCACATGTCACTTTGAGTGATGTGACAATTTGATTGATTTATTTGAGTGATTGATGTGGTAGTTGAAAAGCATTAATTGTTTTTTACTTTTTGACTTTTAATAAATGAAAATGTTTTATGTATTTGATTTTTGTTTTTTGGAAAATAAAAATAAATATATAAGTAATACATTTTCTTTTATTTTTTCTCTCTCACTTTTCGGTTTCCAGTAACCATTTTCCCCCTCTCTTTTCCCTCTTCTCCTTCACGGTTTTGGAACCAATTTCTTCCTCAAATTTTCTGGTTTGACCGAAGAAATGAGAAGCAAATGAAGAAGAGTAGTGCTAGCACACATATGGGTTATACATAGGTGATAGGAAGTGTCTTCATGAGCTTGGATTTATTTTTGGAGCTTGAAGCTTTGAGCTTCCATGGAGTCATCAATGGCCGATCATGGAGAAGCACCACCCCACCCAAACCGAGCAGTCCAAAGCAAGGAGAGCTGTTGCCGTGAGCTTGGAGGGAGGCAAAAACGCAACTTGTTCTTCGCATCTCAAACCGTTCAATGTGAGTTTATTCCGCACCTCCTTTGATGTGTATTCATATTGTTTTATGCTTATAAATGATCCTTGGGACTTGATTGAAACTCAACAATGGTATCTTGAGTTATTGGTTGCATAAAACGAATTTAGGGTTCTTGAGCAAAATTTGGGGCTTTTTGATTTAAGCATGATTTTGACAAATTTTTGTTTAAGAATGCTTGTATATGAATAACTTAGAGTTATATGTAATCAATTTGATGAAAAATTAATTGGATTGATTTTCCCCAATTTGCTTAATGTTGGCCAAAACTTTAATTTGGGTAAACTTGATTTTGAGCATGTTTAATGAAATTGGATGAATTAGAATGCTTAAATGTTGTTTAATTGATGATTGATTAGATCATTTTGATGAAAAAGTGTTTGGAACAATTTTCCCCAATTTGCTTATTGTTGGCCAAAATTGAAATTTGGGTAAATTAAATTTGATTTTGAGCATGTTTAATGAAATTGGATGATTTAGAATGCTTAAAGTATGTTTAATTGAGGATTGATTGGATCAATTTGTTGAAAATTAGTTTGGAACAATTTTCCCCAAATTGCTTTGGATGGCCGAATTTGGCAAGCTCCCTAATGTCTTGGATTTTTGATTTTTTGTTCATTGGATGACTTAGAAATCATTTGGGGATGTTGAATTATGTTTGATTGGGTTCAATTGGATTGAATTTGATTTGGGCATTTTTTCCCCTTATGGCCGAGACTTTAGCATGTATTAATTGGGTTTGATTTTGATCAAATTATGTTGGACATGATTAATTGATGTTAAGCATGATTAATTGGACAAATTTCATGTTTTGGAAACTTTGATTTGGGTATAATAATAATGCTATACACTTTAGGTAATTTAATTGAAAATTTGGAATTTTTGGAATTAAATTATTGGGCTTAAAATTGGATTTGGGCTTTTAAAGTTGTTATTGGGTTTATTGGACTTTGTTGTACAAAGTTGGTTTAGGCCAAAATTGGTTGGATCCAAATAGGCCCAAAACCGCTTCCAAAAGGCACAAATGCGACTAATGAACCTTTAACGTTTAATTGGGCCTAAATTAATTTATGGGCTTATGGGGTAACTCCCGGATTGGATTTTGGTTATTCGGTTTGACCCGAGTTGACCAAAAGTCCACGCCTCAAGAAATTAATTAAAAGCCCATTGGACTTTAATTAAATTAATATTGGATATTAATCGGGCATTGAGACCCGTAACGATTAATTTGGAATTTAAGTCGTAAAGGTTTATTTTATAAAGTGTAATATTTAATTTGGAATTAAATAATCAATTAGAATTAAATACGTATTAAATTGGATTTAATTATGTAATTTAATTTAATTTGAGAAATCGTACTTTGAGTACGTGTTCGCAATACGAGTTTGACTCGAACAAAATCAAATTTGTTTGAACATTGGATGATCACTAATTATCAGATTAATTAATTGATTAGATTGATTGATAACATGCTTGTATGAATACATGGTTGTGATGTATGAATAATGTATATCGGATGGATATTAGTCGGGTGGGGCGATTTTTGGAAATTGTAATAAATTTGATTTATTAATTGGACCTGCGAGTCCAGCCTTATCTCTTATTTCTTTGTATTCTCTCTCACCTATTCCCCTCAATGTAAATGAGGTTTCTTTAGAAGTGTAGTGTAACGGGTAGAAGTAAATACATGTGCTAGCTTTGGAGAGAGAGAAAATGAGAGATTTGATCTAGGATCAATGTAAAGTATCCATCCGCATATCATTATTATTTTATTTCATATGCGCTTTATTATGTGTTTAGAATGCATGTTTAAGGGTGTATGATGATGAGACCTTAACAAAGATAATAAATTGGTAGCCAATTGCACGTGAAAAACCCTCGCTCAATATCAAGTGTTTTTCCTTCCATTGAGTGATTCTCACTCAAGATCCGAGATTGGCATTGGGTTGTTGGCCAAAGTCAAGCCCTTTGTCCGTCAAAGATGTGTTTGAATCACGAGAGTTTTGTTCCATATCGGTGTCTTGTCCAAGTTGTGGTTTGTTGGCCAAAGTCAAGACCACTTCTTGTCCATCGACATTGATTACGAAGCTTTCCATGGTCAATGGGTCGCGCTTGACTGGGATCACTAGGTTTGTTGTGCCAAAGCCAAGGCTTAGTTGATTCAGAGGAAAAAGGTTAGGTAATACATTGGATGTATTGGCATATATAAGATATATGTTTAGGATTTGGATATCCGCCTACTGGATCTAGGAATTGGATGAGATCCAATTGATCTTCGAGATCTACCTAGTTAATTATCATACAATTTGTTGCCAAAGTCAAGATTGTGTGATATTTAACGGGATCCTAGCCCACTAGGAAACACGGTTTCCCGAGTACTCGACAGAGGGTTAGAGGCTCGCCGAAAAATAGTGGGAGGCAAGAATTGAATTTGCAATACTCGTTCAATTACTCGCCATACGCGCTCAATCACAATTATTTCGTCGTTAGATTAAATGTTAGTTGGACTAATATTTAAATTGTTGTTTTAATAAGCAGTTGGACTGTATTATATTTGATTATATATAATTGGATTATATTAATCAATATATTTGAATTAATTAATTTCAGTTTACAGTTGATTTTATAGTTGGACTATAGTAATCAATGTAATTGAGGTTAATTAATTTAAATTATATTTGATTATATAGTTGGACTATTATAATCATTATAATAAAATAGTACCACAAATCGTTGATTAAATAGTTGGACTATTAGAATCAAGATAAAAAATGAAAGATTAGTGTTTAAAACATAATCCTGGGTGAAAATATGTTTAAACGACTTTAATTTTCAAATTGGGAATAATTTCAAGATGGTCTTGGAAATTAATTAGTTATTTTATTTATTTGATAAAATAATGAATTATGCCTAAAGCCCGGAGTTAAGCAAATAAGTGGAATATGAATTTGGAATATTCATATAATGATAATTATAGTGCTTAATCCATTATACTTTGATTTAAGTAAGTACTTTTAAAAATTGCAATAAATAATTCTTGGAGAATTAATGACTATTCTCAAGGAGACAAAGTCAAAAATTTGCAATTATGCAAGTAGTGCAGGGCACACCTTACTTCAATATTCTAGAAACCCGAGGCTTGGCCAAAGGCGACCGGAATATTGAAAATGACAAAAGGCAAAATTATTATTATCTTCTAGGAAGATGAAAGGACATATCCCAAGAAGGAATTGAAGACGAGCAAGGCTCTTACTTCAAATATGTTTGTCGTAATTATGTTCACAGCTAGTATTGAAATTGGATTTTAAATACTTAGTGTGGTACATAAAATATATTGATGTTCAGAATCTGTTTTGAACAGGATACTGACTTCAATAGAGATTTATCTGCGAATTGGAAACAGGACGAAAGTCGCTGTTTTAACCGTAGATACCTGAATTTAGGAACTACCTTCGGGTTAGTACGTAAATTAGGAAACTATTATAATGTATCTAGTTTGACTAGAAACATTATCTCTATATCGCGTATAACCCGCTGCGGGTGTACCTTCATATTCTAAGAACACTAAAATGTTTCATTATATAAAGATGATATTGAGATAAAAACATTAGATGTGAATAACAGGATTTATATTTTGAATATAAATAACATCTCAAACATATAACATGACAAATAAATAGCTCAAACTGATTTGATCAGTTAAGAAACTTAATTGTGGCATAGTTGTCAGGGACACTGATAAATAAGAATCGTATATCCGCACTTTTGAAGAGCGGATACCAGGACTGATTTGATTCCATTCAAATAATGTCTACGAATCTAGTTTATTTGGGCAAGGTGCCTAAAACACTATTTACTTGGTAAAAGTGTAAATGTCACCGATCTGTTAGCCCTACTTCATAGTGAAGCAAGTGGGCCCATGTCTAGCTAGGCTAATGGATATGGATATGAATATTTCGTGACCTGTACGGATGTGGCATCGCGTATGGTTATGTGTTTCTTTTGAAACACAAATCGGAAACTTTTAGAGTTTCGACACGAAATAGACAAATAGATCGGCTAAAGTATTAAACCGTCACGGTAAGACCGTAATGAATAATACTTAAACAATAAGTTTCTAGTATATTTGAAAGAGTATAATATTCTTTCAAAATAAGGACTCCTCCCGGAATACGTCAGTTTGACGGTGTGTCCGAACGGATTAACCGAATTTTGTTAGACATAATAAGGTTAATCACAAGTCGCTCTGAGCTACCATTTCCTTCAACGGATAAGCTTTAAACAGTGCAAGAACTTATTTTGAATAAGGTTCCATAATAATCTGTTTGACAGATATCATATTAGATATGAATGGGAAAGAAACCGGGTTTCTCATTCCTGATAATTTGGGCATGCTAGGCATATGTTTGGATGATACCAAACTAAAACCCAAATAGGATAGGTGCCAAATGTAGGTTATCCTAGGGATACCATAAGTATTGTACTTATACATCTCACAAGAGAACAATTAGATTGTTACTCACCATACGATTTTCCTGAAAGGAATACCGATATGCAGTGGTAAGTGGGAGGATAGTATTACTCGATGGAAATCGGAGTAATACTGTTCAAGGCACTGAATCTTAATGGAACATGAATAGTTCATCCAGGATGAGACTATTACCATTAATCTTCGAATACACAAGAACCGCGTAGGTCGGACAGAGTCAGAAAACAACCTGGGGTATGGGTTTCTGATCTAACCTCATAAAGATGTGAATCTTATTGAGGAATACCAACTGACTACGTATGAGGAAGTGATACAAGGTATCAACTCCCTAATTATGGCGAAGTGTCATGTAATCCGAAATGGATTCCATGTATATCAACCAGTTTGGATACTAGTTGATGTACCACAAGGCATTGTGCCTAATGGTACTTAAAAGTCTTCTAGGAAGACATACATGGATGGCAACATACCGGCGTATAAGCTAGGCTTTTAACAGAAAGGTATCGTTATCAACATTGTGTTGATTACGATTCAACCTTTTACCTGTTGCCACGGTAAATCCATTTGGATAATGCAGGTTATTCGATCCATGATGGATTGAAGCAAGCATTAGGTTCTTGGAATTATCGTTTTGATATAATCATAATGGTGTACGATTTAATTCAAAACGAAAATAATTCTTGTGTATATAAGGAGGTTAGTGGGAGCGCACTGACAGTGGTTGTCCTATAAAATAATGATAATACGTCATTTCTTGGAAATGATATTCCCATAAAATAAATATATATCGGCGAAAGCTTGGCTTTCGAAATACTCTCCTAGAAACCATACATTGAAAAATGTACAAGACCTGGTGTATCATACCCTTTGAGCATATGGATTCACAAACAGGCCAATCCGAGTGATAGTCACTGGATTAATATTAAGAACATCCGTTAGTATCTTAGAGAACTAAGGATGTTGTCTTAGTCTATGGAGAATGAGAACTTGAAGTGACTAGGGTCATTGTAGCAAGTTTCATATAACCGATAAAGACGACTAAAAGTCGCAAACGGTGCTATACAGTTTGAATAACGGTACAGTGAGATGGAAATCTTCCATGCAAGATACTGTTACCGAATAAACAACAAATGCGGGTTGTTGTTGCAGCTGAAGTAGCAATAGAAGTCATTTGGGTCGATACAAATCTAATTAGATTAGATATAGTTCTGTTAGCAGCTGAGCTAGGCGTCAGCACAGGCTAAAGAATTAATGGTCTCATCAACGATCCAGAGACATACTTAGATACTCATCTGATTCATTCGGATCATATATCATGGCGATGTGATGATCAAATAAATCGCATCAAGATGATAATCATGCAAATCCGCTGACGAAAGCTTTTCTCAGCAGTTTGAGCCAACCGTACATAGTTCGGTGTAGGACACTTGAGTGACTGGCTATGTGCCAAGTGGGAGATTGTTGGACAAAATGACCCATAGCATCACTATTTGCACAGATCATTGTGTTGTTGTAGCAAATTAACTATGTGACAAAGGAGATTGTACTCTCATCATTTGTGATTAGATCACCTTAGATGTATAAATGAAGAGAGGTCCATATGATTAGTTCCTGGATTGAGAATGATATGAGACAGTATCAGTACACGAAGGATTAATCATTAAATATCCCTAGTCGTAGTATTATCGAGACAGGACATCGATAATGCAGAATAGGCTAGTATTGCACTTGTGTGCGTTGTGAGGGCACAACGGCATAGTTCTCATATATATAAGTATTGGATACTTATGCAAGTGCGATAGGAGGTCGTGTTTCACCGATGGTACGGGAAACAGCTTCGCTCTGGATAGACCCCTCGGAATCCCATTGGTATTATGACCATGTGTCTATGGGAGGCCGAAATCAAGGTAGGTGTGTATAGTCTTAACCTGAGACTTACATCGCTAATACTTGCGATAATCGGTAGACTTTGGTCTTGGTGTGTGGTACAAGGCTTTAACCGGTTCTGCGTACACCACTTCTGGGTTTATCAGAGAGTCGTAGTGTATTGGGTGTGATGTTAAGACGGAAGTATCACTTCAGTCATAGTGGAGATGATGTCACGTAGGATACGGTATTAGTGCTCTTAAGTGCTGGCGGCCATCGGGATATTATGACAAGGTCATGTATATCCGATTATAGAGACTAGTTACCAGACATCCGACATGTGCTTCGGACGGGGCAGACACTTCCAGCCCCAGCCCTAGCACGTGACTATCCGATACTGGGCTGATATACGCAATACTACGGTATATTACGCTTGATACAGATCTATATTCCTGTAAGAATATTTCTGGAGAATTGGGTAGGCATGGCGCTTTGCTAGAAGCCAACCTTGTCTTGTAAATCGGTAAAACGTAGTACGAGGTACTTACGTGTTCGGATAGTCCGACGACCGTATTTACTGCCAACATATCCGGAGATCTCATGGGTCGCTTCCTGAAGATTCACCGATGACGTATAACTCGCACTTAATTAATCTAGGATTAATTAGAAGAGAGAGAAAATTAATCTGGGATTAATCACGGAGATATTTTATCTGGGATAAAATATTAATTAAAGAGAGAGAACGATTAATTTGGGATTAATCGATAAAATAATATATTTGATATATTATTAGAAATTGGATTTCGACGCGAAATTAAATTAGATTTTAATTCGGGCGAACGAATTAATTTAGAATTAATTTGTTAGCGACGTGAATAGTGATTTCGCTGGGCGTAATCATTTAATTACGACGCGGAAAAAAAATTGTTTTTTTGGAATTAGCGAACCCGAGCCCGGGATTATTTGCGAGCGCATTCGCATTTCGAATTCGAGTGCGGCACGCAAGTCAAATCAAGCTTCAAATCGCTAATCACATCAAGCGTCAAATCACATGTCACTTTGAGTGATGTGACAATTTGATTGATTTATTTGAGTGATTGATGTGGTAGTTGAAAAGCATTAATTGCTTTTTGCTTTTGACTTTAATAAATGAAAATGTTTTATGTATTTGATTTTTGTTTTTTGGAAAATAAAAATAAATATATAAGTAATACATTTTCTTTTATTTTTTCTCTCTCCTCACTTTTCGGTTTCCAGTAACCATTTTCCCCCTCTCTTTTCCCTCTTCTCCTTCACGGTTTTGGAACCGATTTCTTCCTCAAATTTTCTGGTTTGACCGAAAAAAAATGAGAAGCAAATGAAGAAGAGTAGTGCTAGCACACATATGGGTTATACATAGGTGATAGGGAAGTGTCTTCATGAGCTTGGATTTATTTTTGGAGCTTGAAGCTTTGAGCTTCCATGGAGTCATCAATGGCCGATCATGGAGGAGACCACCACCACCAAAATCGAGCAGTCCAAAGCAAGGAGAGCTGTTGCCGTGAGCTTGGAGGGAGGCAAAAACGCAACTTGTTCTTCGCATCTCAAACCGTTCAATGTGAGTTTATTCCGCACCTCCTTTGATGTGTATTCATATTGTTTTATGCTCTATAAATGATCATTGGGACTTGATTGAAACTCAACATATATCAATGTTTAACCCGCTGCGGGTGAACCTTTATATTCTAGAACACTAAAGTGGTTTATTATATAAAGATGATATTGAGATAAACACATTAGATGTGAATAACATCATTTATATTGAATATAAATAAATCTCAAACGTATAACTTGACAAACAAATAGCTCAAACTGATTTGATCAGATGAAACATATTGTGGCATTGTCGTCTGTGACACAATTAAACAAGACTCGTATATCCACACTTTCGAAGAGTGGGTACTAGGACTAATTTGATTCCATTCAAATAAAGTCTACGAATCTAGTTTATTGGGCAAAGTGCCTAAAACACTACTTACTTGGTAAAAGTGTAAGTGCCACCGATCTGTAAGCCCTAGTTCATAGTGAAGCAAGTGGGCCCATGTCTAGCTAGGTTAGAGGTGGATATGAATATTTCGTGACCTTTACGGATATGGCATCACGTTATGGTTATGTGTTTCTTTTGAAGAACACAAATCGGAAACTTTTACAGTTTCGACACGAAATAGACAAACAGATCGGCTAAAATATTAAATCGTCACAGTTAGACCATGATGAAAATACTTAAGCAATAAGTTTCTAATATACTTGAAAGAGTATAATATTCTTTCAAATGAGGACTCCTCTCGGAACACATCAGTTTGACGGTGTGTCCGAACCGAGTAACCGAATTTTGTTGGACATGATAAGGTTAATCATGAGTCGCTCTGAGCTACCATTTCCTTCAACGGATACGCTTTAACAGTGCAAGAACTTATTTTGAATAAGGTTACATAAAAATCTATTTGACAGACTTCATATTAGATATGAACAGGAAAGAAATCGGGTTTCTCAATCTTGATAATCTGAGAATGCTAGGCATATGTTTGGAGGATACCAAACTAAAACCCAAATTGGATAAGTGCCAAATTGTAGGTTATCATAGGGATACCAAAGTATAGTACTTCTACATCTCACCAGAGAACAATGTAATTGTTGCTCGCCATGCGGTTTTCCTAAGAGGATACCGATATGCAGTGGTAAGTGGGAGGATAGTATAACTCGATGAAAATCAGAGTGATACTGTTCAAGGCACCAATCCTTAATGGAACAAAAATCGTTCATCAAGGATGAAACTATACCATTAATCTTCGAATACACAAGAACCGCGTAAGTCGGAGAGAGTCAGAAAACAACCTGGGGTATGGGTTTCTGATTTCACCTTATAAAGATGTTAATCTTTTGAGGAATACCAACTGACTACGTATGAGGAAGTGATACAAGGTATCGACTCCCTATTATGACAAAGTGTCATGAGTCCGAAATGGATTCCATGTATATCAACTTAGTTTGGATACTAGTTGATGTACCGCAAGGCATTGTGCCTATTGGTACTATATAAGTCTTCAAGGAAGACATACATGGAAGGCAACATACTAACATGTAAAGCTAGGCTTTTAGTGAAAAGGTATCGTTGTCAACATTGTGTTGATTACGACGAAACCTTTTACCTGTTGCCACTGTAAATCCATTTGGATAATGCTTGCTAATGCTGCATGTTTCATTTTTGAAATATGTCAGCTGAACGGGAAAATTGCTTTCCTGAAAAGGAAACCTTTCGGAGGATGTTTATAACATCATGTCAGTTTTGTCGTACCAAAACAAGCAAACAAGGTTTGTAAGTTATTCAATCCATGTTTGGATTGAAGCAAGCATTAGGTTCTTAGAATTATCGTTTTGATGTAATCATAATAGCTTATGGTTTAATTAAAAACGAAATGATTCTTGTGTATATAAGAAGGTTAGTGGGAGCTCACTGACAGTGGTTTTCCTATAAAATAATGATAATATGTCATTTCTTGGAAATGATATTCCCATAAATACAATCGGTTAAAGCTTGGCTTTCATGATAAACTCTCCGAGAAATCATACATTGAAAAATGTACGCGACCTGGTGTCTCATATGCTTTGAGCATATGGATTCACAATCAGGCCAATCCGAGTGATAGTCACTGGATTGATGTTAAGAACATCCTTTAGTATCTTAGAGAACTAATGATGCTGTCTTATACTATGGAGATGGAGAACTTGAAGTGACTGGGATCACTGTAGCAAGTTTCCTAACGATAAAGACGACTATAAGTCGCAAACGATACTATAAAGTTTGAATAACGAAACAGTGAGCTGTAAATCTTCATAGAAAGATACTGTTACCGAATAAACAACAAATGTGGGTCATTCTTGTAGTGAGGCAGCAATAGAAGCCTTTTGGGTCGATAATAAATCTAATTAGATTAGATATAGTTCTGTTAGCAGCTGAGCAAGGCTATAACACAGGCTAAAGAATTAATGGTCTCATCCACGATTCAGATACATACTTTGATATTCTTCTGATTCGTTCGGATCATACATCGTGGCGATGTGATGATCGAATAAATCGCATCATATGATAATCATGCAAATCCACTGACGAAAACCTTTCCTCAGAAATTTGAGCAAACCATACATAGTTCGGGTGTCAGACACTCGAGTGACTGGCTATAGGCCAAGTGCGAGATTGTTGGACAATTATGACCCATAGCGTCACTATTTGTACAAATCATGGTGTTGTTGTAAAAATTAACTATGTGACAAAGGAGATTGCTCTTTATCATTTGTGATTAGATCACCAAGATGTATAAATGATAGGAGGTCCCTATGATTTGTTCCTGGATTGAGAATGATATGAGACAGTATCAGTCCACGAAGGATAAATCATTAAATATCCCTAGTCAGAGTATTATCAAGATTGGACATCGATAAATGCGTAAAAGACTAGTATTACACTTGTGCGCGTTGTGAGGGCACAACGATATAGTTCTCATATATTTGAGTATATGATACTCATGCAAGTGTAATAGGAGGTTGTGTTTTACCGATGGTATGGGAAACAGCTTCGCTCTGGATAGACCCCATCGGAATTCCATTGCTAGTATGACTATGTGTCTATGGAAGTCCGAAATCAAGGTAGGTGTATTTGGTCTTAACATGAGACTTGCACCGCTAATACTTACGACAATCAATATACTTTGGTTTTGGTCATCCAGGGCTTTAACCGGTTTCTGTGTACGCCTCTTCTGGGTATATCGAGAATCGTAGTGTGTTGGGTGTGATGTCAAGACGGAAGTATCCCTCTAGTCATATGGAGATGATGGTCACGTAGGATACGGGACTAGTTCTCTTAAATGCTGCAGTTATCGGGATATTATGACTAGGTCATGTATACTACGTATACTACGCTTGATATAGATCCTTTATTCCTGTAAGGATATTTCCGGAGAATTGGGTAGGCATGACGCTTTGCTAGAGGCCAACCTTGCCTTGTAAATCGGTATAAACGTAGTACTTGGTACTTACGTGTTTGGATAGTCCGACGACCTAATTTATTGCCAACATATCCGGGGATCTCATGGGTCGCTTCCCGAAGATTCACCTATGACGTATGACTCACACTTTAATTAATCTGGGATTAGTTAGATGAGAGAGAAAATTAATCTGGGATTAATTGCGGAGATATTTTATCTGGGATAAAATTTCATTTAAAGAGAGATAACGATTAATTTGAAATTAATCGATTAAATAATATATTCGATATATTATACGAAATTGGATTTCGAATCGAACTAAAATTAGATTTTAATTCGGGCGAACGAATTAATTTAGAATTAATTCGTTAGCGACGTGAATAATAATTATGCTAGGCATGATTATTTAATTAAATTAGATTTAATTACGTCGCAATGGAAAATTTGTTAATTTGGAATTAGCGAACCGAGCCCGGGATTGTTTGCGAGCGCATTCGCATTTCGAATTCGAGTGCGGCACGCAAGTCAAATCAACTGTCAAATCATTAGTCACATCAAGCGTCAAATCACATGTCACTTTGAGTTATGTGACAATTGATTGATTGATTGATGTGAGTTGATGGAAGTTGATGGCAAGCATTTAATGCTATTTTGGAGCCAAAATTTGTGTGTTGACTTTTGGAAAGCTTTACACAATTTTTTGGTATATGTTTATTTTTATTTTTTGGAAATCAAATAAACTAATACACAACTTCCTTCTCTCTCTTTTGGCTCACGAATTTGGAGCAAATTTTTCTCTCTTCATCTCACGCCCAACAAGGGCATTTCTTCATTGGTTTGGCAGTCCACTGCCGAGAGCCAAGAAGGAAATGTGAAGCAAAGTGCTTGATTTTTGTGGCAAAAATCATGAGAGCTAGCACTCCGAGAGACATGCGAAGGTGATAGAGAAGTCCACCCATGAGCTTGGAATCGTTTGACGAAGCTTGGAGCTTGATGAAGATAATCCAAATGACCGAAAATGGGACTGCAAGCAGCTCACTACCGTGAGCAGTAAGGAGGCAGAAAATCATTTTTGTTCGTTGCCACGTCGCTCAACCGCTCGATGTATGTATTCCGCAACTTCGTCGTATGTATTCACGTGTGTTTTCTTGCTTTGTATTCGATCCTCGTGGCCGTAGAAATCCAACATGAAGACACCCTTTACCACACCGATCCTGTAGTCCTTGATGATGCATGCTTGGTTAGACGTGAAATACGTCCAACCAGGCATGCGAGATCCTACACTAAGATCGGCCAAGTCTCTTGGTCGCATCTCTTTTCCTTTATTCCGTTATTTATTTTTCATTTGTTGTTTCGTTATTTATTTATTTATCATTATTTGCCACTTTCATGACTACTTGCGTTGAATTAAAGGTCACCCATTTTGCGGGAAATGCCTGAAGGCACCATTTACCACATCTATCTTGTAGTCCTGGACGATGCATGATTGGTTAGACGTGAAATATGTCCAATCAGGCATACGAGGTCCAATATAGATGACGGCCAAGTCTCTTGGTCGCATCTCTTTTCTTTTATTCCGCTATTTACTTTTTTTCCGTCGTTCCTGTTGGGAAGCGGCTGCCAGTGCGCAGTGGAAAATAAAAATAATTAAAATTATTATGCCGCTTTCCCTTTGCCCAAGACCCATTTGTTTTGATTATTCTACAAGCCTATGCAGGTTACTATATATTCTAAGCATAAGACTCATAAAACATGCAAAGAACATAAATCTAAACATGCTAACTATCATAAGAACTCTAATTAAAATAAAGAAAGAAAAAAACTTACTTGAACCGTAGACTCCTCCAGTCCTCCCTCCAATCTACAAGCTTTTCTCGAACTCAGCAAGCTCTTCCACGTTCCAAAGAGCCACCCAAGTGTGTGGCCTCCAAAGATGCACACACCAAAGCCAAAACTCAACGGCAAGACTACGCCTTGAGTGCACGGGTATTTTTCCCTTGGTGCTAGCCTAGGCAAATACCTCAAAACTTTTAACTCGAGGTTCCTCTAGTCAATTAAACTTAATGATCCTCAAAATCAGTGGCTTACCTCTAAAACTTTAGAGTTGCTCACTTATATAAACCCAAGATTTGAAAGGTTTGGTGAAAAATTTGTGAAGAATTCTTTGGGTTTATATAGTGCTCTAAAGACAACAAAATTAATTAAGAATCTGATGTGGGATAAAAGCCAATTTAATCTTAGCCATTGGATCTTAATTTAGTGGTTTAATGAGATTATAAAACCCTGATAAGAGTTTGGGCAGAATTGGAATTCAAAACAAATAACAAAAAGAAATAAAAATTTTAACTATTCACGCATTACTATTCACGCATTACTATTCACGTGAATAGTATTTTTTTCCCTATTTATTCCAATTCCCAAAGTGCCTATATCGTCATTCACCAATCCCTAAGCCATTATGGAACCTCAAAAATGATCTGTTCAATAATTAAACACATTGAACCATTTATGAACAATTCCTACAACAATCATATATGTTGTTAAATATGTACCGTGCACTGTTAACCATTGATTTCGACTTTGTTGTGTGTGACCTTTTGGGTTCCCATCAAGTTGGACATGAAATGAATCGTGATAATTTAATCAAACATAAATTATCCTCCGATCAGATGGTCGTTCGATTTCAATGACCAAGGTTGACATCTAGCAACATGCCAAGGCCCCCAAATGAGAAGGAAAAATATATATACCCATTGACCTAGGGTACGAAAAGTGTCTACCCATATGGTCAAAGGTATGATGTTGATAGTGTCATGAATCGTGCTAACCCAAGAATCTCACATGATTCTTCCGCTGTGGCCACAGTCTCAAGCACTGATCACACATATCAACCCGCGAACTGGAATACTACTCTTATATAAGAGAATATTATCCGAGAGAGTGGCGATTCTCTGTTGTATCTTTACAAACTTCCTTTGTTTCAACAAATGACCCAATCATACCCTTATGACCGGATCTTTTGAACCGGGGAAGGAGAATGTCAAAGTTATCTGATCCACACATAAGATTGTAAAGACCTCAAGTCTAAGGACTAGTCATATAATCGATACATGAAAGTTCTCACAGACACATGGGATAAACACTCCATATGGAAACTTTCAGCGGTCAGTTCGATGGACACGAGCAACTCATGCATCCATGTGATACACCAAGCGGACGGATCTTCGCTAGTAGCTTATGAGATCGACTACCCTACTTAAGGGCGGATCATATCATCCTGCTAGTCTCTCCGCTTTGTGAACGCCTAGATTATTCACAAAACTATGACTAAGAACATTTAAGAGTAATGATTCTCATAAGGCGTCAAAGCCATCGTCTTATTACTCCAAGGGCTTTATTACAATGTTGATGATTCATATAAGTTATGTAAGACACGTATAATAAAGATTGCCATTTTTTATTAATTAATGAAAATATTACAAATACATGTACATATAGCCCATCCACAAGTTGGGTATATGGCATATCCCTAACAATCTCCCACTTGCACTATAGCCAACTAGTATGAATCTGGACACCATACTCTCGGGTGTGCCGATCCTGCTTTTGTTGAGTCAGGCCTTTTGTTAGAGAATCTACAAGATTATCTTTTGTGGGTATTTTCTCTATAATAACTTCTTTTCTCTCAACAATCTCACTGATGAGATGAAATCGCCTCAGTACATGCTTGGATTTCTGGTGGGACTTTGGTTCCTTTGATTGAGCAATGGCGCCCGTGTTGTCACAGTACATCGTGATGCCATTCTTTATCGCGGGAAGCACTTCCAGTTCCGTGATGAACTTTTTTATCCAGACTGCTTCTTTAGCTGCCTCAGATGCTGCAATATACTCGGCTTCAGTGGTGGAGTCCGCTGTAGTTGACTGCTTTGAACTTTTCCAACTGACAGCACCGCCATTCAAAGTAAACAGATATCCTGTTTGCGATCTGTTGTCATCCCTATCGGTCTGAAAGCTCGTATCATAGTAACCAATGACTTTCATCTCAAAACAGTCTCCGTATGTCCAAAACACATCCTTAGTTCTTCTAGATACTTGAGGATTGTTTTGACAGCTGCCCAATGTTGTTCATCAGGATTTTCCTGATACCTGCTCGTTATGCTAAGAGCATAAGAGACATCATGTCTTGTACATAGCATAGCGTACATGATCGATCATATTGCTGAAGCATAAGGGATCCTACTCATACGCTCTCTATCTGAAGGAGTATGTAGACATTGCTCCTTAGATAATTTGATTCCATGACAAGTAGGTAAATTACCTCTTTTGGAATATTCCATTTTGAATCTTTTCAAAACTTTATCTATGTACGTAGATTGAGAAAGTCATAACAACCTCTTAGATCTATCACAGTAGATCTTAATGCCGAGGATGTAGACTGCTTCTCTCAAATCTTTCATGGAGAAATTCTGAGATAACCATTGCTTGGTGGCTTCCATCATTGGAATATCATTCCCGATGATTAATATGTCATCGACATATAATACAAGAAATACAACAGCACTCCCACTACTTTTCCTGTAAACACAAGGCTCGTCTACATTTTTGATGAAGTCAAATCCTTTGATTGTCTCATCAAATCATATATTCCAACTTCTGGAGGCTTGCTTGAGTCCATAAATGGATCATTTAAGCTTGCATACTTTATTATGATCATCCTTAGATGCAAACCCCTCAGGTTGTGTCATATAGACTTCCTCTAGGAGGTTCCCATTAAGGAAAGCTATTTTGACATCCATCTGCCAAATCTCATAATCAAAGTGTGCAGCTAGTGCCAGTAAAATTCGAATGGACTTTATCATTGCAACAGGCGAGAAGGTTTCCTCATAGTCAATTCCTTGGATTTGTCTATAACCTTTCGCCACCAACCTAGCCTTATAGGTTTGGATGTTGCCTTCTGCATCAGTTTTACGCTTGTAAATCCACTTGCAGGCTATGGGTTTTATCCCTTTAGGTGCATCTACCAATTCTCAGACTTGATTCTGATACATAGAGTATATTTCAGATTTGATGGCCTCAAGCCACTTGACTGAATCAATGTCACTCATTGCTTCGTCATAATTGGTGGGATCGCCATTATCAATGAACTGATCATGTTCCTCATCAATATGGAAACCATATCTTTCAGGCTCATGTCTTTCCCTACCAGACCTTCTGAGTTCATAACCTTGTGGTTATTTCGTCGCTGCCGTTTTGAGGGGCCTGGGGTTTAGTTCTATGTTAGTTTGGTCTTCTCGTACCTCATAGAGGTCAAGTCTTCTCCCACTATATTTCTTGAGAAGGAATTCATTCTCTAGAAATTTAGCATTTCGTGAGACAAATGTTCTTTGTTCATTTGGGACGTAGAACACGTATGCTCTTGAGTTCAAGGCATATCCTACAAACTTACATTTAACTGCCGTATCATCCAATTTGTTAGTTTGTGTGAGCTTGACATATGCGTCACATCCCCAAACTCTTAGATAACTAAGACTATGATGTTTCCCAGACCATAACTCATATGGTGTTTGACTAACAGTCTTGGAAGGAACTTGGTTTAGTAGTAGTGTTGCAATTTCTAAAGCAAGACCCCAAAATGAAAGAGGTAGATCCATGTCTGGCATCATTGATCAGACTATATCTAATAATGTTCGATTTCTCCTTTCGGAGACCCCATTATGATGTGGAGTTCCCGGAGGAGTCCACTGGGAAACAATGCCATTTTCTCTCAAGTAATCTTGAAATTCGTTGCTTAAGTATTCACCACCTCGGTCAGACCTTAGTGACTTAATACTTTTATTAAGCTTGTTTTCTACTTCAGCCTTGAAATCTTTGAATTTCTCAAAGGCTTCAGATTTGTACCGCATAAGTTACACATACTCATATCGTGAATGATCATCGATAAAGGTAAGGAAGTAGGAGAATCCACCTCTAGCGGTGACTGACATTGGTCCGCATATATCAGAGTGTATGAGTTCTAATGTCTCCGCTACACGCTGTCATTTACCTTTGAAGAGTAATTTGGTCATTTTACCAAGTAAACAAGACTCACAAGTTCCATAAGGTTTATATTTGAAGGGTCTAAAATACCCATCCTTATGTAGCTTAGTTAATCTTGTTTCATTGATATGACCTAAGCGATTGTGCCATAGAAGTGATTCATTGAGATTATTCGAGTTAATGTTGTATTTATTAGAGGTTGAACATTCTTTGTTAGTTTGTAAGACATAGATACCATTATTCAAAATACCATCTCCATATTTTATTTCATTGAAATAAATAGAACATTCATTACAACTTATTAGGCATGAAAAGCCTTTATTACATAAAGAAGAAATTGAAATGATGTTCTTTACTAGTAAAATGTACATAAACACAATCTTCTAAGTCTAAAACTAAACCATTCGGCAAAACTAATGAATAAGTCCCCACGCACAATGCAGCCAGTTTTGCTCCATTACCCATGCGTAAGTCAACCTTCCCATGACGGAGTCTCCTATTGCTTCTCAGGCCCTGCACATTGTTACACAAGTGAGTCCCACAACCGGTGTCAAACACCCAAGTAGAAGGTTCAGAGTTTTGAGAATTTAGTTCAATCATATACAACATACCTGAAGCATTGGGCTTCTTGGCCTCTTGGGCTTCCTTGGCTTCCAAGGATCTGCAGTCTTTCTTCCAATGACCCTTCATTACACAAAAGAAACATTTCCACTTTCCCTTTTTCTTCTCCACCTTACCATTGGGATTTAGGTGATCTGTAGCCTTGGCCTTGCCCTTATTTTTCTTTGGGCCTCGTGGTTTCAGGTCCGTACCCGTAAGCATGACAGAGGTTTTAAGCTCCGGTTTCAAGTCCTTCTCTGCTTGCTTTATCAGATTGTGCAATTATGCTAAAGTAGCTTCTTTATTAGACAGATGAAACTGCATAATAAAGTTAGAGAATTATTTTGGTAAGGACTGAAGAATTAGATCCTGACATATCTCATGATCCATGATGAACCCGAGGTTGGCCAATATTTCAATGTGGCCAATCATCTTAAGCACATGTCTACTAACAGATCCTTCCTTATACCTTGTTTGGAATAAGGCACATGACAGTTGGAATCTCACGGTATGAATGGAAGTTGCATACAACTCCTTCAAGTGAAAGATGATGGTTTGAGCATCCATATCTTTGTGAGCTTTTTGAAGTTCGTCCGACATAGAGCCAAGCATTATGCAAACTGTTTGCTCATCATTATCGACGTGTTTCTTCCAAGCATCGAATGTATTTTGGTCAGCATCTTCTGCGGGTTCAGGGGGAAACGGTCTTTCAAGAACATAGAAAATCTTTTCTTATCGTAAGACAATTTTAAGATTTCTAAACCAGTCATTGTAGTTGTCCCCTTTGAGCTTATGCTAATCAAGGATGGAACGAAGTGATACTCTGTTTGCCATTTGAATGTTTGTGAAATATTTTAACCCACCTGTTAAGAGAGAATGTTAAAATTAGGAATATGTTTTTCATTAATGTTTCATAATAACATGGGCTTTTAATATTATGAATTTTCTCCCACTCAATTGTTTTAAAATTTTAAGCAAATCTCATCAACCCCAATTGTTGGACAAAATGACCCATAGCGTCACTATTTGCACAGATCATTGTGTTGTTGTAGCAAATTAACTATGTAACAAGGAAATTGCACTCTCGTCATTTGTGATTAGATCACCTTAGATATATAAATGAAGAGAGGTCCCTATGATTAGTTCCTGGATTGAGATGATATGAGACAGTATCAGTCCACGAAGGATTAATCATTAAATATCCCTAGCCGTAGTATTATCGAGACTGGACATCGATAATGCGGAATAGGCTAGTATTGCACTTGTGCGCGTTGTGAGGGCACAACGGCATAGTTCTCATATATATAAGTATTGGATACTTGTGCAAGTGCGATAGGAGGTCGTGTTTCACCGATGGTACGGGAAACAACTTCGCTCTGGATAGACCCTTCGGAATCCCATTGGTATTATGACTAGGTGTCTATGGGAGGCCGAAATCAAGGTAGGTGTGTATAGTCTTAACCTGAGACTTACATCGCTAATACTTACGACAATCGGTAAACTTTGGTTTTGGTGGTGGGGGATCTTAACTGGTTCTGTGTTCACCTCTTCTGGTTTATCAGGAATCGTAGTGTATTGGATGTGATGTCGAGATGGAAGTGTCACTCCAGTCATTATGGAGATGATGTCACGCAGGATACGGTATTAGGGCTCTTAAAGTGATGCGCATCCAATCGTGATATTATGACCAGGTCATGAATATCCGATTATAGAGACTAGTTACCAGACATCCGATATGTGTTTCGGACGGGGCAGACACTTATCCAGCCCCAGCCCTAGCACGTGATTATCCGATACTGGGCCAATATGCACAATACAATTGTATACTACGCTTGATACAGATCTAGATATTATTTGATGAATATTTCCGGAGAACCTGGGAAGACTTGGTGCTTTGCTAGGAGTCAACCTTGTCTCGTAAATCGGTAGAACGTAGTACTTGGTACGTACGTGATTCGGATACTCCGACGACCGTATTTACTGCCAGATTATCCGGGGATCTCATGGGTCGCTTCCCGATAATCCACCGATGACGCACAACTCGCACTCTTGAATAATCTGGGATTATAATAGAAGAGAGAGAAAATTAATCTAGGATTAATTACGGAGATATTTTATCCAGGATAAAATATCGTCTAGAGAGAGATAACGATTAATTTGGAATTAATCGGTAAATTAATATATTCGATATATTAAACGAAATTAGATTTCGACGCGGAATTAAAATTAGATTTTAATTCGGGCAAACGAGTTAATTTAGAATTAATTCGTTAGCGACGTAAATAATAATTTCGCCAGGCGCAATTATTTATTTAAATTCGATTGAATTAACGTCGCGACGTAAGCTCGGTATTTCGGAAATATCGAACCCGAACGCGTGAGTGCACGTGGGCCCACTTTCATTTGGAAACGTGTGGGGCCCACATGACACATGTCATTCTAATGCTTTGCATGTAGATAGTGTACATTGCACTCAATGTTATTGCATGGAAATTGAGTGTTTGACACTCTAAGCTATTGCATGTGTTGTGTCATAAATTTATTATTAATTTAATAAATTATGGCATAAATATAAATTGATTTTTGGTAAATCATTTTAATTAACATAACACATTTTTCTCTCAAAAATTTCTCTCTTCCTCTCACGGTAATGGTGGCCATTTCTTCACTGGTTTTGAACCAGTTTGGGCGTGAGTTTAGGGGAGCAAGAGTTGGGTTTTCATGGTGAAAACCGCAAGTGCTAGCACACTACGAGTCTTGCGAAGGTGGTAGGGAGGTTCCCCCATGAGACGGGATCCATCCGACGAAGATTGGAGCTCCGTTTCTTCACCCAATTTTCTGTTTTGCAGGGCAGTGGACTGCATGCAGTGGGCGTGAATGGCAGTGCGTTTTTTGGGCTTGAATCATCTCCAAATCGACTCTACCGATCAATGTGAGTATTCCGCTACCTCCGTTGATGTGTTCACACATAATTTCATGTCTTGTTTGATCTTGGGACCTTATAGAAAACCAACACCAATATGATGGATTTCTTGTAGGCAAGGATCCCATTATCATCATTTCATAACTCCGACTAGGGCCGGTCGTTATAAAATATGATAATTACGTAGGTTCCCAACCAATTTATGATATAAATCACAATTCCTTGATCATTGGGTTGGGCAATCAAACATGCCATAGCTTATGCTAGTCCTCGTGGACACCCAATCTTTGGCACTAAGTTATAAGACCACGCCTAAGGGTCGTTGCGTCTTATGACTCAGAAAAGTCAAACCATTGTCAATAGTACGATTTACGGACAAATTGGTATTGGTCAGTCTGGTAAAGCCTAGTCCTGCCAATACGGTTTAAGCCCTTTGGGTCTATACTTTACAATGGGAGGCAGATTTTAGACTTAAATTATTATTGAGGATTTTAGCAAGTTTAAGTGAATAACTGTCAAATGGATTCCTCCATTGAAAATTCCCCAGATGGAGGGTGGAGCGAACTCTCTTAAATACCCTTACCTTTTAGGCTCTTATCGCCTTGGTGACATGAATAAACAATAGATCCTCCAAATTACTCTAACACTTTAAATATGCTTTAAGGTAAGCTTTGAGTAAATGATTATCTAGATGTCTTCACAGCTTTTCCTTTTGGCTATAAAAAGGTAGTGAGTGAAGGAAGACACAAAATCATTATCTAACTCTAGTAATACCTTTGGTTAAATTAACTTTAGTTTGGAAAATTTTATTAACCCCTTGTTCCCAACCCACTTGTATATTTTATAATGTCTTTTATTATAAACAAGTGATTTATATTTATTAGCCTTAAAGGTAATAAATCTCTAAGTTCATCACGGAATAATTACTTAGCTAAGGGATAAGCAATACACTCTCTATTTCTTAGAAAGTCTCTAGATGCTTGCAAGCTAAAATAATCATGTCAATTCTAATCATACCTAGAATCATCAAGCATATAAGTTTTAATATGTTGGAATTATTTTAGGCATTAAATGACTTTGATTAATATTTAATTATGATATTGCATTTTATTTTATTCAAATAAATTTACTATTCACGTTTTTCTGCAGATGCGTGAACTTTAAATGTATTTTCACAATTCAAATCTTAACCAAATCATGCAAAACTTGTGCCTAAAAAAATTTACTATTCACGCATTACTATTCACGTGAATAGTAAATTTTTTTTCTTCTATTTATTTCAATTCCCAAATAGCCCATATCGTCATTCACCAATCCCTAAGCCATTATGGAACCTCAAAAATGATCTGTTCAATAATTAAACACATTGAACCATTTATGAACAATTCCTACAACAATCATATATGTTGTTAAATATGTACCGTGCACTGTTAACCATTGATTTCGACTTTGTTGTGTGTGACCTTTTGGGTTCCCCTCAAGTTGGACATGAAATGAATCATGATAATTTAATCAAACATAAATTATCCTCCGATCAGATGGTCGTTCGATTTCAATGACCAAGGTTGACATCTAGCAACATGCCAAGGCCCCCAAATGAGAAGGAAAGATATATATACCCATTGACCTAGGGTACGAAAAGTGTCTACCCATATGGTCAAAGTTATGATGTTGATAGTGTCATGAATCGTGCTAACCCAAGAATCTCACATGATTCTTCCGTTGTGGCCACAGTCTCAAGCACTAATCATACATATCAACCCGCGAACTGGAATACTACTCTTATAAGAAAATATTATCCGAGAGAGTGGCGATTCTCTATTGTATCTTTACAAACTTCATGTGTTTCAACAAATGACCCAATCATACCTTTATGACCAGATCTTTTGAACCGGGGAAGGATAATGTCAAAGTTATTTGATCCACACATAAGATTGTAAAGACCTTAAGTCTTAGGACTAGTCATAAAATCGATACATGAAAGTTATCACAGACAGATGGGATAAAAACTCCATATGAAAACTTTCGGCAGTCAGTTCGATGGACGCGAGTAACTCATGCATCCATGTGATACACCAAGCGGATGGATCTTCGCTAGTAGCTTATGAGATCGGCTACCCCACTTAAGGGTGGATCATATCATCATGCTAGTCTCTCCACTTTTTGAACGCCCAGATTATTCATAAAACTATGACTTGGAACATTTAAGAGTAATGATTCTCATAAGGCGTGAAAGCCATCGTCTTATTACTTCAAGGGCTTTATTACAATATTGATGATTCATATAAGTTATGTAAGAAACGTAAAATAAATATTGCCATTTTATTAATTAATGAAAATATTACAAATACATGTACATATAGCCCATCCACAAGTTGGGTATAGGGCATATCCCTAACAGTTCCCTCATTCATTTCTTCTATCGTCATTTGCCATTTTCATGACTACTTGCGTTGGATTAAAGGTCACCCCCTTTGCGGGAAAAGCCTGAAGGCACCCTTTACAACATTTATCTTGTAGTCCTAGACGATGTATGCTTGGTTAGACGTGAAATATGTCCAACCGGGCATACGAGATCCCACACTAAGATCCGCCAAGTCTATTGGTCGCATCTCATTTCTTTTATTCTACCATCATTTTTCTTTTGTCGTTTGTTATTTATTTATCTATCATATTCGTCATTGCACATTTCTCTTGTGTTATTCATTTTATTATATGCCTTTTACTGCCCCCTTTTTGTTTATCGTTTCACATTCATTCCATTATTTCTTTTTATATATTCTGCCGCATTCTGCTTCGATGTCTGTCTTTTTTATGTATTCATCTTGTTTTATCATTCTGCTCTTATGCATGCTCACGTTTTGCCGAATCACTTCACGTTTACTTTCGAGCTTGCATTGTGTCAATGTTTGAGTGTTGCCTCTTGTGGTATATCGGATGGAAACCCATACATAAATTCTGTAGCCGAATTCGAATGGATGGTAGTGCGGTCTGCACTTGGGATACAACTCCACGTACCACTTGGGGAAACATTCATGCATGTGTTTATGTCGTTATAGATGCCACTTTTGTAATCACGTTCGAATGCGTTTCCGAACACTACTCGAACGTATGCACTCTATCTCACCATGCATCTTATCCCATCCCGTTCAAATGCGTTCCCGAACGCTACTCGAACACATGCATTCTGCTTCACTCCATTCGAACGCGTCCTCAAACGCTACGTGAACGCGCACACACTGGACAAATTCTTTTATCATGTTTTATACATGTTTGTCTCTTTAGTTATTTCTTTTACATTATGCACTTAATTATCTCCCATTATTATTAACGTTTCGATTGTCATTATAATTTACATTGCCGCACTTCTTTAATTAACATGCTTTTAGAATTATGCATCTGCTTTCATTTTCATTTATGTTTATGGGTGTGCAAACTTATATGTTATTTGAATTATCTTGCATGTGCTGCATAATGACCGGTGTGTAATCACATGCGTATAAAACAAGCGCACGTATCATTCAAGTAGTATAAAAAGTATCGATCCCACGAGGACTTAATACCTAATCTATTAATTTTATGAGGTCAAATGATTACTAGTATCTAACAGGTTGATTGATTGATTTAAAATGGTGATGATTTTAAATTTAAAAACAAGTACATAAAATTGCACGAAAGTAGGTTTAAGAAAATTCAAAATTAAGAAACTATCTAGGGTTGTGAATCTTTCTAATATCTTTTTAAAAGATGAAGTTGTTATTTCATGTTTGTGTAATATATCGGTTTACTAACCTGGAACACTAAATTATGCGAAAGCCTCTGTCGATGGTCAGACGAAAATACCCAGTATAACCCAATTGAACCATATGTCTATGTCAACCAAATTACTTGGATTCATTAAGTTTAAGTTCCAATTATGGCTACCCCCGCCCGACAGATATATGTCTATCCTGTAAGGAAATCTATTAAAGGGTAATCTATCCTCAAGGAAGATCGTGCGCTATTAAGTCTAAGGCTGAAACCTAAAATTCCATTGTCAAGTTTATTTTAGATTTACCAGATCCATCTAATTAATGGCCAGTTAACAAGACGCATTAAGCTTAAGACTTAATAAGTAAACCTTTAAATTACCCAAACTATAAAATAACCCCTTATAAACCGGTGATATTAGAAGTCATCACAACCCCAGATAACTAACTTAGTTATGACACATAACTAAGGGGAGTAAAAACATAAAAGTAAAAGACATAAAGTAAAAATGCTGAAAAGTAATTGCGGTAAAGTAAAAGCTGAAAAGTAAATTACAATAAAATAAAATGCTAAGGAAAAAGGATCAACTTTTACTATTTACTATTTAGATATCTCCCTTAATATAATATATTAACTTGTGATTATTTTACCAACCAGCCATATAGGTGGTAACCTGATTAAGTCAAATTAAGTCCAACCAGCCATATAGGTGGTATCAAAATTTGTCCATAAACCTGCCAAATAGGCGGTAAGAAAGTTTAATTACCAACCGACCGATCTGGCGGTCTCCTTGCTTAGTCAGATTAAAACTAGTTTATAAATGATTACCAACCGGCCAATATAGCGGTATCCTCATTAAGTCAAATTTTAAATAGTGAATATATTATATTTAAGGGAGATTAATCTAAATAGTAATAGTAAAAGATTTACCTTTCACCCTAGCAGGGGGAAGTTACCTCCTCATGGTTGAATAGTAAAAACTGTAAAATTAAGAAAGTAAATTACTATTACTATTACAGAACGTAATTAAAATTAATTACAAAACCGAAATTAAAATAAACTACATAGAAAACTTCATATTTACATCAGAGAATTCAGAGAAGAAGGTACATCTGAAAATGAAATCTCGAGCTCTATTTATAGGCCTCGGTAAGCCTTCCGCGTCGCGACGTGCAATGTTCTTCTTGCGTCGCGTCGCGCTGACGTGTCAGCTTCTGATTGGTCCGTTTCAGAATCTTATTTGCCACATGGCAATTCGGATAAATGAATTAATAATTGAGCTGACGTGGCGATGATGTGGCGACATATGGCGAAAGTGATTGTCGGCACCATAGAATTGCGACACGTGGCACGCTGTGATTGGCTGATGATGACATGGCAGTGACATGGCACGTTGACTCGATCAACTGGTGATGTGGACGATGACATGGCTGACACATGGCGATGGCGATTGTCGGCACCATAGGATGATGACACGTGGCACAGCGCACGTTAGCAGATCGGCTGTGATGGTGACACGTGGCATGGGGCACGTTAGCAGCTCATGAGCATGTTAGGCGTCGAGACGCGCGAAATGACCATTTTGCCATTTTTCACTGTTTTGGCCCAAAATCACCTCCAGGAATGTCCTGAAACTTTATTTATCTATAAAATAACACAAAACACATCAAAATATTCACAAAACTCAAGAAACTATACAAAATATTAGGTTAAATGGGTGGGAAATAGTGATACATTTACCACTCATCACACCCCCAAACCTAACATTTTGTTAGTCATCGAGCAAAACACAAAATAAAATAACATAAATATCTTTAAAATAAAATTTAACTAAGCCACTTTCGTAGGAATCACGGTTGCATTTAGCGTATGCAACAAGCCTTTAAACCCCTAGGTGTCCCTACTGGACGAGTTGTAGTCTCGTGAGGGTTTACAGCAATGATACCCACAAACATTTTACAAAAGTAAAAAGGTAGTGAAACTAATGCACACAAAAGCAAAAAGACAAGAGAAAAGAGAATAAAGAAGTTAGTGACTAATCAGGTGAAACTTCTACTCCAAGTTACTAGTTGTTTTCTTTCTTTCTAAATTACCGAATAAGTAAATTCTCTGGTTATATTTACCATTCTCCATATGCACAGCCAACAAAATATTAATCATCTCATTTTTGCCCACAACAGTCACAAGTGCAGTTGATAAGAGAGTAATATTTTTGTCCTAAAGTTTTATCAGAATTCACATCTTTTTGTAGCAATGGAATAATTTTTCTCAATTTTCTGATTTTTTCTTTGATTTTTTTTTATTTATATACAATATCTTCCATCTATGTAGCGAGTGTTGGGTCAGTGGCTCCCAAACTAGTTGGCTTTAGGGCACCAGGTGTTAAAACACCCCTATGGACTTAATTACTCAGACTTCAGATATATATATTTTTGCAACATCCTTGATCCATGTAGCGAGCTTTGGGCCAGTGACTCCCAAACTAGTTGGCTTTAGGGCACTAGGTGTTAAAACACCCTTACGGACTTAATAACTCGGATCTCAGACGTTTGTTTTTTTAACTCCATTGCTTTTTGAGATGCTTCCTCCAATTAAACTAGAGCACTGAATATTACAAACTTGTAAATTATAGCTAATGTCTGTATGTTACCATGCATGTTGATAATACCTGCCAACTGAGCATATGAAGATCCATTTTAGTCAATTTTATGGAGAATTCACCAATTAAATAATTCAAAAGAAAATAAACAAAAATTAACTTGTTCCGAAAATGGGTTGAAATACGTCTCAGGAGTGGAAACTCCTTACACATCTATCTCTTATCAATTTCACATTTTTAGTCAAAATAAAAACACAAACGCAAAATATTTTTGTAATTTTTTGAAAAGTTTTCAATTTTTTTGTATTTTTCGAAAAAAAATTGGACTAAAAATAAAAACAACACACAACTAAAAACAAGATACTGATCAACTAATTCCTTCCCCCAAACCTAAATGAGACATTGTCCCCAATGTCTTAAACAGTAGAAGAAGAGTTTAGAAGATAGTACCTGGTTAACTGAAATTCTACACGAAAAGTTAAAGGTTAAGATCCAGATTAATCCGACGCCTCTTACCACGATCGTCATCGGACCAATTTATCTTTGAAAGGATAGGGTCAATTTGTGGTTCATAGGCTAAGATTTGGTCAATTAGATCCGGAGCAGTTCTCACAGTGAAGAGAAGTTCTTTTAAAGGTTTTGACGCGAACCCATTTCTCCGGGCATCATCAAGAAACACACAAAGAAAATCATAAAATCCTTCAATGTTGTACAGTCCAAGCGGTTTCCGGTGTATGTTCAGGTTTGCCCAAGATAACACTGTAAAAATTTCCTCCAATATACCCAAGCCACCTGGCACGATTAGTTCTTCTCCGTTTGATGGTCCAATAAGATTTGCTTCTGCCAAGGGTTTTGGGATGATTCCCAAATCATGACTGCCTCCCTCCTGTATAGCTTTTGAAACGATCCCCATTAGTCCAAGATTGCCACCGCCATATACTAAGTGCATATTCCTTGCATCTAAGACTCGACCCAATTCATGTACTGCTTCTATGTATTGTGGCTTAATACCAACACTAGTACCGCAAAACACACAGATGTTTTCAACTCGTCTTCTTGAAGTGGCTTCCATGTTTTACTCTGGATGTCTTCAAAAGTACAATGATGAGTTGAATTTATAACACCTGAAAAGGGTGAGTAAAATAATAGCACTAGTACATGCCAAATAATAATTATTAGTTAACAGTAAAATAATCTTATCTTCACGGTTATCAGACACCATTCCTAAAGAACGACAACGAGTATCACAAAACATACGAGCACATTTATAACAAACACACATTCTTTTGGCTCTTCTCTTTTTAGCATAGGTGCTCCTTCCTAAACCAGGCAGATGTGAAATAAAAGAGTCAGAAGACTCACCTGCCAATCGGACACATGCTTCAATATTCCAACGAATGTCAGTAGGAATACCTTTGATCATCAGTAACCTCATCCGTTCCAAGCGAGCTTTGTAAACTTTCATTAGAGATTTTTGAGGGAGAGAAGGAAATTGCTTGTGAAGATTTGCGAAAGCTTCTTCCATCGTGAAATGACTTTACCTGCAAAAGTTAAACACACAAAAATAAAACACACCAGATCATAATATATACACAAATTACATGGGTTGCCTCCCTGCGAGCGCTAAGTTTAACGTCATCAGCTAGACGTGACTTTTCGAACGTTAGGCTAGATCTGAAAGCTTGACACTTTCTTTTTGTCGCTCAAATGATTCTCCCCAGTAGTGCTTGACACGCTGACTGTTAACCTTGAATGTTTCATTGGTGTTGGGATCCAGTAAATCAACAGCTCCATATGGTAAAACCTGACTGATCACAAATGGACCTGACCACCTTGATTTCAACTTTCCAGGGAAAAGTTTCAATCGTGAATTGTACAACAACACTTTCTGCCTTGGTTCCAACTGTCTGTGCACTATTTTTCGATCATGCCATTTCTTGGTCTTTTCTTTGTACAATCTGGCATTCTCATAAGCCTGTAAGCAAAATTCCTCCAATTTGTTGAGTTGGTGGAGTCTTTTCTCTCATGCAGTTTGTGGATCAAGATTCAACTTCTTCAGTGCCCATTACGCCTTATGTTCAAGCTCAACTGGCAGATGACATGCTTTCCCAAACACCAATCAATATGGGGATATACCAATGGGTGTCTTGTAAGCTGTCCGATAGGCCCATAATGCGTCATCCAGTTTTGTTGACCAGTCCCTCCTTGTTGATCCAACAGTTCTCTCCAAGATTCTTTTGATTTCTCTGATTGAAACTTCAACCTGTCCATTTGACTGTGGATGATAAGCAGTGGCAACCTTGTGAGTAACTCCGTATTTGGATAAGAGTGCATCAATATATTTGTTGCATAAATGTGAGCCACGATCACTGATAATTGCCCGAGGTGTTTCGAATCGAGTGAAAATGTTCTTTTTCAGGAATTTGATCACCACTTTTGAATCATTGGATGATAGTGCAATTGCTTCAACCCATTTGGAGACGTAGTCTACAGCAACCAGGATGTACATGTTTGAATGATGGAACAGGGCCCCATGAAATCTATACCCCACACATTGAATATCTCCACTTCCAGAATGTTTTGCAGTGGTCCATTTCATCTCATTATCTCCATCGGAAATTCTCTCCTCAATTTCCCCATTTTTCGTTTCTGGCACCTGTCACATTGGGAGCAAAAAGATAAGCATTGATGAGTGGTATTTATATCACTATTTCCCACTCATTTGACCTAATATTTGTAGTTTTTTCTTGAGTTTTGTGAACGTTTTGATATGTTTTGTGTTATTTTGCAGATAAATAAAGTTTGGAAAGCATTGGAGGCAATTTGGGGCAAAAACGGACAAAAATGCGTCAACAGGGATATTTTGGTCTTAAGCGCGTCGCGACGCAAGGGTTCCGCGTCGCGACGTCTAAAATGCGCCGAACAGTGCTAACGTGCGCCGGGTCCACAAATCAGAATCTGAGAAAATTTGACTTTGCTAAAATGCGCCGTGCCACGTGTCACCATCACAGCCGATCTGCTAACATGCGCCGTGCCACGTGTCAGCATCCTACGGTGCCGACAGTCATCATCGCCACGTGTTCCACGTGTCATTCCATGTCATCAGCCACGTCAGCAAGTCAACAAGTCAAATTGCCACGTGTCGTGCCACATCATCATCAGCCAATCAGGAAGTGACACGTGTCGCAATTCTACGGTGCCGACAGTCTCTTTCCCACTTTCGCCACGTCGCCACGTCCACGTCACCACGCCATGTCAGCATCAATTATTGGATATCCTATCCTTATCTGACACGTGGCGGATAAGAATCTCAGCGACCAATCAGAAGCCGCCACGTGTCACAATAATTGAAGCCCAACCACCGCGCCACGTGTCACCTTATCAGCTTATCCAGAATCTTCAAACCAGCGAACCAGAGCGTGCCACGTCGACAAATCCAGCGTAGCGACGCTGAGGACCTGGCGTCGCGACGCTGGATCCTACCGAGGCCTATAAATTGAGCTCGAGATTTCAGAATTCATTGCACCTTCCTCTCTCTTAAATTCTTCTAAAGAGAGAGTTTCTCTCTCTAGATTCTTTAGTTTTTAGTTTGTTTTTTTATTTTTAGTTTTTAGTTTTGTAAATAATTTTAATTACGTTTTGTAATAATAGTAATTTAATTTTTACTTTTTACTTTTTACAGTTTTTACTATTTACCATGAGGAGGTAACTTCTCCAGCTATGGTGAAAGGTAATTCTTTTACTGTTACTATTTAGATTAATCTCCCTTAAAAATAATATATTCGCTATTTAAAATATTGACTTAAAAAGGATACCGCCAGATTGGTCGGTTGGTAATTCATTTTAATCTGGTTTAAACCTGACTAATAAAGAATACCGCCAGATTGGTCGGTTGGTAATTTAATTTTGATTCCGCCTTTATGGTTGGTTGGACTTAATTTGACTTAATCAGGTTACCGCCTATATGGCTGGTTGGAGAAAGAATCACAAGTTTATATATTATTTTATGGGAGATATCTAAATTAGTAGTAGTAAAAGTAATTCCTTTTACCTTAGCATTTTATTTTATTTTACTTTTCAGTTTTACTTTATGTCCTTTACTTTTCAGTATTTTTACTTTATGTCTTTTACTTTTAAGTTGTTACTAGCCCTAGTTATGTGTTAGTTATCTGGGGTTGTGATGAATTCCAATATCACCGGTTTATAAGGGGTTATTTTATAGTTTGGGTAATTTAAAGGTTTACTTATTAAGTCTTAAGCTTAATGCTTCTTGTTGTCTGATCACCAATAAGATTGATGTGGTAAATCTAAAATGAACTAGACATAGGGATTTTAGGTTTCAGCCTTAGACTTAATAGCCCACGATCTTCCTTGAGGATAGATAACCCTTTAATAGATTTCCTTACAGGATAGGAATATACCTGTCGGGTGGGGGGTAGCCATAATTGGAACTTAAACTTAATGAATCCAGATAATTTGGTTGACATAGACATATGGTTCAATTGGGTTAAACTGGGTATTTGCGTCTGACCATCGACATAGGCTTTTGCATAATTTAGTGTTCCAGGTTAGTAAACTGATTTATTACACACAACAAACAAAATAACCACTTCATCTTTTAATGATATTAGAATGATTCACGACCCTAGATCTTTGTGTCTTTTGTTATTTTCCTTAGTATTTTCTTTTGTCTTTTTATTTATTTATTATTTTGTAAAACCACATTCAAACCAATCAAACAATCATTCTCTTCTCCCTCAATTAGATATTTGTAAATAAATAGATTCAACAATTAATAACAACAGTAGGAATTAAGTCCTCGTGGGATCGATATTTTTATACTACTTGAACGATACGTGCGCTTGCGTTATACGTGTGTGTTTACGCCGGTCAAGTTTTTGGCGCCGTTGCCGGGGACTTATATTTCTTGAGTTGTTAATTTTGAAACTATCTAATTTACTTGTATCTAATTTTCTTTATCTTTATCTGTAATTTTTATTTCTTTATTGTATTTTCAGGTGATTGAAAAATGGAACACTACTGGGAGATTGAAAGATTACGAGCTTTACAAGAAGATACACCCCACATCTGGGAGCAACAGTCCGGTTTTCTGAGGCCTGTTGTCCAGCCCAACAATTATCACTGGATGCCAGAACCAAGCAATACCACATTTGCTCAACAGAACGAGATGGGGAGATGTATGATATGTGATGGTAACCACCCGAGCGATCAATGTATATACCGTTTAGGGTGGCAGAGCTATCAAGATCCTTCAATGGTATGACGAGCCATCACATTTCACAGAACCACATTTTTCATCTTATCCACCATCTACCTATGATTTCCATCAACAATCAGAACCATCAAAGATTCACATGCTCAAAGATTGGCTCGTAGAACGGGAAGCTCAATTAGATGCACAAATTCAGAGACAATCAGAAATCCTTCAAATGAGACAATTCACAGAAAACCAGGACTACATACCTCAAGAACCAGTTTCAGATGACACTGATGAAGCCTTCGAGTACCAATCATTTCACAATGACAATTCAACAGAGGAGGAGGCTGAGCAGTATCAACAACCAGAGGTATCAGTTCAGGAGCCCGAACCGGCAAAGTCTCAATTTGACTTTTATTATTCAGATTCTGACGAGGATGAAGGTGATCTATTTGTACCAACTGCACCAACAACGGAGGATCAAACTTTCAATCCTCAAAATGAAGATCTTGGAGCATGCTTTACCATGATGTTTGAAGAAGATCTATCTGAACCATCATTCCAGTCGTATCAGAGGATGAAAACCTAATGTCAGAAACATCTTTACATCCTCAGTTGACAATTTTGAAGCATGTATTTCACAGATGACAGATGACAGATGAAGAGCTGAATACAAAAATTTTACAATACATCTGTGAAGAAAAGGTGGAGCAAGAAGCAAAGCAAATGGAGGAGCAAATGTCTGACCTTAATAAAGATCCAGAGCATTCAGGAGAAACATCGCTGTTTTGGGGAGTACAAATCAAAGATATCACCCAGAAGCTTGACAGAATGGAACTTCCATTCCAAGTCAAGCACCATATAAGACCTCCTGATTTTCTTTCTTTCTTTGCAGGAACCACTGGAACAACAAGGAGCAAAAAGGTGGCACGAGCACTGAATGGGACAAAACTCTTTTTGCCACCTTACCGTTGGAAGAGACCCTTCAAAAGCAACGCTCACGGGATTGTTTTGATCGGACATCTAAAACGACATTGAAACCTCCTTAACAGATGAATTTCAGTCACGTCTGGCTGAAGACGAAAAATTTAGCGCTAGCAGGGAGGCAACCCATGCAATTTGTTGTAATTTCTGTTTTATATTTTGTGTATACATGTGTAGAATTTTTTTTTAATTTTGTGTGTTATTTTTGTAGGGAAAAGCACAAACGGAGCATTTTTAGACAGAAGGAATGGTGTTTGGCAAAAATGAAAGCTAATTCATTAGCGATGGCTGAATAATGAATGGATTCTTGAAACGCATCCTAATGAATTTATACCAAACGAGTAGCGTATTGCGTACACAATTCCGTTGTCTTAATTATTGCTTTGATTCGCTTTTCTGTTGTAATTATCTTTATTTTCGTAGACAGGATCCAGACTTTTTGACCTTTCACGATTTCTTTTGTTGTTTAGCTAACAATCGTCCTTTGGAAGATATTAGTGCTATTATTACTCACCCTTTTTCAGGTACTATAAATTCAGCCGTCATTACACTTTTAAAGGCATCCTGATTTGAAAAAGAAATACATAAAAAAATGGAAGCCACTTCAAGAAGACGAGTTGAAAACATCTGTGTGTTTTGCGGTACTAGTGTTGGTACTAAACCACAATACGTAGAAGCAGCACAGGAATTGGGTCGAGTCTTAGCAGCAAGGAATATGCACTTAATATATGGCGGAGGCAATCTCGGACTTATGGGGATCGTTTCAAAGGCTGTACAGGAAGGAGGCAGTCATGTTTTGGGAATCATCCCAAAACCCTTGGCAGAGGCAAATCTTATTGGATCATCAAACGGAGAGGAACTGATCGTGCCAGGTATGTCTGAACGACTGGTAGAAATGATTAACCGTGCTGATGCTTTTATCGCTTTGCCAGGTGGCTTGGGTACATTGGAGGAAATATTTATAGTATTATCTTGGGCGAACCTGAACATACACCAGAAACCGCTTGGATTGTTCAACGTTGATGGATTTTATGATTTTCTTTGTGTGTTTCTTGATGATGCTCGGAGAAATGGGTTCGTGTCAAAACCTTTGAAAGAACTTCTCTTCACTGCCAGAACTGCTCCGGATCTAATAGACCAACTCATAGCCTATGAACCACAAGTTGACCCTATCCTTTCAAAGATAAATTGGTCCGAGGACGATCGTGGTAAGAGGCGTCGGATTAATCTGGATCTTAACCTTTAATTTCCTGTAGATTTTCAGCTAACCAGGTACGACCTTCTTAACTCTCCTTTTACTGTTTAAGACATTGGGGACAATGTCTCATTTAGGTTTGGGCGAGGAAATTAGTTGATTAGTACCTTGTTTTTAATTTGTATGTTGTTTTTATTTTTAGTCCAAAATTTTTCGAAAAATACAAAAAAATTGAAAAATTTTTTGAAAAATATTTTGTGTTTTTGTGTTTTTATTTTGACTAAAAAGGTGAAATTGGTAAGAGATAGCCGAGTAAGGAGTTTCCACTCCTGAGACGTATCTCAAGCCTATTTTCGAAACAAGTTAATTTTTGTTTATTTCCTTTTAATTATTATTTAATTTGTGAATTCTCCTTAAAACGGACTAAAATGGATCTTCATATGTTCAGTTAGCAAATATTATCAACATATATAGTAACATACGGACATGAGCTAAATTGAAAAGTTTGTAATATTCAGTGCTCTAGTTTAATTGGAGGAAGCATCTCAAAAAGCAATGGAGTAAAAAAAAAAAAAAAAAAACTTCTGAGATCCGAGTTATTAAGTCTGTAAGGGTGTTTTAACACCTAGTGCCCTAAAACCAACTGGTTTGGGAGTCACTGGCCCAAAGCTCGCTACATGGATCAAAGATGCTGCAAAAATATATATATCTGAAGTCTGAGTAATTAAGTCCGTAGGGGTGTCTTAACACCTGGTGCCCTAAAGCCAACTGGTTTGGGAGTCACCGACCCAACACTCGTTACATAGATGGAAGATATTGTATATAAATAAAAAAATAGAAAATGAAAAATCAAAAAAATGAGAAAAATTATTCCATTGCTATAAAAGGTGTGAAATCTGATAGAACTTTAGGACAAAAATATTCTCTCTTATCAACTGCACTTATGACTGTTGTGGGCAAAAATGAGTTGATTAATATTTTGTTGGCTGTGTATATGGAGAATGGTAAAAATAATCGGAGAATTTACTTATTCAGTAATTTAAAATAAAACAAAACAACTAGTAACTTGGAGTAGAAGTTTCACTTGATTAGTCACTAACATCTTTATTCTCTTTTCGCTTGTCTTTTTGCTTTTGTGTGCATTAGTTTTAACTACTTTTTACTTTTGTAAAAATGTTTGTGGGTATCATTGCTGTAAACCCTCACGAGACTACAACTCGTCCACTAGGGACACCTAGGGTTTAAAGGCTTGTTGCATATGCTAAATGCAACCGTGATCCCTACGAAAGTGGCTTAGTTAATTTATTTATGTTATTTTACTTACTATGTTTTGCTCGAGGACTAGCAAAATGTTAGGTTTGGGGGGTGGATGAGTGGTATTTATATCACTATTCCCACTCATTTGACCTAATATTTTGTATAGTTTCTTGAGTTTTGTGAACGTTTTGATATGTTTTGTGTTATTTTGCAGATAAATAAAGTTTGGAAAGCATTGGAGGCAATTTGGGGCAAAAACGGACAAAAATGCGTCAACATGGATATTTTGGTCTTAAGCGCGTCGCGACGCCAATGTTTCAGCGTCGCGACGTCTAAAATGCGCCGAACAGTGCTAACATGCGCCGGGTCCACAAATCAGAATCTGAGAAAAGTTTGACTTTGCTAAAATGCGCCGTGCCACGTGTCACCATCACACCGATCTGCTAACATGCGCCGTGCCACGTGTCAGCATCCTACGGTGCCGACAGTCATCATCGCCACGTGTTCCACGTGTCATTCCATGTCATCAGCCACATCAGCAAGTCAACAAGTCAAATTGCCATGTGTCGTGCCACATCATCATCAGCCAATCAGGAAGTGACACGTGTCAAAATTCTACGATGCCGACAGTCTCTTTCCCACGTGTCACCACGCCACCGCCACGTCACCACGCCAATTATTGGATATCCTATCCTATCTATCTGACACGTGGCGGATAAGAATCTCAGCGACCAATCAGAAGCCGCCACGTGTCACAATAATTGAAGCCCAACCACCGCGCCACGTGTCACCTTATCAGCTTATCCAGAATCTTCAAACCAGCGAACCAGAGCGTGCCACGTCGACAAATCCAGCGTAGCGACGCTGAGGACCTGGCGTCGCGACGCTGGATCCTACCGAGGCCTATAAATTGAGCTCGAGATTTCAGAATTCATTGCACCTTCCTCTCTCTTAAATCCTTCTAAAGAGAGAGTTTCTCTCTCTAGATTCTTTAGTTTTTAGTTTTTTTTTATTTTTAGTTTTTAGTTTTGTAAATAATTTTAATTACGTTTTGTAATAATAGTAATTTAATTTTTACTTTTTACTTTTTACAGTTTTTACTATTTACCATGAGGAGGTAACTTCTCCAGCTAGGGTGAAAGGTAATTCTTTTACTGTTACTATTTAGATTAATCTCCCTTAAAAATAATATATTCACTATTTAAAATATTGACTTAAAAAGGATACCGCCAGATTGGTCGGTTGGTAATTCATTTTAATCTGGTTTAAACCTGACTAATAAAGGATACCGCCAGATTGGTCGATTGGTAATTTAATTTTGATTCCGCCTTTATGGCTGGTTGGACTTATTTGACTTAATCAGGTTACCGCCTATATGGCTGGTTGGAGAAAGAATCACAAGTTTATATATTATTTTATGGGAGATATCTAAATTAGTAGTAGTAAAAGTAATTCCTTTTACCTTAGCATTTTATTTTATTTTACTTTTCAGTTTTACTTTATGTCTTTTACTTTTTAGTATTTTTACTTTATGTTTTTTACTTTTAAGTTGTTACTAGCCCTCGTTTGTGTTAGTTAGGGGTTGTCATGGGGTGTGATGAAATCCAATATCACCGGTTTATAACGGGTTATTTTATAGTTTGGGTAATTAAAGGTTTACTTATTAAGTCTTAAGCTTAATGCTTCTTGTTGTCTGATCACCAATAAGATTGATGTGGTAAATCTAAAATGAACTAGACATAGGGATTTTATGTTTCAGCCTTAGATTTAATAGCCCACGATCTTCCTTGAGGATAGATAACCCTTTAATAGATTTCCTTACAGGATAGGAATATACCTGTCGGGCGGGGGTAGCAATAATTGGAACTTAAACTTAATGAATCCAGATAATTTGGTTGACATAGACATATGGTTCAATTGGGTTAAACTGGGTATTTGCGTCTGACCATCGACAGAGGCTTTTGCATAATTTAGTGTTCCAGGTTAGTAAACTGATTTATTACACAAACATAAAATAACCACTTCATCTTTTAAATGATATTAGAATGATTCACGACCCTAGATCTTTGTGTCTTTTGTTATTTTCCTTAGTATTTTCTTTTGTCTTTTATTTATTTATTTATTTTGTAAAACCACATTCAACCAATCAAACAATCATTCTCTTCTCCATTTAATTAGATATTTGTAAATAAATAGATTCAACAATTAATAACAACAGTAGGAATTAAGTCCTCGTGGGATCGATATTTTTATACTACTTGAACGATACGTGCGCTTGCGTTATACGCATGTGTTTACGCCGGTCAAACATCTTTAAAAAGAGTGGGCCAGAACAAACCTGATTGTATGACTTTGGCTATAGTTTTGTTTCCACTGAAGTGTCTGCCATATGGTGATGAATGACAGTGTTGCAAAACACTATTGACCTCCTCATGTGGAACACACTGTCTCAATAATTGATCAGCACATCGTTTGAATAGGTACGGCTCATCCCACACATAGTGCTTGACTTCTTTGAAGAACTTCTTTCGTTGCTGAGTTGTCCATTCCAACGACCATTTTCCCGAAACTATGTAGTTGACATAGTCAGCATACCAAGGGACATACTGCTGTTTCATGGCAAATTGCTGTTCATCTAGAAAAGTTTCTTTTATTGTCAGTTTTTTGCCAACTGTTTCTCCATTCTCAAGCCCCGATAGATGATCTGCCACTTGATTCTCTGTCCTTTTCCTGTCTCGAATTTCCATGTCAAATTCTTGCAGAAGAAGTATCCAATGGATCAATCTGGGTTTGGCATCTTTCTTCATGATCAGATATTTGATTACTGAATGATCTCTGTAGACCACCACTTTGGGACCCAACAGATATGAGTAGAATTTGTCAAAAGCGTACACAACTGCGAGCGACTCCTTTTCGGTGGTTGTGTAGTTGAGTTGAGCTTCATTCAAAGTCCTACTGGAGTAGTAAACGATGTGGAAAATCTTTGCTTTGCGTTGTCCCAAAACAGCACCTACAGTAAAATCACTAGCATCGCACATCACCTCAAATGGAAGGGTCCAGTCTGGTGCTACAATGATGGGGGGCAGAAATCAGCTTCTGTTTTAAGATCTCAAAAGCTTCCTGGCATTCTTTGGTGAAGTTGAAAGACACATCATTTTCCAAAAGATTGCATAGAGGTTTAGCAATCTTGGAAAAGTCTTTGATAAATCTCCTGTAAAAACCTGCATGTCCAAGAAAACTTCGAATCCATTTGACTAATGTTGGTAGAGATAATTTCTTAATAGTTTCAATCTTTTCTTTGTCTACCTCGATTCCCTTTTGTGAGATGCAGTGTCCAAGAACAATACATTCATGCACCATGAAGTGGCATTTCTCCCAATTGAGTACCAGGTTGGTATCTTCACATCTTTGTAACACATGTTCCAAATTTTACAAGCAATGGTCAAATGAGTCTCCAAACATAGAAAAATCATCCATGAATACCTCCATACTCTGCTCCAGCATGTCTGAGAATATGGCCATCATGCAACGCTGAAATGTGGCTGGAGCATTACATAATCCAAAAGGCATCATGCGGAAAGAAAAACTACCATAGGGACATGTAAAAGTAGATTTCTCCTGATCTTATGGTGCGATGGTAATCTGATTGTACCCTGAATATCCGTCCTGAAAGCAATAGAACTCATGTCCGGCTAGTCTGTCCAACATTTGATCAATGAATGGCAGCGAAAAATGGTCATTTCTCGTGGCTTTGTTTAGCTTTCGGTAGTCCATGCATACTCTCCATCCAGTCACCATTCTTGTTGGAATTAGCTCGTTCTTTTCATTGGTGACCACAGTAATTCCTCCTTTATTCGGTACACACTGCTTAGGACTCACCCAAGTACTGTCTGAGAAGGGGTATATGATGCCAGCATCCAACCATTTGATGATTTCTTTCTTCAAGACTTCCTTCATGATTGGATTGAGTCTCCGTTGATGCTCCACTGTGGGTTTGTACTCATCGTTCATCAGGATCTTGTGCATGCAAAATGATGGACTAATGCCTTGAATGTCTGCTATAGTCCAGCCAATGGCTCTTTTGTGTTCTCGTAACACTCTCAGTAACTTTTCTTCCTGCTCCAATGTTAGTGAAGAAGAAATAATAACAGGTAATTCAAAAGAGTTTCCAAGAAATGCATACCTGAGATGGCTCGGTAGTAACTTCAGCTCTAGCTGTGGTGGTTCTTCAATCGAAGGCTTAATTCGATCTTTCTTTGGCAGTTCCAAGCTTTCCACTTGTGGTGTCGATTTGAATCGGAAATGGTTTGTCAAGGTAGTTGATATATTCCAGGATTTCAGCATCTAGCTCGTTGTCAGTCATGTTGGTGATGCAAGCTTCAAGTTTGTCCATGGGGGTTGGCTCAGTATCCTGAACGATACTATCAACAACATCAATTCTGAAATATTATTCTTCCTTTTCATCGCTCGGGAATTTCATGGCTTTGAAAACATTGAAAGTAACTTATTGGTCCTGAACTTTCATAGTTAGTTCTCATTTTTGTACATCAATCACAGTTCGTCCTGTCGCTAAGAATGGTCTTCCAAGGATGATAGGTACATCTTTGTCTTCTTCCATGTCAAGGATAATGAAATCTACTGGGAGAATGAGTTTATTGACTTTGACCTGCACATCTTCAACAACACCTCTTGGAAATGTGAGCGTTCGATCAGCAAGTTGCAAAGAGACTGAGGTAGGCATTGCTTCTCCAATTCGCAGTTTCTGGTAAATAGAAAAAGTCATTAATTAACACTTGCACCTAAGTCATATAAAGCCTTACCGATATAGTGTTCTCCAATGGTGCAAGGGACTGTGAAACTACTAGGATCTTTCAACTTTAGGGGAAGTTTCCTCTGATTGATGGCACTGCATTCTTCCGTCAATGCTACTGTCTCGTAATCTCCCAATCTTTGTTTTCATGAAAGAATGTCTTTCATGAATTTTACATAGCTGGGCATTTCTTCCAAGGCTTCTGCAAATGGAATGTTGTTGTGCAGCTTTTTGAACACCTCCAGGAATCGAGCAAACTGCTTATCCAGTTTGTTTTTCTGAAGACGCTGAGGAAAAAGTGGAGGTGGAGTGATCTGATCTTTTTATTTTTCCTTTGCTTTTTTTTCCTCCATCTGTGGAACTGCATCTTTTGGAACTTCCTCAATTGTTGCCTTTATTCCAACATCTTTGTTGATCTCAGTACCACTTTTCAAGGTGATGGCTTGACATTTCTTCTTCCCTCGGTTCCTTGGATTTGGTTCTGTGTTGTTGGGAAGATTACCTGGCGGTCTGTAACTCTGAGCATTTGCCAGTTGTCCGATTTGATTCTCCAGTGCTTTGATGGAAGCAGATTGGCTCTGAAACATAGCATCATACTTTTTTAACTGAGCCAGCACTTTTGTTATTCCTGGTTCATTTGCATGTTCTTGGCCTTTGTTCTGTTGCTGGAATCCAGGTGGTGGATAGTTCTGCTGTTGGAATCCAGGTGGTGGATTGTTCTTTTGCCCTGAATTGTTGCTCCATGAAAAATTGGGATGATTCCTCCACCATGGGTTGTAGGTGTTGGAATATGGATTGTTCCTCTGTCTGTTGAAATTGTTGACATAATTCACCGTCTCTTCAAGTTGGTTTGGTTCTGGTGCTCCTCCATATGGTGAACTTGTGGATCCAGTGGTAAGAGTCTCCATAAATTTTCATATCTGATCCAGCTTGGCGTTGACTGCTGTATTGGCTCCACTTTCATAAATTCCTGGAATTCTTTGGATCATGCTCCTTTCTGTTAGCCACAAGGAATTGTTGTTTGCCATTTCTTCGATTAGGTCACAAGCTTGATCTTCTCATTTTCCATCAAAGCTCCTCTAGTAGCAGCATCGATTTTGGTTCTCATCAGTCCAGAAAGTCCATTATAGAAAGTTTGGACTTGAAGCCATTTTGGAATCTCATGGTGAGGACATTTCCGGAGCAAATCTTTGTACCTTTCCCAAGCTTCGTAGAGAGTTTCCGAGTCTTGTTGTACAAAGGATGTGATGTCATTCCTTAGTTGCTTTCCCCCCAAACTGCATTCACTGTTGAATCATCTGAATGCATGATTTGATGTCACACACATTTTCTGGTAAAATAGGAAGTACAATATAGGAAATGAAGCCGTCGACCACCGGAATGATTTTATCTCGAATGAGTATTGGTGGTGCAACCTCCAAAGGTTCAGGTTCCATGTTGATAATTGCTTCTTGGCCTTCTCGCCTTTCCCTTCTAAATTATCTGATGGTTCTTTCAATTTAGGGTCAAGCGGTCGGAGTTCAAAGCTTTTTGTTCGTCTCATGTAGTTTCTGAGAACCTGAAACACAAGAAAACAAAAACAATAAGTAAAAAAAATTAGATACAAGTAACATATCTAACCTCAAAACTAATAGTGAAAGATAAATAAGTCCCAGGCAACAGCGCCAAAAACTTGACCGGTGCATAATCACACGCGTATAACGAAAGCGCACATATCGTTCAAGTAGTATAAAAAGTATCGATCACATTAGGACTTAATACCTAATCTATAAATTTTATGAGGTCATGTGATTACTAGTATCTAACAAGTTGATTGATTGATTTTAAATGATGATGATTTAAATTTAAAAACAAGTAAATAAAATTGCACGAAAGTAGGTTTAAGAAAATTCAATATTAAGAAACTATCTAGGGTTGTGAATCTTTCTAATATCTTTTTAAAAGATGAAGTGGTTATTTCATGTTTGTGTAATATATCGGTTTACTAACCTGGAACACTAAATTATGCGAAAGCCTCTGTCGATGGTCAGTCGCAAATACCCAATATAACCCAATTGAACCATATGTCTATGTCAACCAAATTACTTGGATTCATTAAGTTTAAGTTCCAATTATGGCTACCCCGCCCGACAGGTATATGTCTATCCTGTAAGGAAATCTATTAAAGGGTTATCTATCCTCAAGGAAGATCGTGGGCTATTAAGTCTAAGGCTGAAACCTAAAATTCATTTGTCAAGTTTATTTTAGATTTACCAGATCAATCTTATTATGGCCAGTTAACAAGATGCATTAAGCTTAAGACTTAATAAGTAAACCTTTAAATTACCCAAACTATAAAATAACCCCTTATAAACCGGTGATATTAGAAGTCATCACAACCCCAGATAACTAACTTAGTTATGACACATAACTAGGGCGAGTAAAAAAATAAAAGTAAAAGACATAAAGTAAAAATGCTGAAAAGTAATTGCGGTAAAGTAAAAGCTGAAAAGTAAATTATAATAAAATAAAATACTAAGGTAAAAGGATCAACTTTTACTATTTACTATTTAGATATCTCCCTTAATATAATATATTAACTTGTGATTATTTTACCAACCAGCCATATAGGCGGTAACCTGATTAAGTCAAATTAAGTCCAACCAGCCATATAGGTGGTATCAAAATTTGTCCATAAACCTGCCATATAGGCGGTAAGAAAGTTTAATTACCAACCGACCAATCTGGCGGTATCATTGCTTAGTGAGATTAAAACCAGTTTATAAATGATTTCCAACCAGCCAATATAGCGGTATCCTCATTAAGTCAAATTTTAAATAGTGAATATATTATATTTAAGGGAGATTAATCTAAATAGCAATAGTAAAAGAATTACCTTTCACCCTAGCAGGGGGAAGTTACCTCCTCATGGTAGAATAGTAAAAACTGTAAAATTAAGAAAGTAAATTACTATTACTATTACAAAACGTAATTAACATTAATTACAAAACTGAAATTAAAATAAACTAGATAGAAAACTCCTTATTTATATCAGAGAATTCAGAGAAGAATGTACATCTGAAACTGAAATCTCGAGCTCTATTTATAGGCCTCGGTAAGCCCTCTGCGTCGCGACGGGTAAGGTTCTTCTTGCGTCGCGACGCGCTGACGTGTCAGCTTCTAATTGGTTCGTTTTAGATTTTTATCTGCCACGTGGCAATTCGGATAAATGAGTCAATAATTGAGCTGACGTGGCACTGACGTTGGTGTACCATCGAAAGACCACTATGCTACTTGACTCGAGAAGATTCCTATTGACGTTGGTGTACCATCTATTAGGAAATCTTCGATGAGTCATTCAATATTTATCAAATAGATAACTACATGTCTATACAAGTCTCCCGATACTCATGGTCATTGGGATAAATCATCAGACCAAGTCACGATATACGACATGTACTGGTCTTAGCGGGTTTTATTAACCGACCCGTGTTAGTAAATCGTGACCAGGAACTTTATTTGATAATATACTTCTAGTAGTGACACTTCCCAATGTCAATTACAAACTACTTTGTAACTGCGCACTACAAAATATATTATCGGGTCTTTGTCTAATATATACATATCATTAAATCATATTTAGTTCCAATTTAATCGTAATTAGATCGAATATTTATATAAAAGCAAGAAGTACTACTATAAATAAGTAATATTATGGAAAAGAGAAATTAGTCATATTCATGAATCGGACATAAATATGATCCAGATTGGCACTTCGAGCACCAACCCTAACAATTTCTCTCACTTGCTCTAGTGATAATCCACGGTATCATATATACATCTAAATATGTATTACATATGCATGGTCCTCAAGAGCAGACCTAACACTCAAGTGGTAGGCAACAACAAGTAAGCCCGCTATAACATATTAAGTTTGTCCAACAAACCCAATCATTTCACTTAACCGGCATCATTCGTATATTGTATAACCTAAGTTTTACATCAATATGACTCAGATGAGACATTAATATTTTGCTACAGCTATTGAGTTGTCTATGTATGTAAGGATCAAATCCTAAATATTATGCAGAAAACCGCACACATAACACTAATATCAAAACTTCTAATCTATAAGGTCAGTATGCAACTTCATAAGTCAATACTTCATAAGTTACAACTAATTCCACTAATACAGTATAATCAATCGTGACACTCCCACTGCATCTTTTCTGACTTTATATGATGTAGACCATCTAATGTCATAAGAGGACTCAAAACTAATCTGACCCTAATTGTTGCAGACTATATTCTCCATGAATAAGAAACTCGTTCTTAATGTCTCCAATATAACAAAGAACATGTTTCAAGACCCATCTTATGGTCTACATCATATCAAAAATAACTCGTAACAATTACGATTAAATTGATATCTTTAATCGCACATAATATAGTATTTATTATGCCATCATCCTATGATGCATAAGATTGACTAGACATTCTAATCAATTTCCTTTTCGACAAAGGAATCATCCTTTATGAAAAGGAATATTATATACAAGAGACACACTCACTGTCAAACAATTATACTAACTGTCACACAGATAGTATTGATGTGTCCTTTATTAGATCATATCTAATGCACGACTAATGGGAGTATCTCACAAGTCTCTTGTTTTATATCATATATAAAACTTTATATCAAATATAATAGAGACTACTCCTACTGCTTTCACGGAGAAAAGAAGACTTAGGTAAACTTTTTACCTCAGAAACATCTCATTATTACATTAATAATGATAATGTCGACAGAAAATATAACACTAGAAAGAATTTGTACGCTCCCACTGACCCTACTATCACATATGTATTCTCTATGCTTTGATAAAACCAGACAATATACTAATATCAAAATTAGAGAACACAGATTATTGGAATGCTAATCTGAGAGTACAATTGGCTCTATAAGCCATTATACCAAACTACGATCTTAGCAGAATACAAACTCCAGGGCCATTCCAGAACGAACTCTTCACGCAAATAAATCACAATGGATCTCTTATTCGAAGAAACCATTCAGGAACGCCAATTTGTATTCCTAGCTAAAATACATAGTTTAATATCAACATAAACCAACAGATCTTTAATTGTTCAATTAGTACGACTTGAGACAAGTTTTCTCAGAATCTACAATAGATTGCTGAGTATAACCTTTCTCACTGTTGTACTATAAAGTTCAACCTTTAATTAGCTCACTTTTATTTTATTGCACAAACAATTTGCACATTTTATGAATGATTCATAACGAAAGCTTAATCAAGTTCAAAAACACTTGATCATAGTAAGCTACGAACAATATTAAATCTATGATTCAATGGTAACTTCCGAAATCGATATCTAATATCGCTCCCACTATAAGTTATAGGATAATTTTCTTTAAAAAGAAAACAACAGAACCATTAAGTATCAAATACTTTGTAAATGATTCTGACATCCTATTGAACTTATACAGAAGCTGTCTAAGGGTCTTTTCATCTTATTACTTATGTAGTTCCATTTATAGTTTATCACTCTCACATTTAACTTCAATAAGTCAAGTCTTTGCTACAATCGTTAACATCTAATGTTACACACCAAGTAATAAAATAATTTTATTACTCGGGATCGTAGAAAAGATATTCTATCAAATAGAATACAATATTCTATTAAATAGAATAAATGATAAATGTTTGCTTGTACCTCCGAGGCGCAAGTTACTTTTCAATTATATAACCATTATACAAAAGAAAGATTCAAATCTCAAACTTTTCAAGATTCAAATTTTCTACCTATACATATCATATACGTAACTGTAGAAACTAATGGAACAATAATTAAAATGATAAATTATTGTTACTGGAGCATATCCCCAAGAGTATTGAAACTAATTTGGTAACACTCAATATCAAACGAATCGAATCATATAAGATTCGATTTCTCACACTGATCAATTCCATCACGATGGAATCGTAGAAGAATAATATTGAGTAAGAATCATATTCATTGAATAACCTTAGAACTAATTGCCATAAATTCATTTGTTTGATCATATCAAACATCTTTGAACTATTCAAAGATTCATGATGAATTTTAAAGATATAGTTTCCAAAACTTCAAATCGAATATCTTTGAACCATTCAATTATTCTATCCGTGTTTCATCAGAAACATATTGAAAGTTCTTGAACCATTCAAGACATTCAATATATTCTTTTAGAAACATGTAACTAAGTCATGACAATTCATTAACTAAGTTACGGACTATCCAAGGCAATTTATAATTCATTAAACTACATATATCCAATGTATTGGTTTAATAAATCTATGGTCCGATGACGATCATTGGTTAAATGAGATTTAATTACATTCCCGAATATAATATTCATTAAATGGATAATGATATGTTGTGTGATCTCGTATCAGACTATCATTTACCATACAGAATAAGCATCTAATGTTTAAGTGATAAAATCTCATAAAGCACTGTTCTAAGTTATTAACTCAACCGTATATTTTTTCTAAATGTTTATCTCTATATCAATGACAATACAAGTCGTATTAAAATATGTAACAACTGTTTATAAAGAACAAGTAACTATCCAATAGTCACAAGTTCTAATATCAAATATCAAAACAATCATTAAACACTATTTTAAATAACTAGACGTGAGAACTAGTATCCAATACCTATAGTTGTCGTATTGTGAGAATCAATATTCTCTATACACAACTATACACATTTCCTTTCTTTAGCTTTATAATTTGCCTTACACTATTCACAACAATTGTAAATAATTGATTAGCAAACTGTGTGAGACATATGACCTCTAAGGTCACTAAAGCCAATAAATGTCATTATTAGATAAATAAATACCTAATGGGATTTCCTTAATGCCAGTTAAGAATCTCGAGACATGAACTAATTCAAGTCAATTCTTACTGCACAAGAAACTATTCTCTCTAGAGAATTATATCCTAAAATAGATATCTATTTAGATTACCAAATGTGACTTAGTGTGTGAAAAAAGATTAGGCAACGCTGTCCGGGCTCACGGCCCATTGGGAGTACAGAGTAGTCCGCGGGGGACTAAACCGGAGAATAAAGGAGTCGCCACCCAGTGTGAATTAGGAAATAATTTAAGGCCGCACTCACCCCTCGCAAGGGAAGACCTCAAACCGTTGGGTTCAGAATGGTCCCTTACTTATGCCAGTTGTAATGAATGGGTTTACACAATGATATAACCAAGTCTTATGCAGCACATGCAAGATAATTCAAATGACATACAAATTTGCATACCCATAAACATTAATAGAAACAATGGAAGCATATTACATTAAAGAGTACAAGATGCGGAAATGAAAATAATAAATAATCAAAGGCGGAAAAGCGTCAATGAATAAATAGCAAATAAAAGGAAGTTAATCAGGCTTATGCGAGTATTTCCCGAGTGGTACGTGGAGTTGTATCCCAAGTACAAACCGCACTATCGTCCATTCGGATTCGGCTACGGCATTTACGTCTGGGTTTCCATCCGATATACCACAAGGGATAACACATACAATCATTAACATAATGTCAACAGACATGAAAGTAAACAAAACATAGACAAAAATAAAGGGAGAAGATTAAAATGACAATAAAAGCGAATAAATAAATAAAATGATAAATAACACTGAATATAAATGCGAAATAAAATAACGATGAAATAAATAACGACATAAAATGCAAATAATAAATTAAGAATGAATTAAAAAGGATAAGCAAGGAAATAAATACGAAATAAAGAAAAGAGTGACCAAAGAATTTGGCCATTTTTAATGTAGGACTTCGCATACCCGGTTGGACGTATTTCACGTCCAACCAAGCATGCCGCATCCAGAACGAAAAAATAAAATATAGTAAAGGGTGCCCTCAGGTCTTACCTTTTAAGTTTCTTCTTGGAAGCGCGTTAGGACGTCGCCGGAAGGGTTGAAGCTTACTGTTTTTCTGGTTTGCTAGTTCGCTATTTCCTCTCGCTGTTTCACTATTTTCTTCACTTTTTTGGACTATTTTTTGGATGGTTCGAGGGCTGATATTGGGTTGTCTTAGGGGCTGTTTTATGTCTCGGTTGGGTGTGATTTGTTGGTTGTTTATTTGTGTTTGTTTTGATCGGTGGGGGCATGCTTTTGTGTTGATGAGTTGTTTGATGGAGGGTAGTGGCGTTGTGTTTGTTTTCACGTAGAGGACTGCATGTTGAAGGGTTTGTGGCTGTGTCGGTTAGTGAGGATTACTTAGGGGGGCTGCTGCTTTTGCTCTTTTGGTTATGTGCCGTGTGTGTTTGAAAGAGTGTGTGCATGGCTTATAGCTTGTGTGTGAGAGATTTTGATGGTTCATGTGGAGCTTGGTTATGTGCCGTGTGTGTTTGAAAGAGTGTGTGCATGGCTTATAGCTTGTGTGTGAGAGATTTTGATGGTTCATGTGGAGCTTGGTGATGTCTTTGTGTTTGAATTTGTAAGTGGCGTGAGGTGTGTGAATTTGGTCTGTGTGTGTGAGTTGGGAGAGAGAGACGTGTGTCTAGGGTGAGAGAGAGAGACTTGTGAGGTTGTTTTTGTGGCCGTGAAACTTAGGGTTGGCAGCGTATTGAGTGAGTGGTATGTAGCTGCTGTGTGTGTGAGTGTGTGATGTGTGGAGAAAGATGAGAGAGGAAGGAATTACCGTGAGTTGTTGGAAAGAAAAAGTCTTGTGTGTGGCTGTTTAGGGTTGAGAAGGCGAGATGGAGAAGCTAGAGAGAGAAGAGAGAGGCGAGAAGGAGCAGAGAAGCGTGAGTGTGTCTAGGGTTTATTTGTTGTTTGTGTGAGAAGAGAGAGAGATGTGCTGGTGGTTACCGAATGAGAGAGAAGAGAGTGGCTGCCGAAGTTAGGGTTTTTGTGTTTGGTCAGTTTGTGTGTTTCTTAGAAAGTGTATAGGGTTTTTTGTTCTGTTTGGCTTCAGGTTGGGAAGGAGATGGGCTGAGAGGGAGCGCTAGAGTTTGGTTCTGGTTTCTTTATATAGTGGTGTATGCTAGGGTTTTTATTATTTTGGAGATGGCTTAAGCGTGTAGGCCTTGTGGGTTGGATAGGTTGCATGAGTTTTGTATGGGTTGTATGGATAAATGGGCTTTCATGGGTTGCAGAGGTTTTGGGCCAAGGCTAATATTTAAAATAGAAATCGACTAAGCGAACCCGAGGCTAAACTAGTGAGTTTAAATATGACGAGGTATTAATTTTGGAATTTTGCCCTCCGGCATCTGTTTCCCGCGACTTCTGCGACTTATCAGGTAGTGCCTCCATACGAGGCTCATCATTGGGCTTTATGCGAAAATGCAGTGTCTACACTTAGTAACTAAGTCACTAACCATCTTGATTTTTCAAGAAAATCGGAACAACAGTTCCCGATGGTTTTGTCTAATCTAACAATATCCAAGCCTACTCTTAATCTAGAACCTATTCTAGAAATCTGCAACCATGAGGAAAGTCAGAAAACATATATATAAATATGCATGCAGTGGATTAGAAGTGTAATTCTATACACACAATAGAATAAAGGAAACATAATCGCAAATTTCCATAATATTACACACTGCCTTAGTTATGGATTTTTAACCTAGCAGTGCCTCCCACTACATTACATAATACCGTAATCCCCAACGGAAAATGGGAATCCAATAATTAAATTGAATTCTATAGTGAGAAGTGGACCCTATGAATATATTTCGACTCATAGCTTTGGCACGTTCTCGCCTACGTATATTCACAGGTAGACAACTCATTGTCAATCACACTCACCATGACTCCTAATTTTGGTCCTGACCGTTTCTCGTTATAGCAGCTTTGGCACGTTCACAAGGAGGCGTATCAAGCCTTGTTAGTGACAAACTCAAGCTACCGATGTAGTCTTGACAGCTTTGGCACGTTCAGGATTTCCACTTTCACTTGAATTTATCTCTTATCATATAAGTTCTATTGGCACAAATGAACTACCATCATCCATAACTGCACAGCTTCGGCACGATACAACTACAGCATCAGGAAATCATTTACATCCGTACTGCCAAGGCGGACCAAGAAATAAGAATTTCAAATACTAGTTACTTTAATGCCTTATTTAAACGATGATATTCCAAAAGAGGGTTTTATTGTACATCAAATGCAGATTTTAATCTAGATAAATTTCTCAACACTTTAAATCTACCTGGGCAAACATAACTTAACTTAACCATTAAATCTCCATTATGTTTTCCGTTAACGTAGAACCAAAAATGAAAAATGTAATGGATGAAGGATCATACCAGCTCTGATACCAATTTTTGTTGGGGTTTTAGCGCGGGAGCAGCGGAAACGAGCAGTGCGGGCGAAATCGTAACTTTAAAATTTTTTAAAATTACCAAATAAATTATTCAATATCCAATATGAATAATTTTTTCATATTTTGCCTAAATATATTTATTCGATATCAAATAACGACATAAATAGGTTAAAAACATCGCGAAACTTTTACGAAAATATTTTTCCGTAAAATGGCATAAAACACGTTTTTGTCTGAACCGACCAACCAACACACATGGGGGCTACCCAGGTCAGCCCCAATAGTACTTGGGCAGTTCATGGGCTGTCCAAACAGTGAACAATTCACTGTTTGCACATCGGACACTCGGTAAGCCCGAAACTCACCTGGTAACGTCGTTATTCGCCATTTTCGCATATTTCAACTCCAAAACAATTTCCGACAATTGTTCCAATGACCAAAACACATTCAATACATTCATACAACATAATATTCATCACCAAAATCACATAAATTCCAGATCTGATTTGGTAACCAAAAATATCATTTTTCATGCTTTAAATCCAATTTTCTCAACATTAATCATATTAATACTTACACCAACCAAAGTCACCACAAATGAAGAACTAAAGAATAATTCTCGGAGTTACAAGAGTTGTCATAACACTCTAGAATGACAACAAGTCTTCAAATGACAAAATTGAACTAATATTACACTAATATCATTCAATCTAACTTCACACATGCATTTAGCCTCCAAATCCATCCTCCAATCAAAAAGACCCAAAATATAAGAAATTCAGAAACCTTAGAACTTGTATAGATGCTCAAGAACAAGAAACAAACTTTCTAAGTTTAAAAGTTATAAAGATTACCACCAAATCTCCTAATTTTCTTAAACTTTTTCTTGATTTCTTCACTTTCTCTTCAAGCTTCTTCAAGAAAATTTTGGGAGCTTTCATGGAGATAGGTTTCGGCCATGGAGGTTTTAGAATGAGAAAACAAAATTTTCTCACTTTAAATACCAAACATAACCAACTTTAGGAGGGGGAATAAGGGTAATTTGGTCATTTGGTCAATTAATCTAATTAATTAATAATAATAAGCTTTAAGTTAACAAATCCAATTTGTAAACTTTAAGCTTAATAAAATCATGCTACACGTAACCAATAATAATCAAACATATTGCATAACAATTATGTAATATTGATATAATTTAATTATCTAGATATTTAACATTTAAATACCTAAATAATTAATTAATGTGATTATTATTATTATATATGTATTTTTATTTACATTAAATAAAAAATACATATATTAATGGCATGTGTCAAAGTCTCATTTGAAAATTAATTAATATGCGTCAAATCAAATCTTGTATCAAATGCAAATACACATTAATTATCAATTGACCGAAATGCCTCTAATGCATGCATTTTCGTTTAACCGTTTAAATGATTCGAATTAACTCATTTAATTCGGTGAAGTATTATGAATAATATGTATTATTCATAATGTATTGCCCAAGTTCTCAACGAGTGTTGGGTTCCTAGAACATACCAATGATCTTCTAAGTCATGATTCCTGTGAGTACTCAAATAAGTTACGGAAAACCTTACATTGATCGGTTTCGTTGGATGTTGAAAGTTCAAAACTTTTTGGTGTTGATGAAGAGCTCCAAGCCTTTCCCTTGTGTTCCAAACTCTAGGATAGGTTTCCCTAACACCTTGAATGACTCTTTGAATATGCTAGCAAGGAGAAATTTTGAAGCAAAATTTCTAAATTGGAGAAGCAAGCTCTCGGCAATATGACAAAGAGAGAGAGAGAAAGAGATTTTTTATTTTGTGTTAAGTGTATTTGATTTCAAAAACAAATTACCAAATACCAAAAACCATGTTGGTATTAGTCATTCCAAATGATTAAAAAATACAAAGTGTGTTGAGCATTTGTTGAGTGAAAAACAAGCAAAGCAAGATTTACACTCTACCATCATCAACTTCCATCACTAGTCAAATGTAAGTCAAATGGGTCCCACCACTTGTAAATTCCGAATTTACGTCGAACAATCTCAACACGCAACTTCGCTCCGGCTTGGGTTCGTTTAATTCCGAATTAACGAATTTACCGTTGCGACATTATTACTAAAGTCGCTTACGAATTAATTCTAAATTAATTCGTACGCCCGAATTAAAATCCAATTTTAATTCCGCTTTGAAATCTAATTTCAATTAATATATCGAATATATTATTTAATCGATTAATTCTAAATTAATTGTTCTCTCTCAATCGAATTTTATCCCAGATAAATTTTTGCCGTAATTAATCCTAGATTAATTTTCTCTCTCTTATAATTAATCCCAGATTAATTCTGCTCGAGTCAAACGTCATCGGTGAATCTTTGGGAAGCGACCCATGAAATTCCTGGATATGTTGGTAGTAAATCTGGTCGTCAGACTATCCGAACACGTGCGTACCCGGTACCACATTCTTACCGATTTACAAGACATGGTTGGCTTCTAGCAAAACATCGTGCCTACCCAATTCTCCAGAAATATTCTTTTAAGGAATACATAATCTATACCAGGCGTGGTATACTAAGTATTGCGTATTGCGATCCAGTATCAGAAGTCACATGCTAGGCCTGGGGCTGGAATTATGTCTGCCCCGTACGAAGCATATATCGGATCACTAGCAACTAGTCTCTTTAATCAGAGAATCATGACCTTGTCATATTATCCCGATAGTTGCAACATATTAGAGTACCAGTTCTGTATCTGTAGGACACCGAAATCGGCGATGCTGTTCCAGGCTCGCGGCCCGGTCAGGAGTACGGAGTAGCCCGTAGGGGACTAAAACGGAGAAATAAAATGGAGTCGCCACCCAGTGTGAACTGGGAAATGATTTAAGGCCGCATTCACCCCTCGCAAGGGAAAACCTCAAACCGTTGGGTTCAGAATGGTCCCTTACTTATGCCAATTATAATGAAATGATTTATGCGATAGTATAACCGAGTCTCATGCAACACATACAAGATAGTTTAAGCGACACACAAGTTTGCACACATAGAAGTAAATGAAATAAAAGTGAGCACACAATCCCATGAACATATGTGTGAACGTTTCCTCAAGCGGTACGTGGAGTTGTATCCAAAGTACAGACCGCACTACCGTCCATTCGGATTCGGCTACGGAATTTACGTCTGGGTTTCCATCCGATATACCATGAGAGGCAACACTCAATCATTAACCCAATGTAGACAGACATAACATACGATAATGCATATAACTATAAATAACCGAAGAGACAAATATGTGAAATAACATGGAAGATAAATAACACAAAAACAAATGCGGAACAATAAAACAACGATAAACGTAAATTAAAAGTGAAATAATAAAAGACTAAGAATATGAAATAAATGCGGAATAATAAATATGTGACCAAAGAATTTGGCCGTTTTCAATGTAGGACTTTGCATACCCGGTCGGACGTATTTCACGTCCAACCAAGCATGCCATTTCCAGGACGACAAAATAAAATATAACGAAGGGTGCCCTCAGGTCTTACCTTTTAAGTCACTTCTTGGGAGTGCGTTGGGACGTTGCCAGAAGGGTTAGTGTTTCTGTTATTTTCACTGGTTTACTGTTTCCACTGTTTTCACTGGTTCGCTGTTTCCGCTTGCTGTTTTCAACCGCTATTTCCACTCACTGTTTTCACTCGCTGTTTTGGGCTGCTGTTTTCTCTGTTTTGGGCTGCTATTTTTGCTGTATTTTGGGGGCTGTTTAGGGCTGTTTTTGGATGGTTCGGTGGCTGATTTTTTGGGCTGGTTTCGGGGAAATTTTGGGGTGCAATCTGCGGTTATTTGGGGCTATTTTCAGGGTGCAGTTTATGGTGATTTGGGACTATTTTTAGGGTGTAGTTTGAGGGCTATTTAGGGCTGTGATTTGCGGCAGTTTGAGGGCTGTTTTAGGGCTGTGATTTGCGGCAGTTTGAGGGCAATTTTAGGTTGAGTTTTACGGCAGTCTGAGGGCTGTTTTATGGTGATTTGGGACTATTTTTAGGGTGTCTTTATTTATGTCGGTGAAGGGCTCAGTTTTTGGCTTTGTTTGTGTTGTTGATTCACGTATTTTTGGGTGATTTCTTGGCTGTTTATATTTGTTGAATGAAGGTGGTGTTGGGTGATCGATTGGTTTGTGTTTGTGAGAAAGGGGAGGCTGGTCGTGAAGGCTGTCAGAGTGTATTTGTTTGTTGGTTATTGGGTTGTGAGTGAAGGCTATGTACTTTCGGTTTAGCGTGGCTTTGACGTGTGAATCATGGGTAGAGGAGTGAGTGGAGAACCATGTGCGGGAGGGAGTGGCTGGGTGTGTGTCGGTTCTGTAGCTTCTCGTTTTCTTGGTCGGTTTGGTGAGAGAGTTGCTTGGTTCTTTGTTGCTTCACGTTGATGTAGGGTTGCTGTACAGTGAATAGAAGGATGATGGAGGCGAGAAGGGTAGAGAGAGGAAGGGGCGTGAATGGTTAGGGTTTCTTTGTGTGTTTTATGTTCAAAGTGAGAGAGATGAGAGATGGTTGCCGTGTCTTATTTCATGAGGGGGGAGTATTAGGGTTTATCATTTTTTGTGAATGCCGTGAATGAGAGAGTGCCTAGGTTTTGCTTGTACCGTGAATGAGCTCTCCCCCTAAGGTTTGGTTTGTGTGCCTTTTTATAAGAGTGGGTTAGGGTTCTCCTTATATGGGTAGGAAATAAAGATTGTGTAATAATGGAGAATATCTTTAATTAGTTCGTTATAAGGAAAAGATATTGTGTAATTGGTGGGGAATATATTAAATTTGGAAGGTGATTTATTTAGTTTAGGAGAGGGATTTATTTGATTTATTTAATTTAGAATGTGATTTATTTAATTTGTAATGTGATTTATTTAATTTAGGAAGAGGGATTTGATTTGATTTGATTTGATTTATTTTAATTTAATTGGATTTGATTTAATTTAGACTTGTGTTTTAAATGTTTTAATTATTTTGGATTGGGCTTGGAGGCTTGGTTCTTTTGGGCTTGGGCGTGTGGCTTTGGATTGGTGTGGGGACTTTTGGGCCGAGTCTAACATTTAAAATAGAGATTAATCGAGCGAACCCGAGGCTAAGCAAACGAATGAAATCTAGCAAGGTATTCCCTTCCGACGTCTATTTCCCGCGACTTCCACAAATTAAAGGGTAGTGCCTCCATACGAGGCTCATCATCGGGTCTTATGCAAAAATGCAGTGCCTACAGTATCACTGCTTGATCATCATCTCCATATGACTGAAGTGATACTTCCATCTTGACATCACACCCAATACACTACAATTCTCAATAAACCCAGAAGAGGCGTACACAAAACCTGTTAAAGCCCGAGACGACCAAAACCAAAGCGTTTTGATTGTCGCAAGTATTAGCGATGCAAGTCAAGTTAAGACCAAATACACCTACCCTTATTCGGATTCCCAAAGACACATAGGCATACTACCAATTGGATTCTGTGGGGTCTATCCAGAGCGAAGCTGTTTCTGTACCATCGGTAAACACAACCTCCTATCACACTTGCATAAGTATCTAATACTTAAATATATGAGAACTATGTCTTTACGCTTCCATAACGTGCATACATGCAATACTAGTCTATTCTGTATTATCGATGTCCAGTCTCGATAATACTATTACTAGGGATATTTAATGATTAAACCGTTCGTGGATTGATATTGTCTCATATCTTATTAATCCAGAACTAATCATATGGACTTTTATCATTTATATATTCAAGTAATCTAATTACAAAATGATAAAATAGCAATTTCCTTTGTCACATAGTTAATTTGTATAAAAACCACAATGTCTTTTACAAATAGTGATGCTATGGGTCATAATTGTCCAACAATCTCCCTCTTGGCTTATAGCCAATCACTCAAGTATCTAACACCTGGACTATGTAAATGTCGCTCAAACATTTACTGAGGAATAACCTTCGTCAGCGGATCTGCAATGTTGTCATCTGATGCGACCTTCTCGATCTTCACATCAACACGATGTATGATCTCACGAATAAGATGGAAACGTCAAAGTACATGCTTGGATCGTTGATGAGACTGCGGTTCCTTAGCCTGCATTATAGCCCCGTTATTATCACAATACAAAGGAACGGGCTCAGCTGCTAACGGAGCTACTTCTAATAAAATTAGAAATTTTTGGATCCAAACTGCCTCTTTTACTACCTCAACTGCAGCGATGTATTCCGCTTCTGTTCTTGAATCAGCAACAGTCTCTTGCTTGGAAGATTTCCAGCTCACTGCTCTGTTGTTTAAACAAAATATGTACCCGGATTACGACTTACAGTCGTCTTTATCGGTTTGGAAACTTGCATCGGTAAACCCAGTTACCTCAAGTTCTCCATCTCCATAGACTAAGAAAGAATCCTTAGTTTGTCTAAGATTCTTAAGGATGTTCTTAACCGCAACCCAGTGACCATCACCTTGATCGGCCTGATAGCGACTACACATGCTCAAAGTGTATGAGACATCAGGTCACGTGCATATCATGGCATACATGATCGATCCGACTATAGAAGCGAACAAGATCCGACTCATATTGTCTCTCTCATCTTGAGTTTTAGGACACATGTCCTTAGATAGAGAGACGCCATGTGACACTAGCAACAGTCTCCTCTTAGACTGATCCATGTTGAATCTATTCAACACTTTGCCAATGTATGTGCTCTGGGAGAGTCCAAGCAGCTTTCTATATCTATCCCGGTAGATCTTTATTCCCAGAATAAAGGATGCTTCTCCCAGATCTTTCAAGGAGAATTTTAATGAAAGCCAAGCTTTCACCGATTGTAGCATGAGAATGTCATTGCCAATAAGCAATACATCATCAACGTAAAGGACAATGAATGTTAGTGCACTCCCACTAACATTCTTATATACACAAGGATCATCATCATTTTGAATGAAATCATATTCTTTTATGATCTCATCAAAAACGTTGGTTCCAAGAACGCGATGCTTGCTTCAATCCATAAATGGATCGATTTAACTTGCAAACCTTGTTTGCATGTTTTGGTACGACAAAATTGTCAGGCTGTTGCATATAAACACCCTTCAAAAGGTTTCCATTAAGGAAAATGGTTTTGACGTCCATCTGTCATATTTCATAATCGAAATATGCAACAATAACAAGCATAATCCGAATGGATTTAATCATGGCAACATGTGAAAAATTTTCGTCGCAATCGACACCATGTTGTTGACGATACCATTTCGCTACAAGCCTAGCTTTATACGTTTGTATGTTGCCATCCATGTCAATCTTCTTCTCGAAGACCCATTTGCAACCAATAAGCTTTACGCCTTCTGGTGCATCAACCAGTGTCCAAACTTGGTTTGTATACATGGAATCCATTTTAGACTTCATGGCTTCTTTCCATAACGTGGAGTCGATATCTTGTATCGCTTCCTCATACGTACCCGGCTCATTATCCTCAATAAGATTAATATCTACGTGAGGTGAGATCAGAAACCCATACCTCTCAGGTTGTTTTCTGACTCTCTCCGACCTACGCGGTTCTTGTGTATTAAAAGATTGTGGTACAGTCTCATCCCTGATGAACTGTTCATGTTCCGTTAAGGAATCGGTGCCAGGAACAGTATCGCTCATATTTTCATCGAGTTCTACTTTCCTCCCACTTACCACTGCATTTAGGAATTCATTTTCGAGGAAAACTACATGTAGAGCAACAAATACCTTGTTTTCTTATGGGTGGTAGAAGTAATATCCTTTGGTTTTCCTAGGATAACCTACAAATAGACACTTATCCGATTTGGGTTCTAGTTTGGTACCATCTAAACATTTAACGTATGCCCAGCATCCCCAAATCTTCAGGAATGATAAACCCGGTTTCTTTCCTGTCCATATTTCATATGGAGTCTGTTGAACAGACTTTGACGGAACCTTATTCAAAATAAGTATTGTACTGTTCAATGCATATCCTCAGAAGGAAATTGATAGCTCAGTACGACTCATCATAGACCTTACCATGTCCAACAAAGTTTGGTTTCTCCGTTCGGACACACCATTTAATTGAGGTGTTCCGGGAGGAGTCCACTGTGAAATAATACCATACTCATTCAAGTAATCAAGAAACTCATTGCTTAAGTATTCTCCACCACGGTCCGACCGTAATGTTTTAATACTTTTCCCGGTCTATTTTCTACTTCGTGTCGAAACTCTTTGAATTTCTCAAAAGTTTCTGACTTGTGTCTCATAAGATACACATAACCATAACACGATGCATCATCCGTAAAGGTTACGAAGTATTCATATCCACCTCTAGCCTGGCTAGACATGGGCTCGCATACGTCACTATGAACAAGGGCTAACAGTTCGCTGGCACGTGCACCTTTAGCGCTAAAAGGTGTTTTAGGCATTTTTCCTAATAAACAGGATTCGCAGACGTCATATGAATTTGGATCAAATCCATCCAAGTATCCACTCTTCAAAAGTGTGGATATAAGAGTCTTGTTAATGTGTCCTAGACGACAATGCCACATATAAGTTTCATATTTGTTACTTAATTTAAGCCTTTTGTTTATCATATTATATGTTTGAGATTGATTTAGATTCAAAATATAAAGACCATTATTTACATCAGCACTGCATATCTCAAAATCATTTTTATAAACAAAACACTCGGTGTTTATGAATACAAAACTATACCCACATTGGGTTAAGCAAGATACAAATATAATGTTTCTTGTCAAACTAGGTACATAATAGCAGTTTGATCAATTAAGTACATGTCCCGAGGGCAGTTCCAAAATATAGGTCCCAACTGCCAAAACGGCGACTCTAGTCCCATTTCCAACTCGGAGGTCGATCTCTCCTGAAGTCAGTCTCCTGCTAATCATCAGATTCTGCACATTAGTACATATATGAGTACCACAACTAGAATCAAAAATCCAATTTTTAAAACTAGAAGTAGACATGTTTATTTCAATAACAAACATACCTGAAGTCGGAGCTTTCCCAGCCTTCACTTCCTTTATGTGCGCCTTGTACTCACGGCAGTCACGCTTCTAGTGACCCCGTTTTCCACACTGCAGGCAGACATCTTGAGATTTTTCCTTGGCCTTCCCAGAAGACTTTGATGATTTAGCCTTGCCATTTCTTTTATTCTTCTTCTTCACGCCTCCAGTAGCCTTTGGCCAAGCCTTGGCAGACTGAGATGTCGAAGCGAAGTGCGCCTCGCGCTTTTTTCCCATTAAAAGATCTTTTTCTACTTCTCCCAGCATTGCCATAAACTCCAAGAGTATGATCTTGGTTCATCATATTGTAGTTAATATGAACCCACTCCAGCTGTCAGGAAGAGACTGTAAGATCAAATCTAAGGAAGTCTCAGCCTCATAGGTTATGCCTAGCTGACCCAGCTGTTCGGTGTCAGCAATCATCTATGACACATGGTGCTCGACAGATGTACCATCTGACATTCGAGAGTGAAAGAGCTTCTTCTGCAATTCATACCTTTACGATCTAAGGTTAGATCGGTGAAGATCCTTCAATTTTGCCATCATAGTATAAGAATCCAATCCCTTGTTCTGGCGATGAAATTGAGGGGTCATTGCAGCAAGCAGGACAGATTGAGCAGTTGAGTTGTCATCACTGTGAGTCTTCCAAAGCTCAAGCTGAAGTGGCTGTTCAATTCCAGGCTTAAGCCAAGAGGTTTCTCTATTGTATAGAGCATCTTCTCAGCCCCCAGGAAAATCCTGAGGTTCATATCCCTGTCAGGAAAGTTCGCACCATTAAAGACATTTTCGCCCATGATAATGTCTCTAACTTTGATATTTCCGGCCATCTTAATTGCAATAGTCTAACTATTCAATTAACGATTTTGGGTACAGTCCAACTATTACAATAAAAAAATAATAAAATATTAGTCCAACTAATAAATATATAAAATGACGAAAATAATTTGAAAGCGCGTATTTGGCAAGTATTTGAACGAAATTGCAAATTCAATACTGGCATCCCACTATTTTTCGGCGAGCCTCTAACCCTCTGTTGAGTACTCGGGAAACCTAGTTTCATAGTGGGCTAGGATCCCGTTAAATAACACACAACCTTGACTTTGGCCAACAAGCTGTATGATATTTAACTAGGTAGATCTCTAAGATCAATTGGATCTCATCCAATTCCTAGATCCGGTAGGTGGACCTCCAAGTCCGAAACATATATACAATATGTATGTCAATATATCCAATATATTTCCTAACCTTTTCCTCTGAATCAACTAAGCCTTGGCTTTGGCTCAACAAGTTTAATGTTTCCGGTTAAGCGGGACCCATTGACAGTGGGAAAGCTTCGTAATCCACGTCGATGAACAAGAAGTGACCTTGACTTTGGCCAACAAGTCAAAACTTGCCCAAGACATGCGATATGGAACAAAGCTTTTGTGGTTCAAACACATCCGCGATGGATATTGATCTTGACTTTGGCCAACAAACCAATGCCAATCTTGGATCTTGAGAGAGAATCACTCAAAGGAAGGAATTCGTTTAATATTTGTTTGAGGGGTTTTCACGTAAATTGGCAACCAATTTATTATTTTTGATTAGGTCTCATCATACACCCTTAAGCATGCATTCTAAAAGTATAATATGGCGCGAAATAAATAATAACGATATGCAGATAGATATTCAATAAATTGTTCCTAGAACAAATCTCTCACTTTCCTCTCCCCGGCTAACATTATTCTAACTTCTACCCAATTACATAATACATTAAAGAAACCTCATTTACATTGAGGGGAATTGGTGAGAAGATAAGTACAAAGAGTCAAGAGATATAAGGCTGGACACGCAAGTCCAATTTAATAAATTCTAAATTTATTACAACAATTTCCAAAATTGCCCATACCCATCTAACATCCATCTGATATACATTATTCATACAATACATCCATGTATTCACACAAAGCATGTTATTCAATCAATCTAATCCAATTAATTAATCTATGAATTAATGATCATCCAATGTTCAAACAACGATTTGATTTGCGCGAGTCCAACTCGTTTAAGAATAAGTACTCAAAGTGCGTATTCTTGAATTATATCAAACTATAATTTTGAATCTGAATTAATTTGTATTCAATATTGATTGTCGCAAGTATTAGTGATGCAAGTCTCAGGTTAAGACCAAATACACCTACCTTGATTCGGATTCCCATAGACACATAGTCATACTACCAATGGGATTCCGTGGGGTCTATCCAGAGCGAAGCTGTTTCCGTACCATCGTTAAACACAACCTTCTATCACACTTGCATAAGTATCTAATACTTAAATATATGAGAACTATATCATTACGCTTCCATAACACGCACAAGTGCAATACTAGTCTATTCCGCATTATCGATGTCCAGTCTCGATAATACTACGACTAAGGATATTTAATGATTAAGCTGTTCGTGGATTGATATTGTCTCATATCTTATTAATCTGGAACTAATCATAAAGACTTTAATCATTTATATATTCAAGTAATCTAATAACAAAATGATAAAATAGCAATTTCCTTTGTCACATAGTTAATTTTTATAAAAACCACAATGTCTTTTACAAATAGTGATACTATGGGTCATAATTGTCCAACAACGAGTACACTTCATATTGTGGGACTCTCTAAGTTTAGGTTTATCCATCACAGAATCAAATTTTGTGTCCATAATTCACACACTCATGAGTTTTGGCGACCGCAGATAATCTCGCTAAACTATGCAAGTCGAAGTCATTACATACGTATAATCCCTCCATCACAGGCTATCAATATTATACCGAAGATATAGATAAGAATGTCAAACCCCTAAGGTATAATATAGTCGACTTTTAAATTTACGATCTCTAAATAACACTTGGAAATCTTTTCTGAAGTATACCACGGCCATTGATTTACTAGATCGAAAATATGTACATGATACATATGCCTTGTACACAGGACTGACAGATTTTATCTGATACTCACAGGATATTATAAGCATCAGTCCACACCCAGCGAACAGACGGAGGTCTGATCTAAATAGATCGGTGACATGACTGCCATCAAAGTGTGGAGGATATCTCATATATCCACAGTGGTATCTCAAGTCGATGGACCACTATGCTACTCGACTCGAGAAGATTCCTATTGAAATTGGTGTACTATTTATTAGGAAATCTTCGGTGAGTCGTTCAGTGTTTATCAAATAAACACCTACACATCTATACGAGTCTTCTAAGACTCATGGTTAATTGGGATAGACCATCAGACCAAGTCTCGATATACGACATGTACTGGTCTCAGCAGATTTTACTAACCGACCCGTGTTAGTAAATCTTGACAAAGAACTTTATTTGATAATATACTTCTAGTAGTGACACTTCCCAATGCCAATTACAAACTACTTTGTAACTGCGCACTACAAAATATATTATCGGGTCTTTGTCTAATATTTACATATCACTAAATCATATTTAGCTTCAATCTGATCGTAATTAGATCGAATATGTATATAAAAGCAAGAAGTAATACCATAAATAAGTAAGATTATGGAAAAAGAAATTGTTCATATTCATGAATCGGACATAAATACGATCCAGATTGGCACTCCGAGCACCAACCCTAACAATTCCTCCTTAAGAAGCTTACTCTGCTACATAGATTTTTTTCTTATCTCAGTTCCTTGAACTCCTTACATCTTTATTCTCCTGAAAACTCTATCAGCTTTGATTGCTTACGATATCTCTACTAATTCTTTTGGTTCAGGTACTATTCTCCATATATTTCTTTCGTCTCAGTACAATAAGACTTTTTGAGAGTTATCCACTATATTTCTGAGAGTCGCTTTCTCTGATCCCTTCATACTATTTTGCCTTAACTCCCTTAAGGGTCTCCAAAAGAATGATGACTTCTAGATTTGGCTCGACTCAATGTGACATCAAACTATGCTATCCTATGCTTTTTATCTATGCTCCGTTGAACTCATTGGTTCGGCTGTCTAGTTGTCTCACGGTTCATCTAATTTGTCAAATACACTTCTTTACTGGTTCTTCTCCTTACTGAGCTCTAAGTAGATGGGTGAGTATATATATTCCATAAGGAATATGTGAATACTCATCTCTGTTATTTACTATTTATCCCATTGGAAACTATATCGACTATTTCATATCTCAGAATTCCTTAATATTTATAAATCAACTTAAAGTCTTTATTTACTTATTGTCTTCAAGTTACATTATCTATTCTTATTATCTTATCTTCCTTACTATGAGTCGTATCCTTTTAAATTGTTCTCATATCTTATCTCTTTGTTTTAAGTCGTATACCGAGGCTAGTAGTGGCTCGTTCTTCTGGGCTACTTCCTAGATTTATACTCTCTGTTCTTGCGATAGGCTACATCTTTGTTATCCAATCTCACTATCGATATTGGTAATTTTCATTAAATCCTATGTATTTTCGATCTCATGGGTCTATCTTTGTTCTTACTAGTACTACAACTTGCCAATCATAGTCTGAGCCAAATTCTCCCTTCTTTAGCCTCGGTGGCCTTCTTGATTTCATCTTGAATAATCTATTTTCTGTTGTCTTCTATTTCTATCTTAGGATAAACTCTCACTAGGCTTTATTATGGTTATCTTTGCTTATACATGGAAGGGCTGGGACTAGCATCTTATATTTTGGCGGACATCGATGTCCTCACTTTGGCATTTTGTATTCTGATGGAGTCTATTACTCATGTAGGAAATGTATGAGATAGACTCCATCAGAATGACTTTCTTAGCTGAAATCACTAGGTAACGAGGACTTTGGTAGGCGGGGCCTCATCTACATAGTTCATTTGATTAAGGCGATTGATCATTTCTCTTTATAGCCTTCACTTTACTTGCTTACATGTCTAAGTTTGGGTATCTATGACTCTATATCTTTTGTGGCATCTTGTGTCTATTTTATTAACTAATCATGATTTCTTGTTACTTTTATCTTTCTATCTATTCTTCGTGATTCAAGGGAAACTTGTTATCTCCACAGTGTATTCGGAAGCTACTAGATTTGTTTGGAAGAATTGTTTAAAGAGAAAAGAATTCTATGAAAGGAAACTTACTTAAGTCTACCGGACATTTTACTTTTGCTCAGGCTTATCCTATTCCCTTTTACCACTATAGGTTTTGATACTTCCTTACTTATTTGTTTCTGTATCTTTGTCTCTTATTGACTCTGGTTGTTTGAACATCTATGTACAATTCTTTACTCTTCTTATAGCTTTCTTTTCCCACTCTTTTGCGTAACTATTATTAGAACTTTTACTATTTGTTCTCTTGGTTATCAATGTATCCTTCTGTAATTTTCTCTCTATCTTTCTCTTTCTCTTCCTACTTCCTTGGGTAAAAACAATATCCTTAGAATTTTAATGTCTATCTTCATAACTTGCCTTGGACATTTCGAAATTATACCGAGGTAACTACGAAAAGATTTTCAAAGAATGAAGTTACTACATAAGGAAGATTATTCGAATAGTTCAGAAATTCTTACTAACCTGTCTATAGGACTTTGAGGATGTACTCGATGATCGGATACTGGAGAGATAGTGCCTCGTATACTACTACCATGGACATACTACGTATACACGACCCAAGCACTTACTCATTACAGTCAGTGACTCTCTAGACCATGCTCTGATACCATCATTGTAACATCCCCAATCTGGGAGATGCTACCGGCAGGGAATAGTCCGTACTATCCCCATGAGCCTCTGTCTTTCTAACTAAAACAATACTGACGGTATTTTTAAATATAGTCTCATATATGGGACCATTGCCCATAACCATGACATAGAATATAAAACAATACATAGACAAATGAATATTCAACATCAATAATCTTAACAACTTTATACAAGAATACAACTTTATTATACAGTGTCTGGAATTGGACTTTACTTGAGTTGAATGAACTCAATCTCTGACTTGACCTAGTCGACCGAACACCTAGTACTCCCATCAGTATCCATCCTTCCGAGCTCGTCCTCTGAGTAACCTGTAAAATAAAGAAACTGGGAGTGGGGTGGGGGGGTTTAGATTGTTTGAACGTCCTAAGCGAGTGGACAATTAAAACAAAAATTGAGGTGTTTTTATTAAGACTCTTAGTTCTAAAACCGAAACTGTCTCCAGAAAATCATCTTTTTTCTGAAAACTCTTTTCTTTTCTAAATACATCACTTTTCTGTAAAACTTTTTTGTAAAAGTTTTTCTGTCTGCAAAACTCTGAGCCTTTCGAAAGTACAAAATTTTCTTTGTAAAACTCTTTAATAAAACTTTCATTTCTAATAACTACATTTCTGAAAATCTATCAATGAAATCTATCATACTGTACATAATCTCATGGTCTTGGGCCGTTACGTCTCCCCATCCCCCAAGACTCTAAACCAGTAAATAATGGTGCTATCAGTGCCACCAACCTGTCTCTGAAATCCGGGTCTAGGGGCCTCCCTATCTCACTAGCCCAATACCCAAGATCTAAGGGCATCTGTCATCCCTAGTCCTGTATCCCATGTGCACACGTTTATATCCAAATTTTTTACCGATATTCGTCAATTCCATATATGTATCAAGTTACATATGAGGTGAGTTTTTTCCTAATGCCTCCAAGATCATAAAATCATGCTTTAAAATCTCAAAGTTTCTCAAACCTTCTTACTCATGAAAAAAAAATGAAAATACATCGGCTAACGCCATAAAACATTTAAAAGTAAGTCTTGATCAATAACAAATAAATACAAATCAACTTTGAAAGAAATGTATCCACTTTGGAATCTGACTATATTGTTTACTCTATCGAAGGAAACTACGATTCATGCGATGATCTATAATTGATAAAATACATTACGGAAATAGGCTAAATTTATCTATTTAAGTACTCACCATCATTTCAATATGTATCATGCGTACATCATGATGTAATGTATATATGCAAGCTGATATGAGACCCTTAGGATGGTCTCTAACATGCTAGGGTGAAACTGAATTGAACTAAAACTGATTTGGGGAAATTCTAATCTCGTTTCGCGATGCTGGCCTTTGGGCGTCGCGACGCTCACGCATGCTGACAATCCAGTGAGCATCCTCTGTATACGTATCACGATGCAAGTCCTTGGGTGTTGCGACACTCACATTCTAGAAACTTATGTGTGAAAATTTCCCAGTACGCGTCGCAACACTGTCCCTTGGGCGTCGCAACGCTAGCCTATTTTCCAGGATTCTAAACTTGCTTCCCAAAGTCTATCTTACCCCAAATGCATTACCAACACTTCTATATCAAACCATTGGACAAACCATTCCATTAAACTTCAACTTCATGTATTCTATACCAAGTTATTATCCTCAAACAATTCTTTCATCTCATCATTCTTGTTTTTAGCTCAACCCTTAAGATTTTCAAATTTGGACATCTAATTCTACAATCAATTTCTTTATTTATCAATCACCAAAATGCAATCCCTAGCATGCCAATAGCCACATTCTATCATCATACACTTAGAATCTTACAATCCAAGTTTTGAGTCAAGTTTCCTTACCTTCTTTCTCTTGATTTTCTTCACTCTCCAAGCTCTCAATGGTTGTCAATCCTCTTCTTAACTTGTGGAGATTTGGTATTTGAGTTTTCTTCTTTGCTTCTTTTTCATTCTTCTCTATTTCTATTTCTTTCTTTCTCTCTTCTTTTTCTTCTCTTACGATTTCTTCTTTCTCTACCAGTTTTGGGGATGTTTGAATTGTATCCCTATTTTATAATAAGGGCTATTTGAAATTTCGTAAAGTTGGAGAAGAATTGAGAAATTTAGAGAAGTTTTGTGAATTTACTAGAATAGTCCTCGGGTACTATTCATCCAAAATTTTGAGTTATAATTTCGACTTACGTTGGGTTTGAATTTGGAAAACTATTCAAAGCAAAAGTTGTAGGTCTCGATCTTATGTTTTTGATGATATAAAATTCATAAAAATCAGAGTTCATATGAGAAATTTATGGTCCAAATACCATGGGTTGTCCGTAGTGGAATATAGTACCATTTCGTATCGAAATCTCGAAGAGTTTTGCCGACTGTCCCCTACAATAATTCTATGAGTGTATATATATCCAAACATAATTTATGTTATGTGACACTCGTCCCACAGTGTAACAGTAGCTGTGACTTCCGGTCATTACATCATGCTTGAACCTTCCATTAATTTACTTGATGGACTTGATGAGTTGTACCAAAATACAAAGTGAATGATAGGGTAAGAAATAATGGCTTTCCTTGCTCCAAAAACTCTTGAGAAATTCAAGAAAGAGGCCCAATTTCATGAAAAACCATGGTTACTAGGGAAAGCAAAACATAGAGAAGAATAAGGGTTTTTGGTCGTGGGAAATTGTTGGGGAAGAAGAGAGAAAGCAAGTTTTTTTTATTAGCCACATGTTTGGCTTGATTTTTATAAATAAAATATTATAACTTATAAATCCCACATGCTCAAATTAATGATTCTCTTCGCTGTACCATGGGCCAAATTTAAGCCCCAAATTTGACGTAGTTACACATAAAATTAGAGCAAAGACTTAAAATGAAAGTTGTAGCCCCATGTATAAGCTTTCTGACACAATCACAAAATGGTTCTTTACTCCCAAGTATAAGAGTGTCGAAGTAATAAATAATCTGATAAGTCCGAGGTCGATCCACAAGGAATAGATTTAGTAAAATAAAATAACAATTCGAGTAATAAAATAAAAAGGCTGAATTGATTGAAGTGATGTTCAATTTTAAATTGGACTGCAACAATAAAATAGAATGTTGGGGTTAGGGGCTCCACTTTTAATATTTCAAATATAGAGAAATCTTATTTTTTATAATATATAAATTGTCATTATTACCTAGTTAATTTACTTCAGGAATTAATTATGTCAAAACATATAAAACCAACCATAAAGGCGGTAACAAAGTTTGTCAATAATTAGTCCAGATTTAAATTACTCTCTCATATATTATGGGTATACTATTAACGGTGTCAACCAAGATGAGATTGTGTACAGCAAATCAAGACACCCACAGATATAAAAGAAGATTAAATATTAGCCTTTATATTATAATTAATATAATATAATATAAGTATGACTAATTTTATACTCTCATATTAAGAGTTTCACACTTTATCCCAGCATAATGAAATAAGATATTCATGATTTGAATAAAAACACACATAATTTTATTACCGAAAAGAAAAGAAAATTACAACAAAAAAAAAAAGCCTACAAGAGTTAGAACTCTTCACAAATTCTCAAGAGAGATATGAAGGAAGCTGAAGAAATGAGGTACATAGCACCTCTACAATTGTTGTTTTTATTATTATTATTATATTATTATTATTATTATGTTAGACTTTGGTTTCCCTTTTTTTATTTTTTTTTTTGTGTTTTATAATAGTTGAAATTACATGCAGTATACGTTGGATTCTTCATCAATTTCAATCTTGAAAACCTTAGAACTAGAAAATCTTGTAAAGAGCAAAGTTGTAGATATTTGAGTATTGCCTCAATCTGATATCCAAGTAAAAAGTTATGGTCAAAATACAAAAATTATACAAGGCTGGAATTTCTAAAATTGTACACTGTTATAACGCCCTTTTAATTTTTTGGCCTCCAAAATCTAAATTTCACGTCCATTTTTTCTAGTTATGCTTTGAAAATATTATTTCACCTACATAAGAAATAAAAATCACACTAAAAATATATAATATTGATTGAAAAAATTATTATAATTTCATAAAGGTTAAGGAAGGAATTAATGAAATTACAATTGTAAAATGATTAATTTTACACTTTTTAATGTTCATCACATCCTAACTAGCTTATTACTAGTCCCTAGTAATTTGAGCGAAAACTAAAAAGGAATTTTTTTTTTTTATCCAAGTTAGTAATTGTTTTCTTTCTTTTAAAATTATCAAATAAATAAATTCTCTTATACTTTTTACCATTCTTCTATACACAAATAAGACAAAGTATCAATTGATTTATTCTACCCACAATATTCATAGGTCATGTTGAAAAAAGAATAATATTTTTGTCCTAAAGTTATGTCAGAGTTCACATCTTTTTGGCAATATAAGTTTATTTATGTAAAAAAAATAGTTTTTTGTTTAAATAATATATTTTCAACCCTTGTAACGAGCTTTAGGCCAGTGACTCCTAAACTAGTTGGCTTTAGGGCATTAGGTGTTAAGACACCCCTACAGACTTAATTGCTCTTATCTCATATGTTAAAAAGAAAAAGTATCTGATTTCCTTAAGCATTCTCCTTAACCCACGTAACGGGCTTCGAGCCAATGACTCACAGACCAGTTGGCCTTAGGGCACTAAGTGTTAAAACACGCCTGCAGACTTAATTGCTCGAGTTAGAGAGGCTAGGAAATTGAACTTATTCACACATATTTTTTTTTAATTAACTCAAGCTTTACCGTTTTACGCGAACAATCACTGCTTGCTGAGGAAAGATGTTTAGTTACAAAGTAAAAACTTGATTATTATTATCATCATCATTTATTCTTTTCAAACTAACTCAAGCCTTATCGTTTTACACGAAAAATCACTGCTTGCTGAGACAAGATGTCTGGTTACTAAGTAAAATCTTGATTAATTTTTTATAATTAAAGAATAAAAATTCCACTATCTTTAATTGTTACCTGATGAGCGGAAAATATATCAATATTTACCGTCCATTTTACTTAGTATTTTGTATAGTTTCTCGAGTTTTATGAACGTTTTGATGTGTTTGTATTTATTTTGTAGATAAATAATATATCGGGACTCGCTGAAATCAAATCGGGGCTAAAATAGTGAAAAACGGATGAAAAAGGGCAAAATGAGAATTTTACTTCACATGCGTCGCAACGCCCAATCCTTTTTGCATCGCGACGCACATGCGTCATCACCACATCATCTCATGTGTCATCACCGCATCATCATGATGTCATCACAATCATTGAATTGCTGACATTTGTACAGTATTGTAGCATGTGTCGCGACGCGGAAGACTTTGTGCGTCGCGACGCGTGACATTTTTTGAGCCTATAAATAGCATCATAAATCCAAAGAATTCTTTATACTTTCTTCTGGTGAATTTCCTTAGAATACTAAGAATAGTATCTTATTTGTTTAATTTCAGCTTTCTTATATTTTCTTTTTATTTTAGTTATAAAAATTTGTTTGTTTTACTTAAAGCATGAGTAGGTAACTTTTTCTGCTGGGGTGAAAGATGAAACTTTTATTATGATAGTTTAGGTTAATCTCCCTTATTTATAATATATAAATTATCTTAAAACCTGACTTAATGGGATACCGCCTTTATGATCCGTTGGACTTAATTAAATTAATTTTAACCTAATTTAATTGGATACCGCCTTTATGGTCGGTTGAAATTAATTAAATATGACTTAATCAGGATACCGCCTATATGGTCGGTTGGTAATATAATACAAATTTATATATTATAATAAGAGAGATTTCTAGATTGGAAGTAATAAAAGTGGATCCCCTAACCTCAGCATTTTATTTCATTGTTGTAATTTTTACTTTTTAGTTTTCAACTTGTTTTATGATGTTTAGTTTATTTTGTCTTTAGTAGTCCTAGATTTGTGTTGTAACTAAATACTTTGTATAGGGTTGTGATGAAAACTAATATCAATGATTTAATAAGTTGACTTTTATTATGTCTTGTGTGATGTTTTGGTTTATTTATTGAGTTTAGTTCTTAATTTTTCTTGTTAATTGGCCACTAATAAGATTGATTAGGTAAATTTAAAATAAACTTGGAAAAAGGATTTTAGGTTTAGTCGTAGACTCAATAGCTCACGATCTCACATTCACCTTAGAGATTTCCTTCCAAGATAGAAATATACATGTCGGGCGTGGGTAGCCATAATGGAACTTAAACTTAATGAATTCAAAGTTTCTTAATTAACATAGGAATATAGTTAATTGGGTCACTTTGGGTGTTTGCATCTGACCATCGGAATATGATTTTGTATATTTTCGTGTTCCAGATTAATAAACTAGTACATTACACAAGCATAAAATAATCAACTCATCTTTAGAAAGATATTGGTAGGATTCACAACCCTGGATAATTTCATATCATTGTTTAAAACTTAAAATCTACCTTAGTTTTATTTAATTATTTGTTTTAGATAAAAATCACCATCCAACCAACAATCAAATCAACTAGATACTTGTAGACATTTATCTTTATAAATTAATAGCATAGGTATTAAGTCCTCGTGGGATCGATACATTTTATACTACTATTTGGCGCCGTTGTCGGAGACTTATTTATCTTTTACTATTAATTTTGGGGTTAGATACTTTACTTGTATCTAATTTATTTTTACTTATTATTTTTGTTTTCTTGTGTTTCAGGTTCTCAGACACTATATGAGAAGAAGCAGAAGCTTTGAAATCTGTCTGCTTGACTCATAAATTGAAAGGACTATCAAACAGTTGAGAATGGAAATGCGAGAAGATTAAGAAGAACTGATCAACATGAACAATCAAGAACCTGAACCTTTGGAAGTTACACCACCAATTCCCATTTGAGACAGAACAATTTTGGTGGTTGACGGCTTCATATCATGTATTGTACTCCCACCTTTACCAGAAAATACGTGTGACATAAAAACATGCATTCAGATGATACAACAATCAGTTTAGTTTGGGGGAAGTGAAATTGATGATCCTAATGAGCACATTAGAAACTTCCTAGAAGTTTGAAGCACATTCAACTACAACCAAGGGGAAGAAGAAGCAATGCGCCTGCGTGTATTCCCTTATTCCTTAAAAGACAGAGTTAAGGCTTGGCTTCATTCACTACCAGCAGGTTCCATAACCACTTGGAACAATTTTGCCACCAAGTTCCTTACAAAATACTTTCCCCCAGCCAGAACATCAATGTTGAGAAATGACATCACATTCTTTGTGCAATATGACTCATAATCTCTCTGTGAAGCATGGGAAAGATACAAAGAATTGCTCCGAAAATGTCCTCACCATGAGATTGCAAAGTGGCTACAAATTCAAACCTTCTATAATGGGATTTTTGGATTGATGAAGACCACAGTAGATGTTGCTGCTGGAGGAGCATTAATGGCAAAATGAGAAGATCAAACTTGTGACTTAATTGAAGAAATGGCTAACAACAACTCATTGTGTCCAACAGAGAGGAATATGATTCATCGAGTAGCAGGAATCCACGAAATAGGGGCCAACACAGCTATGAACGCCAAGCTGGATCAAATCTGTAAATGCCTGGAAACTCTTAGCAAGCAAGTTAATGCTGGATCCATAAATCCACCATATGGAGGAGTACCAGAGGCAGAATCTTACAACTATCATGACGAGACTGTGAACTATGTCAGTAACTTCAAAAGAAGACAAGGAAACAATCCCTACTTCAATACCTATAACCCAGGATGGAGGAATCACCCCAACTTTGCATGGAGAAAAACTTCTGGGCATGTACCAAATGAAAGGAACAATCCACCACCAAATAGATTCCAACAGAAAAATAAAGGACAGAGGTATGAAAAGAAGTCAGGAATAGAAGATCTGCTTGCAGAGATGAAAAAACAATAGGCTAAATATGACCCTTTGTTTCAAGCACAAGCAGTAGTGAATAAAAAATAAACAGTAATATACGATGCTATGTTTCAAAGTCAAGCATCTTATATGAAGGCACTGGAAAATCAATTGGGACAACTGGCCTATGCTCCACAAGGTACCCTTCCTAGCGACACAGAACCAAATCCAATGAGCAAAGGAAAGGATCAATGCCAAGCTATCACCTTGAAAAGCGGCATTGAAATCAATAAAGATGTTGGAGTCAAGGCATCTACTGAGGAAGTTCCAAAAGAAAGCAGCAAAGTAGATGCACAGATGGAGGAAAAATAGGAAAAATACAATGATCGACAAAGATTTACTCAACCTCCACCTTTTCCAAAGCGTCTCTAGAAACACAAGATGGACAAGCAATTTGCTCGATTCCTGGAAAATTTCAAAAAACTGCACATCAAAATTCCATTTGCAGAAGTGTTGGAGCAAATGCCCGGCTATGTCAAATTCATGAAAGATATTCTGTCACGAAAGCGAAGATTGGGAGATTACAAGACTGTAGCACTGACAGAAGAATGCAACGCCATCATTCAGAGGAAGTTCCCCCCAAAGTTGAAGGATCCTGGCAGTTTCACCATCCATTGCACCATAGGAGAACATTCTTTTGGTAAGGCTTTGTGTGATTTAGGTGTTAACATTAACTTGATGCCTCTGTCTATTTATAGGAAACTGTAGCTTGGAGAAGCAAAGCCCACTCAGTCACTCTGTAACATGCTGACAGATCACTCACATTTTTGAGAGAGGTAGTGGAAGATGTGATGGTCAAAGTAGACAAATTCATTTTCCCAATAAATTTCATTGTCCTTGGTATGGAGGAAGACAAAGACGTACCCATCATCCTCGGGAGACCATTCTTGGCTACAGGTCGAACCATCATTGATGTACAAAAAGGTTAACTAACTATGAGGGTGCAGGACCAAGAAGTAACATTTAATGTTTTCAAAGCCATGAAATTTACAAATGACGAAAGTGAGGTGGAATGTTTCAGACTTGATGTAATAGATAGTATCATTCAGAACACAGATGCAATGTAACTTTCCACTGACTAACTTGAAGCATGCATCACCAACATGACTGACAGAGAATTAGATGATGAGATTCTGGAATGTATCAACTATCTTGATAGAGCCTCTCGCTTCAGATCGACACCACAGGTGGAAAACTTGGAACTACCGAAAAAAAAGCGAGTAAAGCCATCGATTGAAGAACCGCCACAGTTATAATTAAAGCAACTTCTGAGCCATCTCAGGTATTCATACTTGGAAAACTCTTCTGATTTACCTTTGATTATTTCTTCATCGCTAACATGGGTGCATGAAGGTAAGTTGCTGAGAGTGCTACGCGAGCATAAGAGAGCTATTGGTTGGACTATAGCAGATATTCAAGCCATCAGTCCATCATTTTGCATGCACAAAATCCTAATGAATGATGAGTACAAAGCCATAATGGAACATCAATGAAGGCTGAATCCAATCATGAAAGAAGTTGCAAAGAAATAAATCATCAAATGGCTAGATGCAGGCATCATTTACCCCATCTCTGATAGCTCTTAGGTAAGTCTTATGCAATGTGTACCCAAGAAATGAGGAATGATTGTAGTCACAAATGAAAAGAACGAGCTGATTCCAACAAGGACAGTGACTGGATGGAGAGTTTGTTTGGACTACAGGAAACTGAACAAAGTAACAAGGAAAGATCATTTCCCGTTACCATTGATTGACCAGATGCTAGATAGACTAGCGGGACATGAATTCTATTATTTTCTGGACGGATACTCAAGGTACAATCAGATTGCCATCGCCCCAGAAGATCATGAGAAAACCACTTTTACATGCCCGTATTGTACTTTTGCTTTCCGCAGGATGCCATTTGGACTTTGTAATGCTCCTGCCACATTTCAACATTGCATGATGGCCATCTTTTCAAACATGATAGAACAAAGCATGGAAGTCTTCATGGATGACTTCTCAGTGTTTGGAGACTCGTTCGACCACTGCTTGTAGAATCTAGAAAAAAATATTACGAAGATGTGAAGATACCAACCTGGTACTCAATTGGGAGACATACCACTTCATGGTGCAGGAAGGCATTGTCCTGGGACATCAGATCTCACAGAAGGGAATCGAGGTAGACAAAGAAAAAATTGAGATGATAGAAAAACTACCTCCACCATCATATGTCAAAGGGATTCAAAGTTTTCTCAGGCATGCAGGATTTTTATAGGAGATTTATCAAAGACTTCTCCAAGATTGCTAAACCATTATGCATTCTACTGGAGAAAGACGTGTCGTTCCACTTTACCAAAGAATGCCACCATGCTTTCACGATCTTGACACAGAAGTTGATCTCTGCCCCCATAATAGTAGCACCAGACTGGACGCTTCCATTTGAAGTCATGTGCGATGCTAGTGATTTTGCTATAGGTGCAGTTTTGGGACAACGTAAGGTGAAAATTTTTCACACCATTTACTACGCCATCAAATCTTTGAATGAAGCGTAACTCAACTACACAACAACTGAAAAGGAGTTGCTCGCAATTGTGTTTGCTTTTGATAAATTATGCTCCTATTTGCTGGGTCCCAAATTGGTGGTCTACACATATCATTTAACAATCAAATACATGATCGCGAAGAAAGATGCCAAGCCCAGATTGATCTGTTGGGTGCTTATACTGCAAGAATTTGACTTGGAGATCCAAGATAGGAAGGGGACAGAAAATCAAGTGGCAGATCACTTGTCAAGGCTCAAAAATGGAGATACAACTGGCACTGAGCTGACAATCAAAGAAACATTTCCAGATGAACAGTTGTTTGTCATCAAACAGTATGAAGTCCCATGGTATACTGACTATGTAAACTACATAGTATCGGGGTAATGGCCGTTGAAATGGAAACATTAGCAACGAAAGAAATTTTTCAAAGAAGTCAAGCACTATGTCTAGGATGAGCCATACCTATTCAAAAGTCGTGCTGATCAATTATTGCAGCGTTGTATACCACAAGAGGAGGTAATAGTGTCTTGCAGCATTGTCATTCATCACCATATGGAAGACACTTCAACGGAGACAAAACAATGGCTAAAGTGCTGCAATCAGGTTTGTTCTAGCCTACCTTATTTAAAGATGCTCATTTATTCCTTCTTCAATGTGACAGGTGCCACAGAACAGGAAATATTTCGAGGAGAAATGAAGGACCTATTCAAAGCATTCTCGAAGTGGAGATATATTATGTATGAGGGATTGACTTTATGGGACCCTTTGTTCCATCACATGGAAATCTATACATCTTGGTCACAAATCAAAAGTATCATGGAGAGAACTGTTTGTTCAACGAGGAATGACTGGTCTAGAAAATTGGATGATGCATTATGGGCCAACCGGACAGCTTTCAAGACAGCCATTGGAATGTCCCATACCGATTAGTGTTTGGAAAGGCATGGCATTTGCCTATGGAGCTCGAACATAAGCATATTGGGCACTGACTGTTGGGATGTATTCCCTAGAGCTACATGTGTTGTAAACGGTTTCATATGTTTTGAAATAAATCGATGCATTATTCATTTATCAAATTGTTTATTTATTTTTCGCATATTATATATCTTCGTAAATACCGTAGATTACTTATGTACCTTCAGACTTAGTGAATGAGTGTCATACACCAGAGGATTTAAGTCTGAAGTTAGTAATCTTAAATAGTCCATAGAGAGCAAACAAAGCGGGTACTTTGTTTGTGGTTTATATATAGCTACGGTCCATTCTATATTTGTATGGCGATCATAATCTGGATCGTCCATGTAGAGACATGAGAATGGGGGCACCTTGTATGATGCGATCATATAGAACTGGACCTAGATAGAAATGACATTCTTATAATATCCGTTAAGCAAAGAAAGTCATTTCAATCTACTTGATCTTCATATATGGATTGATCTTAATCCTGAGTGTACTACGAACTCCTGCATGGCAGGCTGTGTCCTTTGATTTACAAAGGTGAGGTTGTTGTAACAGTCCCGACCAATAGCTATGTACTTTGGGGGCACAGTTTGTTTTGTAGCAGGGAACGTTTTACATAGACATGGAGTTCATTCCTTCTTGCGAGAAGTAGATGAGTATCTTTCTTAAGGGTTGATTCGATACTTGAACGATTTGAGCGCTCAAGTCTTTTTATTACGAACAGAATGTTTAATATTCATAATAGTTATGAATAAATCGTTCATTAGAGAATCAATGGTACTTAAGGTAAAAATAATTAGAGGGGTATAACAGACATTATGACCCGGCTCTAATTATAAGATACTCGTGAAGGATCAATTCGTATGTAATGACTATATCGATGGACAACGACTTAGTTCGACTTAATATTTCATCTGCGGCAACGAGAGTGCAACTTCGGGTTTTTAGTGGAATAACCCGGAGTTAATAATTCGGAATATCTAATTAAGATCTTAATTAATATTTTGAGATTATTGGAGCTCAGAACTGTGGGTCCATTTGGTCCCCGTGCAAGCTCGATTTACTAAAGCGGATTTAATATAATTGGATAGTCTAATTATATACTCACAAAAGAATAAATATTATTAATATGATTAATAATATTAATTATGTCACACTTGAAACTATACATTAAAAGTTAATGTATGGTATTAATAATTATATGATAATTATTAAATATAAAATATTGAATTATATATATGATATAATTTAATAAGGCTAAGATTGTAATTTCTATATTATGGGTTTTGGAAACCCTTGATTTAATTTTGGAAGTAATGACTTTCAAAATATTAATCATATATTTAATTTGTAACATATATTGACTTTATGGAAAGTAAATAATATTGTTACAAAATTAATGAAGAAAAAAAGGGCATGGCCGAATTCCTTGATGTATAAGGAATAGGATTTGTTTATTTTGGAAACAAAAAATTTAATCCAAAAATCCTAGCCTTGGCCGAATTCTACCTTAGGGAGGGGATTGGTTTTTTTGTTTGAGTGAAACAAAATTGACCTAAGTATAAAAGGAAAACTTGATTTTCTTTTGAGTAGGACTCTCATTCCCAACCCTAGCCACCTTCTTCTTCTTCACAATTCTCTCAAAAGTTGAAAAACAATTTTGAAGAACAAGAATTAGAAAAATATTATTAGTGTGTGATTTAATCTCAAAAATGTTTAGGGATTTGTTTGTGTGTGTAGGCCACACTACTTTCCGTTGGTAACGATTCATAGATCGGAAGATATTGTGGCGTTGAACAAATCATCTTCTTCTTTATTCTTGTAAGTCACGGCATTGAGGAACAATAATACCTCATTGCCGCACTTCACTTGTTACAACCGCGGCTCGGTTTTGATTTGTTTTAATTCGGGTTTTTGGAAACACCTTGGGGACTTTTTGGGGCTGAGTTAGGATTTTTTTTGAGTGGAAAAATCATACCTAAAATGCTACAGCAGGTCACGCAAATCAGGGGTTGGGTTGGGTGCAGTTCGCGTGTGTAACGTGTGTAAAATAGTCCAATAATTCACTGCAGTTTAGGGGCTGTTCGGGGACTGTTTCACGCTCATTTCGGGGCTGAGATCTTGTCTGAAACAGAAGCAAAGCTTCAGTATAAGTACTGGTTCAATTCGGCGCTAAGGAAGGGAAGACATAAAAAATTTTCAAGGTCGATCCGTGTGCCTAATCGTTTCCGCTGCGCGAGGAAAACGTTTCCTACAATTGGCATCAAGAGCGAGGTTGAAAAGTGTTCTTAACCCTTCACTTTTTCATTTAAAGTTTCTGTTTTAAATATATTTATGAGTTATAAATATGATATGCATGTTTAGATGAGTGGGTACATTGTGATATTCATATGATGAATGGTTTTGTTATTTCATGTGATGAATGGATTTTGCATTGGTCGTAAATTTTTCCGGCTCTTATTTTTGTAGTTGGTTTTGTTTTTGGGATGTAAGGCCATAAGGCCATTGTTTACATTTGCTGTAATTTTAATTTTCAATGTAAAGTTTCAATTTTTTGTAATTTGGAGCACCGAAGTCGCAAAGGGAGCCAACACCACTTTGGAGCGGGATTTGAAGACCACGGAATGCCTTGGTGAATCTCATGTACTAATTAGATTAGTATAGAAAAAATAAGAGCCCGGTCAATGCAAAATAATTTTTTTTTATATGTATGTTTATTTCGAATTGTTTGAATAACATTTCATATAGCTTAGGGTGCCCACTCATGCATTTTACTTGCCATAACATGTCATAGATGCATTATCATTATAGACATAAAATTATGATTGTATGTAATTTAAAATGTTTAAGTTAGAAAATGATATGCATGAAAATCAATTAATTAGATTAATTGGATTTATGGTTTAAAATGATATGCATAAAATTATGATTTCGTCCCCCTACGGATGGTGTCCATTTTGGGTCAATATCAGGTTTGGGTTCCGATAGGATAGGGATTCTAGATGTATCTTGTGAATTGACCTACCCTACGGTGGCACTTCACTCGTTAAGTCAAAGAATCCCCAAACGGCGGGTTACACTCACAAAGGAGTAATTAACTGTTAATGAAATCCCTTGATCAAATAAAACGGTAGTTGTTTAATATAGGAATAAAATTTATTCCTGCATATATTAAATTGATTGAGATTGTCTCGATCTATCATGCGAGTACTTGACCTACCCTACGGTGGCACTTACTTGTGGGATGATAGATTTATATGGCATAGTAATTCTCTTAGGTTTCTAATTCATTACTCATGGTTCATGCATCATGTTTAATTTTATGCCAAAATTCTTTGATGATTTTAATATGCGATGAATGAATGTTAAATACATGTTTATTTTATTTTTCATCCATGGTTTCTCCAATTATTTCCATACTCTCAAACGATAAATTAACCGGGGAAAACTATGTTAAGTGGAAAAGTAACATGAACGCTATCCTGGTCTGTGAAGACCTAAAGTTTGTCCTGACCGTGGAACGTCCTCCCGAGCCGGCCAGAAAATCTGGCCAAGCTGTGCGCGATACCTACCAGAAATGGGTCGCAGCAAATGAGAAAGCCTGCTGCTACTTGCTAGTAGGGATGTCTGAGGCTCTTCCTGCAAAGCATGAACCTATGGCTCAAGCATCTCAGATGATGGAGTCATTGCAGGGCATGTTTGGGCAGCCTTCGGAGCGTCAATGCGATGAGGCCATGGTCTCAGCAATGACTGCTAGGATGAAGGATGGGACATCAGTCCGAGAGCACGTCTTAAGGATGATGGCTTATCTCATCACTGCTGAAACCCATGGAGCTCGTATTGACGAGCGTAGCCAGGTGACCATGATTATGGAAACTATTCCGAAGAGTTTCCTGCAATTTAAAAGCAACTATGTTATGAACAAGTTGTCTTTTACTTTGACCCAACTGCTTAATGAGCTCACCCATTACGAGTCCATGCTTGTGGATCCTCGTAAGTCCAGTGTAGAGGCAAATATTGCCGAGTCTTCTAAATCTGCAAAGAAGATGAATAAAAGCATTGGAAAGGCTAAGGGAAAGCCCATGAAAAAAAAAGAACAAGAAAGGCTCCAACGATGCCAAGCCCAAAGGAAAATGTTTCCACTGCGACAAGAATGGGCATTGGAAAATGAACTGTCCTAAATACCTTACTGCAGCAAGAGCAGTGGGAGTTTCCATTTTAAATTTTATTAATAATAGTTATTTAAATTTGAACAATGTGTTATTCATTCCTGGTTTTCGCAGGAATCTGATTTCTGTTTATAGAGTATTGGATGATGGTTATTCAGTTTATTTTAATAGAATTTGGTTGTTATTGGTATAAATGGATTAACTATATGCACAGGAAACTCAGAAAATAACTTGTATGTGTTAAGACCGTTAACACATAGATCACTGCTCAACACTGAAATGTTTAAGGTTGAAAAACCTAAAACAAAACGGCCAAAGATTTCTCACGATGACACATATCTATGGCATCTTAGACTTGGTCACATCAACCTTGACCGGATAAATAGATTGATAAAGAACAGAGCCTTAAACTAGTTAAAGCTCGGGACTTTACCAGTTTGTGAATCCTGTTTAGAAGGAAAAATGACCAAGAGACCTTTTACTGGAAAAGGTATAAGAGCCAGTCAACCACTAGAGCTAATACATTCGGACGTTTGCGGACCGATGAATGTAAAAGCCCGAGGTGGTTATGAATACTTCGTCACATTCAATGACGATTATTCAAGATATGGGTATGTCTACCTAATGCATCACAAATCAGATACCTTTGAAAAGTTCAAGGAGTATCATGCTGAGGTTGAGAACCAATTAGGTAAGACAATCAAAACTCTACGATCAGATCGTGGAGGGGAATACCTCGACAGAGATTTCGAGGAATTATTAGTTGAGCATGGGATAGTATCCCAGCTCACAGCACCTTGAACACCACAGCAAAATGGTGTTGCAGAAAGGAGAAATCGAACCCTACTAGACACGATGAGATCTATGTTTAGTTATAGCTCACTACCTAATTTATTATGGGGATATGCACTGCAAACCGCAATGCATATCCTTAATGTAGTTCCATCTAAGTCTGTTCCTAAGACTCCCTTAGAGTTATGGAATGGTCGTAAAACTAGTTTACGACATTTCCGCATATGGGGGTGTCCAGCACATGTGTTGAAGAATAAGACTACAAAGTTGGAGCCACGTTCTCAGGTGTGCCTATTTGTAGGCTACCCTAAGGAGACTATGGGTGGATTCTTCTACAGTCCTGATGATAACAAAGTATTTGTATCAAAAAATACTACGTTTCTAGAGAAGGACTATATAAGGGAGTTCAAGCCTCGTAGTAAATATTACTCGAGGAGTTACTTACTGGTTTAACCAGCACGCCATCGTCAGTGAAAGTTGACAAATACATACCACCTTCAACATCTGATAGTCAGATGCTACCCAGTCAGAATGATCTACCACCCAGACGCAGTGGGAGGGTCGTACGACAACCTGATCGCTACCTAGGGGTTGGAGAGGCACAAGTTGCCGCCTCCAGCGACGGCATAGATGATCCATTGACCTACAGTAGTGCAATGGATGATTCTGACAAAGAGAAATGGCTCAAAGCCATGAACCTAGAGACGGAGTACATGTACTCCAACTCGGTCTGGGAACTTGTAGACCAACCTGATGGGGTGAAACCCATAGGTTGCAAGTGGATCTACAAGAGGAAGAGGGGATCAGATGGGAAGGTACAGACCTTTAAGGCTAGACTAGTGGCCAAGGGTTATACCCAGAAAGAGGGAGTTGACTATGAGGAAACTTTCTCGCCAGTAGCTATGCTTAAATCTATCTGCACTCTTCTATCCATTGCCACATATTATGACTATGAAATTTGGCAAATAGATGTCAAGACTGCATTCTTGAATGGCAATCTTGATGAAAGTATCTATATGATACAACCAGAAGGGTTCATCACCCAAGGTCAAGAGCAAAAGGTTTGCAAACTGCAAAGGTCCATTTATGGACTCAAGCAGACATCTCGATCTTGGAATATAAGATTTGACTCAATAATCAAGTCTTATAATTTTGAGCAGAATGATGATGAGCCTTGTGTATACAAGCCCGTCATTGACGGGAATGTGGTTTTTCTTGTTTTATACGTTGATGATATTTTACTCATTGGGAATGATGTAAGGATATTATCAGACGTGAAAAACTGGCTAGCTGACCATTTCCAAATGAAAGATTTTGGAGAGGCCAATTATGTTCTTGTGATCCAGATACTTCGGGATCGCAAGAAATGACTGTTACCTATGTCTCAGGCATCCTATATCGATAAGATCCTTGTGCGATTTAGGATGCAGAATTCCAAGAAAGGCAATCTGTCTTATTGGCATGGAATTCATTTGTCGAAGGAACAGTCTCCTAAAACACCTCAGAATTTTGAGGAAATGAGACATATCCCATACGCCTCAGTAGTTGGTAGTCTCATGTATGCCATGTTATGCACGAGACCGGACATCTGTTTTGCTGTGGGAGTAGTCAGTAGGTTTCAGTCAAACCCAGGATTGGATCACTGGGTGGCTGTGAAACACATTCTCAAGTATCTTAAGAGAACGAGAGATTATATGCTTGTATATTCCGGTGAGGATATGATCCTTAGGGGATATACAGACTGTGATTTTCAGACAGATGTTGATTCCGGGAAATCTACATCTGGATCAGTGTTCTCTCTAGGTGGTGGGGCTATTGTATGGCGGAGTATAAAGCAATCTTGTATTGCTCACTCCACCATGGAGGCTGAATATGTAGCGGTTTGTGAAGCGGCTAAGGAAGCAGTTTGGCTCCGTAAATTCTTGGGAGATTTGGAAGTTGTTCCAGATATGGATAGATCATTCACCCTCTATTGAGATAATAGTGGAGTGGTGGCAAACTCCAAAGAACCAAGAAGCCACAAGAGAGGAAAGCATATAGAGAGGAAATATCATCTCATCAGAGAGATAGTGCAGAGATGAGACATTATCGTCACAAAGATTACATCCGCGGAGAACCTTGCTAATCTGTTTACAAAGACCTTGCCGGCTAAAGTTTTTGAAGGTCACCTAGATGGTCTAGGATTACGTGACATGTCCCATTTTCTCTAGTGCAAGTGGTAGATTATTGGGATGTATGCCCTAGAGCTACATGTGATGTAAACGGTTTCATGTGTTTTGAAATAAATCGATGCATTATTCATTTATCAAATTGTTTGTTTATTTTTCGCATATTATATATCTTCATAAATACCGTAGATTACTTATGTACCTTCAGACTTAGTGTATGAGTGTCATACACCAAAAGATTTAAGTCTGAAGTTAATAATCTTAAATAGTCCATAGAGAGCAAACAAAGCGGGTACTTTGTTTGTGGTTTATCTATAGCTGCGGTCCATTCTATATTTGTATGGCAATCTTAATCCGGATCGTCCGTGTAGAGACATGAGAATGGAGGCACATTGTATGATGCGATCATATAGGACTGGACCCAGATAGAAATGACATTCTTATAATATCTGTTAAGCAAAGAAAGTCATTTCAATCTACTTGATGGTCATAATTGGATTGATCTTAATCCTGAGTGTACTACGAACTCCTGCATGGCAGGCTGTGTCATTTGATTTACAAAGGTGAGGTTGGTGTAGCAGTCCCGACCAATAGCTACGTACTTTGGGGGCACAGTTTGTTTTGTAGCTGGGAACGTTTTACATAGACATGGAGTTCATTCCTTCTTGCGAGAAGTAGATGAGTATCTTTCTTAAGGGTTGATTCGGTACTTGAACGATTTGAGCGCTCAAGTCTTTCTATTACAAACAGAAAGATTAATATTCATAATAGTTATGAATAAATCGTTCATTAGAGAATCAATGGTACTTAAGGTAAAAATAATTAGAGGGGTATAACAGACATTATGACCCGGCTCTAATTAAAAGATACTCGTGAATGATCAATTCGTATGTAATGACTATATCGATGGACAACGACTTAGTTCGACTTAATATTTCATCTGCGGCAACGAGAGTGCAACTTCGGGTTTTTAGTAGAATAACCCGGAGTTAATAATTCGGAATATCTAATTAAGATCTTAATTAATATTTCGATATTATTGAAGCTCGGAACCGTGGGTCCATTTGGTCCCCATGCTAGCTCGATTTACTAAAGCGGATTTAATATAATTGGATAGTCTAATTATATACTCACAAAAGAATAACTATTATAATATGATTAATAATATTAATTATGTCACACTTGAAACTATACATTAAAAGTTTGTATGGTATTAATATTATATGATAATTATTAATATAAAATATTGAATTATATATATATGATATAATTTTATAAGGCTAAGATTGTAATTTCTATATTATGGGTTTTGGAAACCCTTGATTTAATTTTGGAAGTAATGACTTTCAAAATATTAATCATATATTTAATTTGTAACATATATTGACTTTATGGAAAGTAAATAATATTGTTACAAAATTAATGAAGAAAAAAGGGCATGGCCGAATTCCTTGATGTATAAGGAATACGATTTGTTTATTTTGGAAACAAAAAATTTAATCCAAAAATCCTAGCCTTGGCCGAATTCTACCTTAGGGAGGGGATTGGTTGTTTTGTTTGAGTGAAACAAAATTGACCTAAGTATAAAATGAAAAATTGATTTTTTTTTAGTATGACTCTCATTCCAAACCCTAGCCACATTCTTCTTCTTCACAATTCTCTCAAAAGTTGAAAAACAATTTTGAAGAACAAGAATTAGAAACATATTATTAGTGTGTGATTTAATTTCAAAAACGTTTAGGGATTTGTTTGTGTGTGTAGCCCACACTACTTTCCGTTGGTAACGATTCATAGCTCGGAAGATCTTGTGGCGTTGAACAAATCATCTTCTTCTTTATTCTTGTAAGTCACGGCATTGAGGAACAATAATACCTCATTGCCGCACTTCACTTGTTACAATCGGGGCTCAGTTTTGATTTGTTTTAATTTGGGTTTTTGGAAACACCTTGGGGACTTTTTGGGGCTGAGTTAGGATTGTTTTTGAGTTGAAAAATCAGACCTAAAACACTACAGTAGGTCACGCAAATCAGGGGTTGGTTTGGGTGCAGTTTGCTTGTGTAACGTGTGTAAAACAGTCCAATAATTCACTGCAGTTCGAGGGCTGTTCGTGGATGTTTCACGCGCATTCTGGGGCTGAGATCTTGTCCGAAACAGAAGGAAAACTTCAGTATAAGTACTGGTTCCATTCGGCGCTAAGGAATGGAAGACATAAAAAATTTTCAAGGTCGATCTGTGTGCCTAATCGCTTCCGCTGCGCGAGGAAATCATTTCCTACACTGACAAAGCTTAATTTTGATCTACAAGTAACATGAGAGAAACGGCTCCACCAACTAAACGAATTGGAAAAATTTCGCCTTCATGCTTTTGAGATTTCCAAACTATACGAAGAAAAGACCAAGAAGTGCCATGATAAAAAATAGTCGCAGACAATTGGAACCAGGACAACATGTGTTGTTATACAACTCAAGGTTGAAACTTTTCCCTGGCAAGCTGAAATCACGGTGGTCAGGTCCATTTGTGATTACCCAAGTGTTACCCTATGGAATAGTTGATAAACATAACCCCAACTCCAACAACACATTCAGGGTTAACAGCCTACGTGTCAAACACTATTGGGGAGAATCATTTGAGCGATAAAAATATAGTCTCACACTGGCAGATCCAGCCTAATGTTTGGACAGTCATGTCTATCTGATGACTTTAAACTTAGCGCTAACAGAGAGGCAACCCATGTAATGTATATATTGAGATTTTGTGTGTTTAATTTTTGTAGGAAAAATCACAAACAGGATGGAGTAAACTCTCGCAAAACTTAACAAGAATTTTCCTTCTCTCCCTCAAAACTCTCTGATGAAAGTCTACAAAGCACGTAGAAAGAATGAGGCTTCTGATGATCCAAGGTATTCCTAGTGATATTCGTTGGATAATTGAAGCACGATTCCGCTTGGAAGGTGAGTCATCTGACTCTTTTATTTGATTTCTGCTTGGTTTAGGAAAAAACACCTATGCTAAGAAAAGAAGAGCTAAATGATTAGATGTTTGTTATAAATATGCACGATGTACATGCAATACTCGTTGTCGTTCTTTAGGAATGGTGTCTGATAATCGCGAAGATAAAATAAAATACATTAGAGATGGCATGAGTAAGGAGTCTTTAGATGACATATCATTGACTCTTGAGACGCATTCTAATGGATATGTCTATCACGCAATTTATAATTTACATACACAGTTTCGAAGAGAAAGACAACAATTAAGTCTCGGGAATCTGACTTTAAAGGACCATGTTCGCCGATTTATAAGAAAATTGGATGGGAAACTTATCACTGACCCATAGAGGTCATTCAAGCCGTTACTTCATGCACATATTATTGTTTTGATTTCTTTGTCTTTAAATAATTGTTGTGATTTATTTTGTTATTTCTTTATTTTCGCCGACAAGATCCAGACTTTTTGACTTTCACGATTTAATTTAATGTTCAACTAATAATTGTCATTTGACAGGTACTAGTGCTATTATTACTCATCCTTTTTCAGGATCTATAAATTCAGCTCGTCATTGCTCTCTTAAACACATCCAGATTAGAGAGAGAGTAAAGAAAAAAATGGAAGAAACTTTAAGAAGACGAGTCATGAATATCTATGTGTTTTGCGGGACTAGTTCTGGAACTAAGCCAGAATTTGTTGAGGCAGTTAAAAGTAAAAGAATTGGGTAGAGTCATGGCTGAGAGGAATAGAATGGAGTATATGGCTTTTGCGGGTGCAATTTGGACTGATGGGATACGTTGTAGGAAATGCTTTCCTAGCGCAGCGGAAATGGTTTAGGCACACGGATCAGACTTGAAATTTTTTCTACCATTCTCATTTGAACGCCGAAAGCTACTGAAACCACCACTGAAATCTTGCTTCAGTTTTAAATAAAATTCAAGCCCCAAAATAGCCCCAGAACAGTCCCCGAACAGCCAGACAAAAACTGGACTGTTTTGGACTCGATTCATGCCCAACGCATTGTAGAACCAGCCCAGCCCCTGAAATGCATGGACAACAGCTGTATTTTGGTTCTGATTTTTCACTTGAAAACAGCCCCAACACAGCCTCAATGTTAGACATTATGTCCCATGGCGTCACTGTTTGTAAATGATATTGTATTATTGTACAAAATTAACTATGTGATAATGAAATTGCCTTTTGCCGTTTTGTATTTTATTTACTTTGATATATAAATGGCAAAAGTCCATATGATTAGTACTGGATTGAGATGATATGAGACAGTATCAATCCATAAAGGTTTAATCATTAAATATCCCTAGCCGTAGTATTATCGAGACTGGACATCGATAATGCGGAATAGGCTAGTATTGCGCTTGTGCACGTTGTGAGGGCACAACGGCATAGTTCTCATATATTTAAGTATTGGATACTTATGCAAGTGCGATAGGAGGTTGTGTTTTACCGATGGTACGGAAAACAGCTTCGCTCTGGATAGACCCCGCGGAATCCCATTGGTAGTATGTCTATGTGTCTATGGGATGGCAGGCCGCATCAGGGTAGGTGTATATGGTCTTAACCTGAGACTTACATCGCTAGTACTTGCGACAATCGGTAAACTTTGGTTTTGGTGGTTGGGGACCTTAACCGGTTCTGTGTACACCTCTTCTGGGTTTATCGAGAAGCGTAGTGTACTGGATGTGATGTCAAGATGGAAGTATCGCTTCAGACATATGGAGGTGATGATCATGCAGGGCACAGAACTAGTACTCTATAAAAGGTTGCAACCGTCGGGACAATATGACCAGGTCAGGATTGTCCGATTTAAAGAGACTAGTTGCTTGATGTCCGATATATGTTTCGTACGGGGCAGACACATCTCCAGCCCTAGGCCTAGCATGTGATCATCCGATACTGGATCGATGTACGCAATACTACGGTATACTACGCTTGATATAGATCTTATATTCCTATAAGAATATTTCTGGAGAATTGGGTAGGCATGGCGCTTTGCTAGAAGCCAACCTTGTCTTGTGAATCGGTAAAGACGTAGTACGAGGTACGTACGTGTTCGGATTATCCGACGACCGTATTTACTGCCAACATATCCGGAGATCTCTTGGGTCGCTTCCTGAAGATTCACCTATGATATTTGATTCGGACTTAATTAATCTTGGATTAATTGCGGAGAAACTTTATCTTGGATAAAGTGCCTAATTAGAGAGAGAGAACGATTAATTTGGAATTAATCGATAAAATTATTGTATTCGATATAATAATCGAAATTCGATTTCGACGCGAAATTAAAATTAGATTTTAATTCGGGCATACGAGTTAATTTAGAATTAATTCGTTAGCGACGTAAATAATAATTTCGCCAGGCGCAATTATTTATTTAAATTCGGTTTAATTAACGTCGCGACGTAAGCTCGGTATTTCGGAAATATCGAACCCGAACGCGTGAATGGACGTGGGCCCACTTTCATTGGGAAACGTGTGGGGCCCACATGACACTTGTCATTATATGCATTATTTAATTGATAAGGCATTGCATGGTGATAGTGTGCATTACACTCTAATGCATTGCATGGAGTTTGAGTGTTTGACACTCTAAGCCATTGCATGGTTTGTGTCATAGATTTATTATTAATTTAATAAAATTATGGCATAAATATAAATTGATTTTTGGTAAAAAAAATCAATTACACAAAACTCTTTCTCTCTCAAATTTCTTCACATTGCCGTGAACTCCATGGAAGGACAAAGGAAGATTTGATCTTCTATTCTCCATTTTTGCTAGCACAAGCAAGGGATCAAAAGAGGTGATAGGGAAACCATCAAAGAGCTTGGAATACAAAAGCTTGGAGCTTCAAGTCTTCTTCCTCCTCTTGGCCGAATCTTCCAACACTTGGAGCTTCCACCATTTGATCATCTTCTTCATCACATAGCTTGTAAGTATGATTCCGCCATGCTTCAAGTCTTATATATATATTCATTTATAGTATTTCACATGCTTAATCTTTGTTTGGGACATATTATAGAAACCAACAATGGTATCATTGAGCTAGGTTTAAGCATGAAATACTTTAGGTTAAAATTTGGGTAAAATTGATTGAAGCATGTTCTTGTGAAATTTGATGAATGAGTATGCTTATATGTATGTTAAATGACATTATATGAAATCAATTTTATGAAAAATGCATTGGATGATTTTTCCCCAAAAATTTGACCTTGGCCGAATGGTATGTTACATTTGATGTATTGGAATTTTTGTGTTTAAGATCATTGGATGACTTAGAACGTATACGGGACGTAGATTAGTAATTCAATCGGATTGAAAAACAAATCGACACAAAATACTTACCTTGGCCGAATATACAAGGACATGAAATGGAGTTGTTTATTTTTGATAAAATTAATGTTGGACATTTATTTTCAAAATACATGATTAATAAATAAATGGGTATTTTTGAAATATTTGGTTTAATGTATTAATCTTGGTATTACACTTTAATTAATTGGACTTTAATGTTTGGAATATTAAAATTTAATTAATGGGCTTAATTGGTGCATTGGGCTTTTAAATATTGTATTTGGGCATAATGGGCTTGGTTGGACCAAGTAGATTTGGGCCAAAAGGATTGGATCCAATTTGGGCCTAAATCACTCCATTAAGTCCAAATATAATATAATGGGCTTTAATAATTTAATTGGGCCTTATGGGCTTAAAATTGGATTTTATGGCACTTAAGGGTGATTCCTTATTTGGGCTTGGTAATTGGGTTTGACCCAAATTGACCAAAGCCCAAGCCTTAATAAATCAATTCTAAGCCCATTTGACTTGAATTAAATTCAACATTGGATGTTAGTTGGGCTTTGAGACCCAATAGGATTAGATTTAGAATCTAAGTCTTTAAAGCAAATTAAAAGTGTAAACATTTAATTTGGAATTAAATAATGAATTAGTATTGAATACGAATTAAATAAGATTTAATAAGTAGTTCGATATAATTCGCGAATTCGTACCTTATGTACTTATTCTCAATCGAGTTGGACTCGCACAAAATCAAACCGTTGTTTGAACATTGGATGATCACTTTAACTAAACTAATTAATTGGATTAGATTGGTTGTAAAAGCATGTCTTGTTTGAATATATATGTATGTGATGAATGAATAGTGTATATCGGATGGATATTAGAAGGGAAAGGGTAAATAATTTAGAAATTATTGTAAATTTGGAATTTATAAATTGGACCTGCGTGTCCAGCCTTATCTCTTTATCTCTTTGTATTCTCTTCTCACCTAATTCCCCTCAATGTAAATGAGGTTTCTTTTATTGTATTATGTAATTGGGTAATAGTAGAATAGTGCTAGCGGGGAGAGGAAAGGGAGTGATTTGTTCTAGGAACAAGTTGTTTATATATCCATCCGCATATCACTATTAATTTACTTTACGCGCTTTATGATGTTTTAGAAGCATGCTTAAGGGTGTATGATGATGAGACCTAACAAAGATAAATAAATTGGTTGCCAATTACGCGAAAATCCCTCAATTATATTAAGCGAATATCCTTCCATTGAATGGTTCTTGTTCAAGATCCGAAGTTGGCATTGGTTTGTTTTTGACCAAAGTCAAGACCTTTGTCAATCAAGGATGTACTTGAATCATGAGAGTTTTGTTGCATATCGGTGTCTTGTCCAAATCGTGATTTTTATTGGCCAAAGTCAAGATCACTTTTTGTCCAACGACATTGATTACGAAACTTTCCTCGTCAATGGGTCCCGCTTAACTGGAATCATTAGGTTTGTTTTTTGGCCAAAGCCAAGGCCTAGATGATTCGGAGGATAGGGTTAGGAAAATGTAATGGTTACATTGGCATTATACATATGTTTCGGACTTGGATGTCCACCTAACCGGATCTAGGAATTGGATGAGATCCAATTGATCATGGAGATCTACCTAAGTTAAATAGCATACAATTTTTATTGGCCAAAGTCAAGGTTGTGTGTTATTTAACGGGATCCTAGCCCACTAGGAAATTCGATTTCCCGAGTTCTCTACAGAGGGTTAGAAACTTGAAGAAAATAGTGGGAGGCTATTATTGAATTTGCAATCTCGTTCAGATAATTAGCCTTACTCGTCTTTCAAAATTATTTCGTCAATATTTTATTGATTAGTTGGACTAATATATTGTTATTTTACTTGTAACAGTTTGACTGTACCCATAACATCGTTGACTTTATAGTTGGACTATAGTTGTCAAGATGACTGGCAAAGGTAATATCCGCGACATAATCATGGGCGATAATGTCTTCAAAGGGACAAACTTTGCCGACTGGGAAATGAACCTCAAGATAGTGCTTGGGGCTGAGAGGGTACTGTATACTATTCAGAGGCCTCTCCCGCCTAAACCCACTGAGCCACTGGAGCTAGAGTTATGGAAGACTCATAGTGACGATTGTGACCAAGCTCAGTCAGTTATGCTAGCTGCAATGACCCAGCATTTCAGACGCCAAAACAGGGACTTGGATCCCTATAACATGATGGCAAGATTGCGTGATCTTCACCGCACTAACAAGCGGATGAAGAGGTACGAGCTAGTAAGGAAACTCTTCCGCTCCCGGATGACAGATGGCGCATCAGTTGAGGCCCACGGGACTCAAATGATCGCTGACATAGATGAGTTAGCCAATATGGGCATTGTCTTGGAGGCAGAGCTGACGATTGATATGATATTACAATCGCTGCCCGATACTTGGAAACAAATCATCGTCAACTATAAGTTGATGGATACTGACGACACTCTTGGAGAGTTGTTGTCCGTGCTGAAGGAGTCCGAAAGGGAACTCCTAAAGGGGAGCAAGCGCGAGGCGCATTATGCATCGACCTCTCATGCGCCAAAGGCTAGGCCCATGGCAATTGGAGGTGCGAGGAAGAGGAAGTTCAAAAAAAGGGCAAAGGCAAGTTGACAGTGGCTTCTAGGAAGCCAAAGGACAAATCTCGCGACATCTGCCTTAACTGCGCGGCAAAAGGGGTCACTGGAAACGTGACTGCCAAATAAACATTGTGCAGAAGGAGGATAGCAAGGGTGGCAAGGCTACCGCCTCTGGTATGTTTGTTATTGAGATAAATATGAATACTTCTAGTTTTAAAAATTGGATTTTTGATTCTGGTTGTGGTGCTCATATTTGTACTGATGTGCAGGATCTGCATGATAGCAGGATGCTGGCGACAGGGGAGATGGATCTACGGGTCGGAAACGGAACACCAGTTGCTGTTTTGGCCGTAGGGACTTTTGTTTTAGAACTGCCCTCAGGGCATGTACTTAAACTTTTAAACTGTTATTTTGTACCTAGTTTAACTAGGAATATTATATCTGTATCCTTGTTAACCCAGCAGGGTTACACTTTTGTATTTAGAAACACTGGGTGTTATTTATATAAAAATGATGCAGAAATTTGCATAGCTGTTGCAAATAACGGTCTTTATATTTTGAATATAAATGAATCTCCTAAAATGACAAACAAAAGGCTCAAAAGAGAGTAATCTAAAAGATGAAGCTTATATGTGGCATTGTCGTCTAGGACACATTAACAAGACTCGCATATCCACACTTTCGAAGAGTGGGTACTTGGACGAATTTGATCTCAATTCATATGACGTCTGCGAATCTTGTCTTTTAGGCAAAATGCCTAAATCACCTTTTAGCGGTAAAGGTGAACGTACCACAGAACTGTTAGCTCTCGTTCATACTGACGTATGCGGGCCCATGTCTAGCCAGGCTAGAGGTGGATTTCACTACTTCGTAACCTTTACAGATGATGCATCTCGTTACGGTTATGTGTATCTTATGAGACACAAGTCGGAAACTTTTGAGAAATTCAAAGAGTTTCGACACGAAGTGGAGAAACAAACAGGGAAGAGTATTAAGACATTACGGTCAGACCGTGGTGGCGAATACTTGAGTTATGAGTTTCAAGATTACTTGAAAGAATATGGTATTCTTTCACAGTGGACTCCTCCTGGAACACCGCAATTAAATGGTGTGTCCGAACGGAGAAAACCGTTGTTGGACATGGTAAGGTCAATGATGAGTCGCACTGAGCTACCAATATCCTTCTGGGGATACGCATTAAACAGTGCTATACTTATTTTGAATAAAGTACCGTCGAAGTCTGTTGAACAGACTCCATATGAGATATGGACAGGAAGGAAACCAAGTTTCTCTTTCCTGAAGATTTGGGGATGCTGGGCACATGTTAAACGTTTGGAAAGTACCAAACTTGAACCCAAAACTGATAAATGCCTTTTTGTAGGATATCCTAGGGAAACCAAAGGATATTACTTCTATCACCCACAAGAGAACAAAGTATTTGTTGCTCTACAAGCATTTTTCCTTGAGAAGGATTTTATAAATGCAGTGGTAAGTGGGAGGAAAGTAGAACTCGATGAAGATCGTAGTGATACTGTTCCTGGCAATGAATCAACGACGGAACAAGAACAGACCGTCCAGGATGAGTCTGTACCACAAACTTCACATACACAAGGACCGCGTAGGTCGGAGAGAGTCAGAACAGTACCTGAGAGGTATGGGTTCCTGATCTCACCTCATGTAGATATTAATCTGATTGAGGATAATGAGCCGGCTACGTATGAGGAAGCGATACGAAATATCGATTCCGCTTTATGGCAAGAAGCCATGAAGTCCGAGATGGATTCCATGTACGCCAACCAAGTTTGGACACTGGTTGATGCACCAGAAGGCGTAAAGCCTATTGGATGCAGATGGATCTTCAAGAAGAAGACCGACATGGATGGCAACGTACAAACGTACAAAGCTAGGCTTGTAGCGAAGGGGTATCGTCAACAATACGGTATTGATTATGACGAGACCTTCTCACCCGTTGCCATGATTAAATCCATTCGGATAATGCTTGCAATAGCTGCATATTTCGACTTCGAGATATGGCAGATGGACGTTAAAACCGCTTTCCTTAACGGAAACCTTTTGGAGGATGTTTATATGCAACAGCCTGACGGTTTTATCGTGCCAAGACTTGCAAACAAGGTTTGTAAGTTAAATCGATCCATTTATGGATTGAAGCAAGCATCACGGTCATGGAATCAACGTTTTGATGAGATCATAAAAGAATATGATTTCATGCAAAACGCAGATGACCCTTGTGTATACAAGAAGGTTAGTGGGAGAGCACTTACTTTTATCGTCCTTTATGTCGACGACGTATTGCTGATAGGCAATGACATTCCCATGCTAACGTCGGTGAAAGCTTGGCTTTCATTAAAATTCTCCATGAAAGATCTGGGAGAAGCAGCCTTTATTCTTGGAATAAAGATCTACCGGGATAGATCTAGAAAGCTGCTTGGACTCTCCCAGAGTACATACATTGATAAAGTGTTGAAGCGATTCAACATGGAACAATCCAAGAGGGATTGGTTCCCAATACGTGGTACCTCTCTGTCTAAGGACATGTGTCCTAAGACTCAGGGAGAGAGAGAGACAACATGAGTCGGATACCGTTCGCCTCGGCAGTCGGATCGATCATGTATGCCATGATATGTACACGACCTGATGTCTCATATGCTTTGAGCATGTGTAGTCGCTATCAGGCCGATCCAGGTGAAGGTCACTGGATAGCAGTTAAGAATATCCTTAAATATCTTAAACGAACTAAGGATGCTTTCTTAATTTATGGAGGTGGAGAACTTGCGGTATCTGGGTATACCGATGCAAGTTTCCAAACCGACAAGGATGACTACAGGTCACAATCCGGGTACATTTTTTGTTTGAATAACGGAGCAGTGAGCTGGAAATCTTCCAAGCAAGATACTGTTGCCGATTCAACAACAGAAGCGGAGTACATCGCTGCATCTGAAGCAGCAAAGGAGGCAGTTTGGATCCGAAAGTTCCTAATCGGATTAGGAGTAGTTCCGTTAGCAGCAGAGCCCGTTCCATTGTATTGTGACAATAACGGGGCCATAGCACAGGCTAAGGAACCAAGGTCTCATCAACGGTCCAAGCATGTTCTTCGACGTTACCATCTGATTCGGGAGATCATACATCGTGGCGATGTAAAAGTCGAGAAGGTCACATCAGATGATAACATTGCAGACCCGCTGACGAAGGCTGTCATTCAGCAAGTTTTTGAACGACACATACATAGTTCGGGTATTAGATGCTTGAGTGACTGGCTATAGGCCAAGTGGGAGATTGTTAGACATTATGTCCCATAGCGTCACTGTTTGTAAATGATATTGTATTATTGTACAAAATTAACTATGTGATAATGAAATTGCCTTTTGCCGTTTTGTAATTTATTTACTTTGATATATAAATGGCAAAAGTCCATATGATTAGTACTGGATTGAGATGATATGAGACAGTATCAATCCATAAAGGTTTAATCATTAAATATCCCTAGCCGTAGTATTATCGAGACTGGACATCGATAATGCGGAATAGGCTAGTATTGCGCTTGTGCACGTTGTGAGGGCACAACGGCATAGTTCTCATATATTTAAGTATTGGATACTTATGCAAGTGCGATAGGAGGTTGTGTTTTACCGATGGTACGGAAAACAGCTTCGCTCTGGATAGACCCCGCGGAATCCCATTGGTAGTATGTCTATGTGTCTATGGGAGGCCGCATCAGGGTAGGTGTATATGGTCTTAACCTGAGACTTACATCGCTAGTACTTGCGACAATCGGTAAACTTTGGTTTTGGTGGTTGGGGACCTAACCGGTTCTGTGTACACCTCTTCTGGGTTTATCGAGAAGCGTAGTGTACTGGATGTGATGTCAAGATGGAAGTATCGCTTCAGACATATGGAGGTGATGATCATGCAGGGCACAGAACTAGTACTCTATAAAAGGTTGCAACCGTCGGGACAATATGACCAGGTCAGGATTGTCCGATTTAAAGAGACTAGTTGCTTGATGTCCGATATATGTTTCGTACGGGGCAGACACATCTCCAGCCCTAGGCCTAGCATGTGATCATCCGATACTGGATCGATGTACGCAATACTACGGTATACTACGCTTGATATAGATCTTATATTCCTATAAGAATATTTCTGGAGAATTGGGTAGGCATGGCGCTTTGCTAGAAGCCAACCTTGTCTTGTGAATCGGTAAAGACGTAGTACGAGGTACGTACGTGTTCGGATTATCCGACGACCGTATTTACTGCCAAATATCGGAGAGGTCTCTTGGGTCGCTTCCTGAAGATTCACCTATGATATTTGATTCGGACTTAATTAATCTTGGATTAATTGCGGAGAAACTTTATCTTGGATAAAGTGCCTAATTTAGAGAGAGAGAACGATTAATTTGGAATTAATCGATAAAATTATTGTATTCGATATAATAATCGAAATTCGATTTCGACGCGAAATTAAAATTAGATTTTAATTCGGGCATACGAGTTAATTTAGAATTAATTCGTTAGCGACGTAAATAATAATTTCGCCAGGCGCAATTATTTATTTAAATTCGGTTTAATTAACGTCGCGACGTAAGCTCGGTATTTCGGAAATATCGAACCCGAACGCGTGAAAGACGTGGGCCCACTTTCATTGGGAAACGTGTGGGGCCCACATGACACTTGTCATTATATGCATTATTTAATTGATAAGGCATTGCATGGTGATAGTGTGCATTACACTCTAATGCATTGCATGGAGTTTGAGTGTTTGACACTCTAAGCCATTGCATGGTTTGTGTCATAGATTTATTATTAATTTAATAAAATTATGGCATAAATATAAATTGATTTTTGGTAAAACAAAAATCAATTACACAAAACTCTTTCTCTCTCAAATTTCTTCACATTGCCGTGAACTCCATGGAAGGACAAAGGAAGATTTGATCTTCTATTCTCCATTTTTGCTAGCACAAGCAAGGGATCAAAAGAGGTGATAGGGAAACCATCAAAGAGCTTGGAATACAAAAGCTTGGAGCTTCAAGTCTTCTTCCTCCTCTTGGCCGAATCTTCCAACACTTGGAGCTTCCACCATTTGATCATCTTCTTCATCACATAGCTTCGTAAGTATGATTCCGCCATGCTTCAAGTCTTATATATATATTCATTTATAGTATTTCACATGCTTAATCTTGTTTGGGACATATTATAGAAACCAACACTCAAAACATCACAAAATATTCCCTAAAAATTCTGGATTTAAAACGAAACCAAAGGAGTTCCGTTCACCAAAGAAAGGGGTGGCAATGAGCCAAAATACAATGTTCACTGCCGAATACAAAGAGAAAGAGATGAAGATGAATTTTGTTCGACACCACAAGTCTTCCGAACTATATCTCGTTACCAATGAACTTGTGTGGCAAGACTCACAAGATAATCTCTAAAAGATTTAGGGATGGAGTCACACAAAAACTTTTGTTCTTTTGATTATTTGTTTTTGTTCTTTTCTTTTAAGAAGATTATATTAATTTTAGAATGAATTGATTCTCAAAAGAAAGATTATATTTTCCTTTTTATACTTAGGGTTTAAATTTACAAAATAAAATAAAACCCTATCTCCTCCCACTATCAAAGAATCGGCCAAGCATAGGAAAAAATTAATTTTTTCAACTCCAATGTTCACTTTCCATAAAGCCATTTATGTCACAAAATAAATATTTAATTAACCTTTTGAAAGTCATAACTTCAAAAATAATACCAAGGGTTTCCAAAACTCAAAAATTGGAAATTCCAAGTTTAGCCTTATTAAATTATATCAAATATAATTTAATTTTGTTTATTTTAATAATTATCATGTAATTATTAAACCATATATTAAATTTTAATATATAGTTCCAAGTGTCACAAAATAATATTATTAATCATATTAATAATATTTATACCATTGTGAGTATGTAATTGGACTGTTCAATTATATTAAATCTGATATAGTAAATCGAGCCAACACGGGGACCAAATGGACCTACGGTTCCGAGCTCCAATAATCTCGAAATATTAATTAAGCTCTTAATTAATTATTCTGAATTATTAACTCCGGGTTATTACACTAAAAACCCGAGTTGCACTCTCGTTGCCGCAAATGATATATTAAGCCGAACCAAGTCGGTGTCCATCGATATAGTCAATACATATAGATTAACCCTTTCACGAGTATCTCATAATTAGAGTCGGCTCATAATGTCCGTTATACCTCTCTAATTATTTTTACCTTAAGTACCATTGATTCTCTAATGAATGATTTATTCATAACCATTATGAATTTCAATCTTTTTATTCGTAATAGAAAGACTTGAGCGCTCAAATCGTTCAAGCACTGAATCAACCATAAAGAAATATACCCCTCTACTTCTCGCAAAAAGGAGTGAACTCCATGTCTATGTAAAACGTTCTCAGCTACACAACAGACCATGCCCCAAAAGTACGCAGCTATTGGTCGGGACTGCTACACCAACCTCACCTTTCTAAATCAAATGACATAGCCTGCCATGCAGGAGTTCGTAGTACACTCACGATTACGATCAATCCATATATGACCATCTAGTAGATTGAAATGACTTTAATTGTTTAACAGATGTTATAAGAATGTCATTTCTATATGGGTCCAGTCATATATGGTCACATCATACAAGGTGCCTCCATTCTCATATCTCTACATGGACAATCCCGGTGTTGGACAATTGTGACCCATATCGTCACTATTTGTAAAAGACATTGTGGTTTTTGTACAAATTAACTATGTGATAATGGAAATTGTTATTTTATCATTTTGTAATTTGATTACTTGAATATATAAATGATAAAAGTCCTTATGATTAGTTTCGGATTAATAAGATATGAGACAATATCAATCCATAAAGGTTTAATCATTAAATATCCCTAGTCGTAGTATTATCGAGACTGGAGATTGATAATGCGAAATAGACTAGTATTACACTTGTGAGTGTTATGGAAGCGTAACAATATAGTTCTCATATATTTAAGTATTGGATGCTTATGAAAGTGTGATAGGAGGTTGTGTTTTCTGATGGTACGGAAACAGCTTCGCTCTGGATAGACCCATCGGAATCCCATTGGTAGTATGACTATGTGTCTGTGGGAATCTGATTCAGGGTAGGTGTATTTGGTCTTAACCTGAGACTTGAATCGCTAATACTTGCGACAATCAATACGCTTTGGTTTTGGTCGTCTGAGACTTTAACAGGTTCTGTGTACCCCTCTTTTGGGTTTATTGAGTATCATAGTGTATTGGGTGTGATGTCAAGATAGAAGTATCACTTCATTCATATGGAGATGATGATCACGCATGGCTACAAAACTGGTTCTCTATTATGTTGCAACTATCGGGATAATATGACAAGGTCATGATTATCCTATTATAGAGACTAGTTGCTTGTGATCCGACATATGCTTCGTACGGGGCAGACACTATTCCAGCCCCAGGCCTTGCATGTGACATCTGATACTGGATCGCAATACGCAATACTACGTATACTACGCCTGTTATAGATTATATATTCCTTAAAGAATATTTCTGGAGAATTGGGTAGGCACGGCGCTTTGCTAGAAGCTAACCATGTCTTATAAATAGGTAAGAATGTGGTACCGGGTACGCACGTGTTCGGATAGTTCGACAACCGGATTTACTGCCAACATATCCATGGATCTCATGGGTCGCTTCCCGAAGGTTCACCGATGACGTATGACTCGAACAAAATTAATCTGGGATTAATTACGGCGAGAATTTATCTGGGATAAAATTTGATTAGAAGAGAGAAAATGATTAATTTGGAATTAATCGATTAAATAATATATTCGATATATTAAATGAAATTAGATTTCATAACGGAATTAAAATTGGATTTTAATTCGGGCGAACGAATTAATTTAGAATTAATTCGCGAGCGACTTTAATAGTAATTTTGCTAGGCATAATTATTTAATTAAATTTGATTCAATTAAGTCACAACGGAAAATTCGTTAATTCGGAATTAACGAACCCGAGCCCGGATTGTGTTTGCAGGCCCACTCGGATTTTGAATTAAAGTGGGGCCCACAAGTCACATCACAACTTACATCATTTGTCCATCAAGTGTCAAAGTTGAGTGATGGGAGTGGTTGGGAACAATAAATGCAATTTTCCCTCCAAAATTTGCTTTAGCTTTTTGGAAAAGCATATACCAAATTTGAGAGATTTTTGTCATAAGGTTTTTTAGAAAAACAAAACACAAAGTGAATCAATTTTTTTCCAAAGCTAGCACTTAAAGAATCATACATAGGTGATATGGAAACATCTCTTGAGTTTGGATTCTCATTCACCAAGCTTGGAGCTCAACATACAACAATTCAAATAGGAGCTTAGAGCACTTCAAAGGAAGCAAAAGTTTTTATTATCAACATATCCAACGAACCGATCAAAGAGAGTATAATTTCCGCTATATTCCTTTGAGTATTCACATATGTTTTATGTTTATTAGATCTTGGGATTTTCCTTAGAGAACCAACAATGGTATCATGAGCTTATTTAAGCATGAAATTGAATTAGGGTTCTTAATCTTGAATTTGGGTATTTTTGATTTGAGCATGATTTAAACAAATTGTTTGTTTGAGTATGCTTAGATAATGATAACTCAGAGTTATGCATGATCAATTTTATGAAAAATTAATTGGATTAATTTTCCCCAAATCTATAGGCTTGGCCGAATGATATAGGTACCCTAAGCTCATGGTGATTTTGAAATTTGACCATTGGATGAGTTTAAAATGAATGGATAAATTGATTTGTGATTTAATTGGATTGAAATCAAAATTAATGAAAAAATTACCATGATTGCCGTGAGCTTGTATGAGCATGTTGGGATTGATTTTGCTTCAATAATGTTGGACATGTATTGAAAATAATAAAGCATGATTAATTATGTAAATTGGTATTTTGGAAATGTTAATTCAAATAATTAATTATGACTATATACTTTAATTAAATAAATTGTGATATTTGGAATATTAGAATTTAATTAATTAGGCTTAATTTGGAATTGGGCTAAAATTATTGTATTTCGGCCTAATGTGCTTTGTTCGGCCAAGTTGGTTTAGGACAATTGGATTGGATCCAAATTGGGCCTAAAACCATTCCATTAACTTCAAATATAATAAATGGGCCTTTAAATAATTAATTAGACCTAATGGGCCAAAATTAATTTATGGCAAATGGTGATTCTTATTGGGCTTTGGTTGCCAAAGTCCATGCCTTAATAAATTAATTGAAAGCCCATTGGACTTTAATTAATTGACATGGATGTTATTGGGCTTTGAGACCCATTAAGATTAGATTAGAATCTAAGTCGCAAATGCACATTAAAAGTGTAATTATTTATTTTGGAATTAATTAGAATTAGTATTGAATACAAATTAAATTGTATTTAAAATTATAGTTCAATATAATTACAGAATACGCACTTTGAGTACTCTTATTCTCAAACGAGTTGGACTCGAGCAAATCAAATCGTTGTTTGAACATTGGATGATCACTTAATTCAAAGATTAATTAATTGGATTAGATTGATTGAATAACATGCTTTGTGTGAATACATGGATGTATTGTATGAAAATGTATATCGGATGGATATTAGATGGGTGAGGGAATTTTGGAATTATTGTAATAATTTAGAATTTATTAAATTGGACCTGCGTGTCCAGCCTTTATTTCTCGATTCTTTGTAATTCTCTTCTCACCAAATCCCCTCAATGTAATGAGGTTTCTTTATTGTATTATGTAATTGGGTAGAAGTTAGAATAGTGCTAGCCGGGGATAGGAAAGTGAGTGATTTGTTCTAGGAACAATTTGTGAGATATCCATCTGCATATCATTATTAGTTTATTTATCGCGCCTTATTATGATTTTAGAATGCATGCTTAAGGGTGTATGCTGAGACCTAATCAAAGATAATTAATTGGTTGCCAATTACACGAAAAACCCTCAACAAATATTAAGCGTTTTTCTTCCATTGAGTGATTCATTCTCAAGATCCAAGATTGGCATTGATTCATTCTCAAGATCCAAGATTGGCATTGGTTTGTCCATCGCAGATGTGTTTGAATCATGAAGGCTTTGTTCCATATCGCATGTCTTGGCCATGTTGTGATTTGTTGGCCAAAGTCAAGATCACTTCTTGTTCATCGACATCGATTACGAAGCTTTCCAAAGTCAATGGGTTCCGCTTAACTGGAATCATTAAGCTTGTTGAGCCAAAGCCAAGGCTTAATTGATTCAGAGGAAAAGGTTAGGAAAATATATTGGATATATTGGCATATATATTGTATATATGTTTCGGACTTTGAGGTCCACCTACCGGATCTAGGAATTGGATGAGATCCAATTGATCTTAGAGATCTACCTAGTTAAATATCATACAGCTTGTTGGCCAAAGTCAAGGTTGTGTGTTATTTAACGGGATCCTAGCACACTAGGAAACTAGGTTTCCCGAGTACTCAACAGAGGGTTAGAGGCTCGCCGAAAAATAGTGGGAGGCTAGTATTGAATTTGCAATTTCGTTCAAATACTTGCCAATACGCGCTTTCAAATTATTTCTTCAAATTTATATATTTATTAGTTGGACTAATATTTTATTATTTTTTATTGTAATAGTTGGACTGTACCCAAATATCGTTAATTGAATAGTTTGACTTTTGCAATTAAGATGACTGGAAAGATCGGGGTTAGAGACATTATCATGGGCGAAAATGTCTTTAATGGCGCGAACTTTCCTGATTAGGATATGACCTCAGGATTGTCCTGGGGGCTGAGAGGATGCTCTATATTATAGAGAGACCTCTCGGGCCTAAGCCCGGAAATGAGCAGTCACTTGAGCTTGAGCTTTGGAAGACTCATATCGATGACAACTCAACTGCTCAATCTGTCATGCTCGCTGCGATAACCCCTCAATTTCGTCGCCAAAACAAGGGATTGTATCCCTATACTATGATGGCAAAATTGAAGGACCTTCATCGATCTAACCTTAGATCGTAAATGTATGAATTACAGAGAAAAAGCTCTTTTGCTCTCGAATATCAGAGGGTACATCTGTCGAGCACCATGTGTAGCAGATGATTGCTGACATTGAACAGCTAGGTCAGCTAGGCATAACCTTTGAGGCTGAGACTTCTATAGATTTGATATTGTAGTCTCTTCCTGACAGCTGGAGCGGGTTCATCATGAACTACAATATGATGAACCAAGACTATACTTTTGGAGAGCTGGTGGCAATGCTGCGTGAAGCAGAAAAAGAGCTAATGAAGGGCAAAAAACGCGAGGCACACTTCACTTCAACATCTCAGTCTCCCAAGGCTTGGCCGAAGGCTACTGAAGTTGTAAAGAAGAAGAGAAGAAGAATAAGGGCAAGGCCAAATCATCAAAGTCTTTTGGGAAGACAAATGACAAATCCCAAGATGTATGCCTGCAGTGTGGCAAACGGGGTCACTGGAAGCGTGACTGCCGTGAGTGCAAGGCGCACATTAAGGAAATCAAAGCGGGCAAGGCACCGGCTTCAGGTATGTTTGTTATAGAAATAAACATGTCTACTTCTAGTTTTAAAAATTGGATTTTTGATTCTGGTTGTGGTACTCATATATGTACTAATGTGCAGGATCTGTAGATTAGCAGAGACTGGTCTCAGGGGAGATTGATCTACGAGTTGGAAACGGGACCATGGTCGTTGTTTTGGCTGTAGGGACTTATATTTTGGAACTGTCTTCGCGGCATGTACTAAACTTATCAGACTGTTATTATGTACCTAGTTTGACTAGGAATATTATATCTGTATCTTTATTAGCCCAATGTGGGTATACTTTTGTTTTTAGAAACACTGGGTGTTTTATGTATAAAAATGATATAGAGATATGTAGTGCTGATGTGAATAACGGTCTTTATATTTTGAATATAAATCAATCTCCAACATATAATGTAACAAACAAAAAGCTTAAACTAAGTAACAAAGATGAAACTTATATGTGGCATTGTCGTCTAGGACACATTTACAAGACTCGCATATCCACACTTTCGAAGAGTGGGTACTTGGACGGATTTGATCCAAATTCATATGACGTCTGTGAATCTTGTTTATTAGGCAAAATGCCTAAAACACCTTTTAGCGGTAAAGGTGCATGTGCCACCGAACTGTTAGCCATCGTTCATAGTGACGTATGTTGGCCCATGTCTAGCTAGGCTAGAGGTGGATATGAATACTTCGTAACCTTTATGGATGATGCATAGAGTTATGGTTATGTGTATCTTATGAGACCCAAGTCAGAAACCTTTGAGAAATTCAAAGAGTTTCGACACGAAGTAGAAAAACAGACAGACAAAATTATTAAGACATTACGGTCAGACCGTGGTGGAGAATACTTAAGCAATGAGTTTCTTGATTACTTGAAAGAGTATGGTATTCTTTCACAGTGGACTCCTCCCGGAACACCGCAATTAAACGGTGTGTCCGAACGGAGAAACCAAACTTTATTGGACATGGTAAGGTCGATGATGAGTCGCACAGAGCTACCTACTTCCTTCTGGGGATATGCACAGAACAGTGCAATACTTATTTTGAATAAGGTTCCGTCAAAGTCTGTTCAACAGACTCCGTATGAAATATGGACAGGAAATAAATTAGGTTTCTCATTCCTAAAGATTTGGGGATGATGGGCATACGTTAAATGTTTGGATGGTACCAAACTTGAACCCAAATCAGATAAATGTCTATTTGTAGGTTATCCTATGGAAACCAAAGGATATTACTTCTACAACCCACAAGAGAACAAAGTATTTGTTGCTCTACATGCAGTTTTCCTTGAGAAGGAATTCCTAAATGCAGTGGTTAGTGGGAGGAAAGTAGAACTCAATGAAAATCGGAGTGATACTATTCCTGGCACTGATCCCTTAACGGAACATGAACAGTTCATCAAGGATGAGACTGTACCACAATCTTTGAATACACAAGAAGATGAACCAGCTACGTATGAGGAAGCGATAGGTCGGAGAGTCAGAAACAACCTGAGAGGTATGGGTTTCTGATCTCACCTCATGTGGATATTAATCTTATTGAGGAAGACGAACCAGCTACGTATGAGGAAGCGATACAAGGTATCGACTCCGGTTTATGGCAAGATCCCATGAAGTTCGAAATGGATTCCATGTACACCAATTAAGTTTGGACACTGGTTGATGCACTAGAAGGCGTAAAACCTATTGGTTGCAAATGGGTCTTCAAGAAGAAGACCGACATGGATGGCAACATACAAACGTACAAAGCTAGGCTTGTAGCGAAGGGGACGTTGAAACTTTTTCACCAGTTGCCATGATTAAATACATTCGGATAATGCTTGCTATTGCTGCATATTTTGATTACGAAATATGGCAGATGGATGTCAAAACCAATTTTTAACAGAAAACTTTTGGAGGATGTTTATATGCAACAGCCTGACAGTTTGTTCATACCAAAACATGAAGACATGGTTTGCAAGTTAAATCGATCCATTTATGGATTGAAGCAATCATCGCGTTCTTGGAACCAACGTTTTGATGAGATCATAAAGGAATATGATTTCATTCAAAACAATGATGATCCTTGTGTATATAAGAAGGTTAGTGGGAGCGCACTCACATTCATTGTCCTTTACATTGATAATATATGCTTATTGACAATGACATTCCCATGCTACAATCGGTGAAAGCTTGGCTTTCATTAAAATTCTCCATAAAAGATCTGAGAGAGGCAACCTTTATTCTAGGAATAAAGATCTATATGGATAGATCTAGAATGCTGCTTGGACTCCGAGAGCATGTACATTGATAAGTGTTGAAGAGATTCAACATGGAACAGTCTAAGAGGGGACTGTTTCCAGTGTCACTCTATCTAAGGACATGTGTCCTAAAACTCAAGATGAGAGAGACAACATGAGTCGGATACCGTTCGCTTCGGCAGTCGGATCAATCATGTATGCCATGATATGTACGCGACCTGATGTCTCATATGCTTTGAGCATGTGTAGTCGCTATGAGGCCGATCCAGGTGATGGTAACTAGGTTGCGGTTAAGAACATCCTTATGTATCTTAGACGAACTAGGGATGCGTTCTTAATCTATGGAGATGGAGAACTTGAGGTAACTGGGTTTACCGATGCAAATTTCCAAACCGATAAAGTCGACTGTAAGTCGCAATCTGGGTACATATTTTGTTTGAACAACGGAGCAGTAAGCTGGAAATCTTCCAAGCAAGAGACTGTTGCCGATTCAACAACAGAAGCAGAATATATTCTTGCAGCTGAAGTAGTAAAAGAGGCAGTTTGGATCCGTAAATTCCTAATTTGATTAGGAGTAGTTCCGTTAGCAGCTGAGCCTGTTCCATTGTATTGTGACAATAACAGGGCTATAGCGCAGGCTAAGGAACCGCGGTCTCATCAAAGATCTAAGCATGTTCTTCGACGTTTCCATCTCATTTGTGAGATCATTCATCGTGGCGATGTGAAGATCGAGAAGGTCGCATCAGAGGACAACATTGCAGATCCGCTGACGAAAGCTATTTCTCAGCAAAAGTTTGAGCAACATGTACATAGTTCAGGTGTTAGATGCTTGAGTGACTGGCTATAGGCCAACTAGATTGTTGGACAATTATGACCTATAGCGTCACTATTTGTAAAAGACATTGTGGTTTTTGTACAAATTAACTATGTGATAATGGAAATTGCTATTTTATCATTTTTTAATTTGATTACTTGAATATATATGATAAAAGTCCTTATGATTAGTTCTGGATTAATAAGATATGAGATAATATCAATCCACAAAGGTTTAATCATTAAATATCCCTAGTCGTAGTTATAGGCACTGCATTTTTACATATAAGTCCCTATGATGAGTCTCATTTGGAGGCACTACCTTTTAAATCGAGGAAGTCGCGGGAAACGGACGTCGGAAGGGAATCAGTGTTGGTTTCTATAATATGTCCCAAACAAAGATTAAGCATATGAAATACTATAATGAATATATATAAAAGACTTGAAGCATGGCGGAATCATACTTACAAAGCTATGTGATGAAGAAGATGATCAAATGGTGGAAGCTCCAAGTGTTGGAAGATTCGGCCAGAGAGGAGGAAGAAGACTTGAAGCTCCAAGCTTTTGTATTCCAAGCTCTTTGATGGTTTCCCTATCACCTCTTTTGATCCTTGCTTGTGCTAGCAAAATGAGAATAGAAGATCAAATTCCTTTGCCCTTGTCAATGGTGTTCACGGCAATTGTAAGAAATTTGAGAGAGAAAGAGTTTTTTGTGTAATTGATTTTGTTTTACCAAAAATCAATTTATATTTATGTCATAAAATTTATTAAATAATAATAAACTTATGACACAAACCATGCAATGGCTTAGAGTGTCAAACACTCAAACTCCATGCAAAACTTTGAGTGTAATGCACACTATCACCATGCAATGCCTTTGAGTGTAATGCACACTATCACCATGCTGTAGGAGTTCTATCAAGTCCTAAGATCAACAAATCATGCATGAAAACACATATGAACACATCAAAGGAGGTGGCGGAATCAACTCACATTGAATTTCGGTTTTGATGTTTGAAGAACAAGATGCGTTTTTGAGCTCCCTCCAAGCTCGGCAATGGCTTCCAAATGCAGTGGACTGCTCGGTTTTGGGCGTGTAGATCTTCACCATTTTCGGCCATGTGAGAACTCCATTAAAGCTCCAAGCTTTGAGATTCCATGCTCACAACTCACTTCCCTATCACCTTTGTATCACTCCTAGAGTGTGCTAGCACTAATCATCTTCCATTTTGCTTCTCAAAAATTCGGTGAACCAGAAAATTGAAGAAGAAATCGGCAGTGATGCGTGAGATGCAGAGAAGAGAAAGAGAGGGAAGAGACTTTTGCTCACTGTCTTTTGATGCTCCAAAATCGTGAAGACAAAAGGCAATGAGAGAGTCACGTGAATGTAGTCTAAATTTAGGCCAAAAACGTGAACAACCAATTTAAAATGAGTCACGTGAATGGTCTCTAAATTAGGCCAAAAAACCGTGTGCAACACTAAGTCCAAGAGAGAGAAAATGATTTATATATACTTATATCTTTATCCCATTTACCAAGTAAATGAATAAATATATATACAAAGTCCTATCAACTTTCCACAATCACTTTTCTATATTCACATCATGTCACTTTAATAAAGTGACAACATGTCATATATCATCACTCAAAGTGATAAGTAATTTGACAATCGATGCGACTAGCGATTTGACGCTTGATGTGACTTGCGTGCCGCGTTCGAATTCGAAATGCGAACGCGCTCGCAATCACTCTCGGGCTCGGGTTCGCTAATCCCAATTAACGAATTTTCCGTCGCGTCGTAATTAAATGATTACGCCTAGCGAATTCACTATTCACGTCGCTAACGAATTAATTCTAAATTAATTCGTTCGCCCGAATTAAAATCTAATTTTAATTCCGCGTCGAATCCAATTTCGATTAATATATCGAATATATTAATTTTATCGATTAATTCCAAATTAATCGTTCTCTCTCTTTAACGATATTTTATCCGAGATAAAATATCTCCGTAAATAATCCCAGATTAATTTTCTCTCTCATTGAATTAATCCCAGATTAATTCTATCTCTCTCTTCTAATTAATCCCAGATTAATCAAAGTGCGAGTAATACAATCATCGGTGAATCTTCAGGAAGCGACCCATGAGATCTCCGGATATGTTGGCAGTAAATACGATCGTCGGACTGTCCGAACACGTAAGTACCTCGTACTACGTTTATATCGATTTACAAGACAAGGTTGGCTTCTAGCAAAGCGCCATGCCTACCCAATTCTCCAGAAATATTCTTACAGGAATATATAGATCTGTATCAAGCGTAGTATACCGTAGTATTGTGTATATTGGCCCAGTATCGGATAATCACGTGCTAGGGCTGGGGCTGGATAAGTGTCTGCCCCGTCCGAAACACATATCGGATGTCTGGTAACATAGTCTCTATAATCGGATTACATGACCTGGTCACAATATCCCGATTGGTTGCGCAACACTCAAGAGCACTAGTACCGTATCCTGCGTGACATCAACTCCAAATGACTGAAGTGATACTTCCTCTTGACATCAACCCATACACTACGACTCTCTGATAAACCCAGAAATGGTGTACACAGGACCGGTTAAAGTCCCCTACCACCAAGACCAAAGTTTATCGATTATCGTAAGTATTAGCGATGCAAGTCTCAGGTTAAGACTATACACACCTACCTCGATTTCGGCCTCCATAGACACATAGTCATAATACCAATGGGATTCCGAGGGGTCTATCCAGAGCGAAGCTGTTTCCCGTACCATCGGTGAAACACGACCTCCTATCGCACTTGCATAAGTATCCAACACTTATATATATGAGAACTATGCCGTTGTGCCCTCACAAACGCGCACAAGTGCAATACTAGCCTATTCCGCATTATCGATGTCCAGTCTCGATAATACTACGGCTAGGGATATTTAATGATTAAACCTTCGGACTGATACTGTCTCATATCATCTCAGTCCAGGTACTAATCATAGGGACCTCTCTTCATTTATATATCTATGGTGATCTAATCACAAATGATGAGAGTGCAATTTCCTTGTCACATAGTTAATTTGCTACAACAACACAATGATCTGTGCAAATAGTGACGCTATGGGTCATATTATCCAACAATCTCCCACTTGGCACATAGCCAGTCACTCAAGTGTCCCACACCTGAACTATGTACGGTTCGCTCAAATTGCTGAGGAAAGGTTTTCGTCAGCGGATTTGCTTAATAATCGTCTGACGCGATTTACACGATCATCACATCGCCACGATGTATGATCCGAACGAATCAGATGATATAGAAGTATATATCTGGATCGTCGATGAGACCTTTAATTCCTTAGCCTATGCTGACGCCTAGCTCAGCTGCTAACAGAACTTTATCTAATCTTATTAGATATATTATCGATCCAAATGGCTTCTATTGCTGCCTCAGCTGCAGCAATAATCCGCATTTGCTGTTATTCGGCAACAGTTATCTTGCTAGGAAGATTTCCAGCTCACTGTCCCTGTTATTCAAACTTTATAGTACCTTAGTATTTAATTGTTTGGAAACTTGCAGTGGTGATCCCAGTCACTTCAAGTTCTCCTTCTCCATAGTATAAGATAGCATCTTTAGTTCTCTGAGATACTAACAGATGTTCTTAACTTCAATCCAGTGACTATCACTTGGATTGACCTGATCGTGACTCCATATGCTTGAAGCATATGAGACACCAATACAAGTACATTTTAAATGTACAATTTCCCAGAGAGTGTTAACAACTCCAAATCTATCCCAGTAGATCTTTATTCCTCTAATAAAGGTTGTTATCTCCCAGAATTCTACGGAGAATATCTATTGAAAGCCAAGCTTTCAACAATAGCTATATGGGAATTTCACTGTCAGTGCGCTCTCCCACTAACCTCCTTATATACACAAGAATTATTTCGTTTTGAGTCAAATTATCAACCATTATGATTATTTCAAAACGTCAGTTCCAAGAACCTTATGCTTGCATCAATCCAAACATGGATCGAATAACCCGCAAACCTTGTTTGTCGGTTATACAAAATCGTCAGGATGTTGTAACATTCTCCAAAAGGTTCCTTTTCAGGAAAGCGATTTTGATTTGCATTTTTATGAGGTTAGATCAGAAACCCATACCCTAGGTTGTTTTCTGACTCCATCCTATCTACCCTGTTCTTGCGTATTCGAAGATTAATGGTATAGATTCATCATAGATGAACTATTTGTGTTCCATTACGGACTTCGTGCCTTGAATAGTATTACTCCGATTTTCATCGAGTATCACTATCCTCCCACTGACCACTGCATATCGGTATTCCTCTCAGGAAAACCGCATGGTGAGCAACAATTACATTTTCTCATGTGGGATTTACAAGTACTAATTTAAGGTTTCCTTTAGGAACCTATATTGGCACTTATCCAATTTGGGTCTTTAGTTTGGTATCATCCAAACGTCATGCCTGGCATACCCAATTATCAGGAATGAGAAACATCGTTTCTTCCTGTTCATATCCTATATGATATCTGTCAAACAGATTTATATGGAACCTTATTCTAAATAAGTTTTGCACTGTTAATACATATCCTGTAGAAGGAAATAGTAGCTCAGAGCGACTTGTGATAAACCTTATCATGTCCTTATCTGAAAGAATACCGTACTCTTTCATGTACGTATGAAACTACTGCTTAAGTATTTTCATTACGGTTTTACCGTGGCGGCATAATACTATAGCCGATCTGTTTTTCTACTTCGTGTCGAAACTCTGAAGTTTCCGATCTGTGTTCTTCAAAAGAAACACATAACCACAACGTGATGTCACATCCGTTAAGGTCACGAAATATTCATGTTAACATCTAGCCTAGCTAGATATGGGCCCACTTACTTCACCATGAATAGGGCTAACAGATCGGTGGCCCTTTTACTATTACCAAGTAAATAGTATTTTAGGTATTTAACCTAATAAACTAGATTCGTAGACCTTATTTGAATAGTCAAATCAGTCCTATACCCACTCTTAAAAAGTGTGGATATACGAGTCTTCTATAATTGTGTCCTAGACAACAATGCCACAAATAAGTCTCTATTGATCAAATCAATTTGAGCTATTTATTTGTCAATATATATGTTTGAGATTTTATTTATATTCAAAATATAAATTCTGTTATTTACATCCAATGTAAATATCTCAGTATCATCTTTATATAATGAAACACTTTAGTGTTCTAGAATATAAAGGTTATATCCGTATCGGATTAAACCCTGATATAGAGATAATGTCTCTAGTTAAACTAGTTACATTATAACATTTCCTAACTTAAGTACATACCCAAAGGGTAGTTCCTAAACTTAGGTATCTACGGTCGAAACAGCGACTTTCGTCCTGTTCCAATTCGCAGAGAAATCTCGGCTTGAAGCCAGTATCCAGCTCACAGCGGATTCTGAACGTCAATACATATGTTTTATGTTACCACACTAAGTATTTAAATTCAATTTTAATACTAGTAGTGAACATAACTTTGACAAATATTTTTAAAGTTAGAGCCTCGCCCTATCTTTAATTCCTTCGTGTCTTCCATATCCAAATGGTAGTCACTTTGAGATATGTCAATTATCCTTTTCAATATTTCATAAACCTTTGGGCAAGCCTTGGGTTTCGGAATATTGAAACGATGTGCACCTTGTGCTACATGCCCAATTGCAAACTTTGACTTTTCTCCACTAGAATAGTCAATTAATTCTCCAAGAATTATTAATTGCAATTTTAATACTTCTTAAATCTAAAATTAGATTTATGATAAGTATATTAAAGTAAGCATTAAAGTCATCACATAAATCTTCCAAAGATTTTATGCTCTACTTATTTTGCTTAATTTTGGGCGTAAGGTATAATAAGTTATTTTATCAAATAAAGTAACCTATTATTTATTCCCAATTTGAAAATTAAATCATTTAAAATATTTAATCTCAGATTATATTTTAAATATCCAACTTTTCAATTTTTATCTTGATTACAATAGTCCAACTATTTAATCAACGATTAGTGGTACTATATATATTATAATGATTATAATAGTCCAACTATATAATCAAATATAATCCAAATATTAACCTCAATTACATTGATTACTATAATCCAATTATAAAATCAACTGTAAACTGAAATTAATTAATTCAAATATATTGATTAATATAATCCAATTATATATAATCAAGTATAATACAGTCCAACTGTTTATTAAAACAACAATTTAAATATTAGTCTAACTAACATTTAATATAACGACGAAATAATTTAAATGAGCGTGTTTAGCGAGTAATCGAACGAATGTTGCAAATTCAAATACTTGCCTCCCACTATTTTTCGTCGAGCCTCTAACCCTCTGTGGAGTACTCGCGAAACCGTGTTTCCTAGTGGGCTAGGATCCCGTTAAATAACACACAACCCTGACTTTGGCCAATAAAAAGCTATATGCTATTTAACTAGGTAGATCTCACAGATCAATTGGATCTCATCCAATTCCTAGATCCGGTTAGGTGGACATCCAAGTCCGAAACATATGTATAATGTCAATGTATCCAATACATTTTCCTAACCATATCCTCCGAATCATCTAGGCCTTGGCTTTGGCCAAAAACAAACCTAATGATTCCAGTTAAGCGGGACCCATTGACAAGGAAAGTTTCGTAATCAATGTCATTGGACAAAAAGTGACCTGACTTTGGCCAATAAAAATCACGATTTGGACAAGACACCGATATGCAACAAAACTCTCATGATTCAAGTACATCCTTGATTGACAAAGGTCTTGACTTTGGTCAATAAAAACCAATGCCAACTTCGGATCTTGAACAAGAATCATTCAATGGAAGGATAATTGCTTAATATAAAACGAGGGTTTTTCGCGTGCAAATTGGCTACCAATTTAATTATCTTTGTTAAGGTCTCATCATCATACACCCTTAAGCATGCATTCTAAACACATAATAAAGCGAGTATGAAATAAAATAATAATGATATGCGGATGGATATTTAACACATTGATCCTAGATCAAATCTCTCATTTTCTCTCTCCCGCTAGCACTTGTATTATTTCTACCCGTTACACTACACTTCTAAAGAAACCTCTTTACATGGAGGGGAATAGGTGAGAAGAGAATACAAAGAAATAGGAGATAAGGCTGGACACGCAGGTCCAATTTAATAAATCAAATTTATTACAATTTCCAAAATCGCCCAACCCGACTAATATCCATCCGATATACATTATTCAAACATCACAACCATGTATTCATACAAGCATGTTATCAATCAATCAATCAAATTAAATTAATCTTGATTATTAGTGATCATCCAATGTTCAAACAAAGATTTGATTTTTGTTCGAGTCAAACTCGTATTGCAAACACGTACTCAAAGTACGATTCCTACGAATTAAATTAAATTACATAATTAAATCCAATTTAATACGTATTTAATTCTAATTCATTATTTAATTCCAAATTAAATATTACACTTTTATTAATGAACCTTTACGACTTAAATTCCAAATTTAATCGCAACGGGCCTCAAACCCCGATTAACATCTAATGTTTTATTTAATTAAAGTCCAATGGGCTTTTAATTAATTTCTATAAGGCGTGGACTTTTGGTCAACTCGGGTCAAACCGAACAACCAAAATCCAATCCGGGAGTTACCCCTAAGCCTTTAAATTAATTTTGGCCCATTAGGCCCAATTAAATAATTAAGGTCCATTAAGCCATAATTGGACCTTTTGGATTCGGTTTTGGGCCTAATTGGATCCAACCAATTTTGCCTAAACCCAACTTTGTTACAACAAAGCCCAAAGCCCAATTACAACCCAACAAGCCCAATTTCCAAAATCAAGCCCAAATTAATTAACTTATAAAATTCCAAATTTCACAATTAATTAATCTAAGTGTAATACACAAGTCAATTACCCAATTAACATTTCTAAACACATCAATTAGCCTAATTAATCATGCACTTTAACAACCAAATAGTGTCCAACACAATTCAATCAAAATCAAACCCAATTAACATGCTTTTAAGTCTCGGCAATTAGGGTTTTTCAATTCGATTCGGTTTCAATCCAATTGAATCCACAATCTTAATTCCCAAATCAATTCAATTCATCCAATGAATCAAACAAACAAAAATCACCATGAATTTCATGTTCATTAAGATTCGGCCAAGCCACTTTAAAAGGGAAAAAATGTTCTAAATCAAAATTCAATCAATTGAACTTCAAAACAACATTAACCAATTGTTTTAAGTCATCCAATGATCAAACAAAACAAAATTACCAAGACATTAGGTTCTTCCAATTTTCGGCCAAGCCTCCAATTTGGGGGAAAATTGAATCCAATCCAATTTCATGAAATTGATCACACACAATCTCAATTAAACATGTTCTAAGCATACTTAAACATCCAATCAATTAAAACATGCTTAAACACATTTTGCCCAATTTCAAGTTTCAAATACAACCTAAAAATTGGGGAAAATTGATCTAATCCAATTTTCTTGAAATTGATCATGCACAACTTCAATTCAACCTCATTCAAGCATAATGCATCAAACAATTCAACCAAATCATGCCTAAATCGAGTTTACCCAAATTAAAGTTTTGACAAAAATAAGCAAATTGGGGAAAATCAATCCAATCAATTTTATTTTTCAAATTGATTACATATATCTCAAATTAGATCATATATAAGCATTCTTACACAATCAATTTGTCAGAATCAAGCCAAAATCAAAAAGCCCCAAATTAGCCAAGAACCCTAATTTCGGATTTCATGCAATCAAAGCTCTAGATACCATTGTAGGAGTTCTATCAAGTCCCAAGATCAACAAATCATGCATGAAAACACATATGAACACATCAAAGGAGGTGGCGGAATCAACTCACATTGAATTTCGGTTTTGATGTTTGAAGAACAAGATGCGTTTTTGAGCTCCCTCCAAGCTCGGCAATGGCTTCCAAATGCAGTGGACTGCTCGGTTTTGGGCGTGTAGATCTTCACCATTTTCGGCCATGTGAGAACTCCATTAAAGCTCCAAGCTTTGAGATTCCATGCTCACAAACTCACTTCCCTATCACCTTTGTATCACTCCTAGAGTGTGCTAGCACTAATCATCTTCCATTTTGCTTCTCAAAAATTCGGTGAACCAGAAAATTGAAGAAGAAATCGGCAGTGATGCCGTGAGATGCAGAGAAGAGAAAGAGAGGGAAGAGACTTTTGCTCACTGTCTTTTGATGCTCCAAAATCGTGAAGACAAAAGGCAATGAGAGAGTCACGTGAATGTAGTCTAAATTTAGGCCAAAAACGTGAACAACCAATTTAAAATGAGTCACGTGAATGGTCTCTAAATTAGGCCAAAAAACCGTGTGCAACACTAAGTCCAAGAGAGAGAAAATGATTTATATATACTTATATCTTTATCCCATTTACCAAGTAAATGAATAAAATATATATACAAAAGTCCTATCAACTTTCCAACAATCACTTTTCTATATTCACATCATGTCACTTTAATAAATGACAACATGTCATATCACATCACTCAAAGTGATAAGTAATTTGACAATCGATGCGACTAGCGATTTGACGCTTGATGTGACTTGCGTGCCGCGTTCGAATTCGAAATGCGAACGCGCTCGCAATCACTCTCGGGCTCGGGTTCGCTAATTCCAAATTAACGAATTTTCCGTCGCGTCGTAATTAATGATTACGCCTAGCGAATTCACTATTCACGTCGCTAACGAATTAATTCTAAATTAATTCGTTCGCCCGAATTAAAATCTAATTTTAATTCCGCGTCGAAATCCAATTTCGATTAATATATCGAATATATTATTTTATCGATTAATTCCAAATTAATCGTTCTCTCTCTTTAACTTATTTATCCGAGATAAAATATCTCCGTAATAATCCCAGATTAATTTTCTCTCTCATTGAATTAATCCCAGATTAATTCTATCTCTCTCTTCTAATTAATCCCAGATTAATCAAAGTGCGAGTAATACATCATCGGTGAATCTTCAGGAAGCGACCCATGAGATCTCCGGATATGTTGGCAGTAAATACGATCGTCGGACTGTCCGAACACGTAAGTACCTCGTACTACGTTTATATCGATTTACAAGACAAGGTTGGCTTCTAGCAAAGCGCCATGCCTACCCAATTCTCCAGAAATATTCTTACAGGAATATATAGATCTGTATCAAGCGTAGTATACCGTAGTATTGTGTATATTGGCCCAGTATCGGATAATCACGTGCTAGGGCTGGGGCTGGATAAGTGTCTGCCCCGTCCGAAACACATATCGGATGTCTGGTAACATAGTCTCTATAATCGGATATACATGACCTGGTCACAATATCCCGATTGGTTGCGCAACACTCAAGAGCACTAGTACCGTATCCTGCGTGACATCAACTCCAAATGACTGAAGTGATACTTCCGTCTTGACATCACACCCAATACACTACGACTCTCTGATAAACCCAGAAATGGTGTACACAGGACCGGTTAAAGTCCCCTACCACCAAGACCAAAGTTTATCGATTATCGTAAGTATTAGCGATGCAAGTCTCAGGTTAAGACTATACACACCTACCTCGATTTCGGCCTCCCATAGACACATAGTCATAATACAATGGGATTCCGAGGGGTCTATCCAGAGCGAAGCTGTTTCCCGTACCATCGGTGAAACACGACCTCCTATCGCACTTGCATAAGTATCCAACACTTATATATATGAGAACTATGCCGTTGTGCCCTCACAAACGCGCACAAGTGCAATACTAGCCTATTCCGTATTATCGATGTCCAGTCTCGATAATACTACGGCTAGGGATATTTAATGATTAAACCTTCGGGACTGATACTGTCTCATATCATTCTCAGTCCAGGTACTAATCATAGGGACCTCTCTTCATTTATATATCTATGGTGATCTAATCACAAATGATGAGAGTGCAATTTCCTTGTCACATAGTTAATTTGCTACAACAAACACAATGATCTGTGCAAATAGTGACGCTATGGGTCATATTATCCAACACATGGCAATGCCTTATCAATTAAATAATGCATATAATGACAAGTGTCATGGGGCCCCACACGTTTCCAAATGAAAGTGGGCCCACGTGCACTCACGCGTTCGGGTTCGATATTTCCGAAATACCGAGCTTACGTCGCGACGTTAATTAAACCGAATTTAAATAAATAATTGCGCCTGGCGAAATTATTATTTACGTCGCTAACGAATTTATTCTAAATTAACTCGTATGCCCGAATTAAAATCTAATTTTAATTTCGCGTCGAAATCGAATTTCGATTATTATATCGAATACAATAATTTATCGATTAATTCCAAATTAATCGTTCTCTCTCTAAATTAGGCAATTTATCCAAGATAAAGTTTCTCCGCAATTATCCAAGATTAATTAAGTCCGAATCAAATATCATAGGTGAATCTTCAGGAAGCGACCAAGAGATCTCCGGATATTTTGGCAGTAAATACGGTCGTCGGATAATCCGAACACGTACGTACCTCGTACTACGTTCTTACCGATTCACAAGACAAGGTTGGCTTCTAGCAAAGCGCCATGCCTACCCAATTCTCCAGAAATATTCTTATAGGAATATAAGATCTATATCAAGCGTAGTATACCGTAGTATTGCGTACATCGATCCAGTATCAGATGATCAACATGTTAGGCCCTGGGGCTGGAGATGTGTCTGCCCCGTACGAAACATATATCGGACATCCAGCAACCAGTCTCTTTAATCGGACAATCCTGACCTGGTCATATTGTCCCGACGGTTGCAACCTTTATAGAGTACTAGTTATGTGTCCTGCGTGGTCATCACCCTCCATATGTCTGAAGTGATACTTCCATCTCGACATCACATCCAGTACACTACGATTCTCGATAAACCCGAAGAGGTGTACACAGAACCGGTTAAGGTCCCCAACCACCAAAACCAAAGTTTAACGATTGTCGCAAGTACTAGCGATGTAAGTCTCAGGTTAAGACCATATACACCTACCCTGCGCGGCCTCCCATAGACACGCAGACATACTACCAATGGGATTCCGCGGAGTCTATCAAGAGCGAAGCTGTTTTCCGTACCATCGGTAAAACACAACTTCATATCGCACTTGCATAAGTATCCAATACTTAAATATATGAGAATTATGCTGTTGTGCCCTCACAACGTGCACAAGCGCAATACTAGTCTATTCCGCATTATCGATGTCCGATCTCGATAATACTACGACTAGGGATATTTAATGATTAAACCTTTTATGGATTGATACTGTCTCATATCATCTCAATCCGGTACTAATCATATGGACTTTCGCCATTTATATATCAAAGTAAATAACATTACAAAACGGCAAAAGGCAATTTCATTATCACATAGTTAATTTTGTACAATAATACAATATCATTACAACACAGTGACGCTATGGGACATAATGTCTAACAATCTCCCACTTGGCCTATAGCCAGTCACTCAAGCATCTAATGCCCGAACTATGTATGTGTCGTTCAAAACTTGCTGAAGAACAGCCTTCGTCAGCGGATATGCAATTTATCATCTGATGTGACCTTCTCGAACTTTACATCGCCACGATGTATAATCTCCCGAATCAGATGGTAACGTCGAAGAACATGCTTGGACCGTTGATGAGACCTTGGTTCCTTAGCCTGCGCTATAGCCCGTTATTGTCACAATACAATGGAACGGGCTCTGCTGCTAACGGAACTACTCCTAATCCGATTAGGAACTTTCGAATCAAACTGCCTCCTTTGCTGTTCAGATGCAGCGATGTTACTCCGCTTCTGTTGTTGAATCGGCAACAGTATCTTGCTTGGAAGATTTCCAGCTCACTGCTCCGTTATTCAAACAAAAAATGTACCCGGATTGTGACCTGTAGTCATCCTTGTCGGTTGGAAAACTTGCATCGGTATACCCAGATACCGCAAGTTCTCCACCTCCATAATTAAGAAAGCATCCTTAGTTCGTTTAAGATACTTAAGGATATTCTTAACTGCTATCCAGTGACCTTCACCTGGATCGGCCTGATAGCGACTGCACATGCTCAAAGCATATGAGACATCAGGTCGTGTACATATCATGGCATACATGATCGATTCGACTGCCGAGGCGAACGGATCTGACTCATGTTGTCTCTCTCTTCTGAGTCTTAGGACACATGTACTTAGACAGAGAGGTACCACGTACCATTGGAACCAATCCCCTCTTGGATTGTTCCATGTTGAATCGCTTCAACACTTATCAATGTATGTACTCTGGGAGAGCCCAAGCAGCTTCCTGGATCTATCCCGGTAGATTTTATTCCAAGAATAAAGGCTGCTTCTCCCAGATCTTTCATGGAGAATTTTAATGAAAGGCCAAGCTTTCACCGACGTTAGCATGGGAATGTCATTGCCTATAAGCAATACGTCGTCGACATAAAGGACAATAAAAGTAAGTGCTCTCCCACTAACCTTCTTATATACACAAGGGTCATCTGCGTTTTGCACGAAATCATATTCTTTTATGATCTCATCAAAACGCTGATTCCATGACCGTGATGCTTGCTTCAATCCATAAATGGATAGATTTAACTTACAAACCTTGTTTGCAAGTCTTGGCAAGATAAAACCGTCAGGCTGTTGCATATAAACATCCTCCAAAAGGTTTCCGTTAAGGAAAGCGGTCTTAACGTCCATCTGCCATATCTCGAAGTCGAATATGCAGCTATTGCAAGCATTATCCGAATGGATTTAATCATGGCAACGGGTGAGAAGGTTTCGTCATAATCAATACCGTATTATTGACGATACCCCTTCGCTACAAGCCTAGCTTTGTACGTTTGTACGTTGCCATCCATGTCGGTCTTCTTCTTGAAGATCCATCTGCATCCAATAGGCTTTACGCCTTCTGGTGCATCAACCAGTGTCCAAACTTGGTTGGCGTACATGGAATCCATCTCGGACTTCATGGCTTCTCGCCATAAAGCGGAATCGATATTTTGTATCGCTTCCTCATACGTAGCCGGCTCATTATCCTCAATAAGATTAATATCTACATGAGGTGAGATCAGGAACCCATACCTCTCAGGTACTGTTCTGACTCTCTCCGACCTACGCGGTCCTTGTGTATGTGAAGTTGTGGTACAGACTCATCCCGAACGGTCTGTTCTTGTTCCGTCGTTGATTCATTGCCAGGAACAGTATCACTACGATCTCATCGAGTTCTACTTTCCTCCCACTTACCACTGCATTTATAAAATCCTTCTCAAGGAAAAATGCATGTAGAGCAACAAATACTTTGTTCTCTTGCGGGTGATAGAAGTAATATCCTTTGGTTTCCTTAGGATATCCTACGAAAAGGCATTTATCAGATTTGGGTTCAAGTTTGGTACCTTCAAACGTTTAACATATGCCCAGCATCCCCAAATCTTCAGGAAAGAGAAACCTGGTTTCCTTCCTGTCCATATCTCATATGGAGTCTGTTCAACAGACTTCGACGGTACCTTATTCAAAATAAGTATAGCACTGTTTAATGCGTATCCCCAGAAGGATATTGGTAGCTCAGTGCGACTCATCATTGACCTTACCATGTCCAACAAGGTGCGGTTTCTCTTCGTTCGGACACACCGTTTAATTGCGGTGTTCCAAGAGGAGTCCACTGTGAAAGAATACCATATTCTTTCAAGTAATCTTGAAATTCATAACTTAAGTATTCCCCACCACGGTCTGACCGTAATGTCTTAATACTCTTCCCTGTTTGTTTCTCCACTTCGTGTCGAAACTCTCTGAATTTCTCAAAAGTTTCTGACTTGTGTCTCATAAGATACACATAACCGTAACGAGATGCATCATCTGTAAAGGTTACGAAGTAGTGAAATCCACCTCTAGCCTGGCTAGACATGGGCCCGCATACGTCAGTATGAACGAGAGCCAACAGTTCTGTGGCACGTTCACCTTTACCGCTAAAAGGTGATTTAGGCATTTTTCCTAAAAGACAAGATTCGCAGACGTCATATAAATTGGGATCAAATTCGTCCAAGTACCCACTCTTTGAAAGTGTGGATATGCGAGTCTTGTTGATGTGTCCTAGACGACAATGCCACATATAAGCTTCATCTTTTAGATTACTCCTTTTGAGCCTTTTGTTTGTCATTTTAGGAGATTCATTTATATTCAAAATATAAAGACCGTTATTTGCAACAGCTTGCAAATTTCTGTATCACTTTTATATAAATAACACCCGGTGTTTCTGAATACAAAAGTGTAACCCTGCTGGGTTAACAAGGATACATATATATTCCTAGTTAAACTAGGTACAAAATAACAGTTCAAAAGTTTAAGTACATGCCCTGAGGGCAGTTCTAAAACAAAAGTCCCTACGGCCAAAACACAACAGGTGTTCCGTTTCCGACCCGTAGATCGATCTCCCCTGACGCCAGAACCCTGCTATCCTGCAGATCCTGCACATCAGTACAAATATGAGCACCACAACCAGAATCAAAAATCCAATTTTAAAACTAGAAGTATTCATATTTATCTCAATAACAAACATACCAGAGGCGATGGCCTTGCCAGCCTTGATATCCTCCCTCTGCCCATTGCTCATTCGGCAGTCACGTTTCCAGTGACCCCTCTTGCCGCAGTTGAGGCAGATGTCGCGAGATTTGTCCTTTGGCTTCCTAGAAGCCACTGTCAACTTGCCTTTGCCCTTCTTCTTGAAACTCTTCTTCCTCGCACCTCCAATTGCCTTGGGCCCAGCCCTTGGCGCATGAGAGGTCGATGCAAAATGCGCCTCGCGCTTGCTCCCATTTAGGAGTTCCCTTTCGGACTCCTTCAGCACGGACAACAACTCTCCAAGAGTGTCGTCAGTATCCATCAACTTATAGTTGATGATGATTTGTTTCCAAGTATCGGGCAGCGATTGTAATAGCATATCAATCGTCAGCTCTGCCTCCAAGACAATGCCCATCTTGGCCAACTCATCTATGTTAGCGATCATTTGAGTCCCGTGGACCTCAACTGATGTGCCATCTGTCATCCGGGAGCGGAAGAGTTTCCTTACTAGCTCGTACCTCTCCATCCGCTTGTTGGTGCGGTGGAGATCACGCAATCTTGCCATCATGTTATAGGGATCCAAGTCCCTATTCTGGCGTCTGAAATGCTGGGTCATTGCAGCTAGCATAACTGACTGAGCTTGGTCACAATCGTCACTATGAGTCTTCCATAACTCTAGCTCCAGTGGCTCAGTGGGTTTAGGCGGGAGATGCCTCTGAATAGTATACAGTACCCTCTCAGCCCCAAGCACTATCTTGAGGTTCATTTCCCAGTCGGCAAAGTTTGTCCCTTTGAAGACATTATCGCCCATGATTATGTCGCGGATATTACCTTTGCCAGTCATCTTGACAACTATAGTCCAACTATAAAGTCAACGATGTTATGGGTACAGTCAAACTGTTACAAGTAAAATAACAATATATTAGTCCAACTAATTTTAAAATATTGACGAAATAATTTTGAAAGATGCGTAAGGCTAAATATCTGAACGAAATTGCAAATTCAATAATAGCCTCCCACTATTTTCTTCAAGTCTCTAACCCTCTGTAGAGACTCGGGAAATCGAATTTCCTAGTGGGCTAGGATCCCGTTAAATAACACACAACCTTGACTTTGGCCAATAAAAATTGTATGCTATTTAACTTAGGTAGATCTCCATGATCATTTGGATCTCATCCAATTCCTAGATCCGGTTAGGTGGACATCCAAGTCCGAAACATATATATAATGTCAATGTATCCAATACATTTTCCTAACCCTATCCTCCGAATCATCTAGGCCTTGGCTTTGGCCAAAAACAAACCTAATGATTCCAGTTAAGCGGGACCCATTGACGAGGAAAGTTTCGTAATCAATGTCATTGGACAAAAAGTGATCTTGACTTTGGCCAATAAAAATCACGATTTGGACAAGACACCGATATGCAACAAAACTCTCATGATTCAAGTACATCCTTGATTGACAAAGGTCTTGACTTTGGTCAAAAACAAACCAATGCCAACTTCGGATCTTGAACAAGAATCATTCAATGGAAGGATATTTGCTTAATATAAATTGAGGGATTTTCGCGTAATGGCAACCAATTTATTTATCTTTGTTAGGTCTCATCATCATACACCCTTAAGCATGCTTCTAAAACATCATAAAGCGCGTAAAGTAAATTAATAGTGATATGCGGATGGATTATAAACAACTTGTTCCTAGAACAAATCACTCCCTTTCCTCTCCCCGCTAGCACTATTCTACTTCTACCCAATACATAATACAATAAGAGAAACCTCATTTACATTGAGGGGAATTAGGTGAGAAGAGAATACAAAGAGATAAAGAGATAAGGCTGGACACGCAGGTCCAATTTATAAATTCCAAATTTACAATAATTTCTAAAATTACCCTTTCCCTTCTAATATCCATCCGATATACACTATTCATTCATCACATACATATATATTCAAACAAGACATGCTTCTACAACCAATCTAATCCAATTATTAGTCTTTGTTTAAGTGATCATCCAATGTTCAAACAACGGTTTGATTTTGCGCGAGTCCTACTCGATTGAGAATAAGTACATAAGGTACGAATTCGCGAATTATATCGAACTAAATTAAATCTGATTTAATTCGTATTCAATACTAATTCAATTATTTAATTCCAAATTAAATGTTTACACTTTTAATGTGCTTTAAAGACTTAGATTCTAATCTAATTCTATTGGTCTCAAAGCCCAACTAACATCCAATGTTTAATTTAATTCAAGTCAAATGGGCTTTCAATTGATTTATTAAGGCTTGGGCTTTGGTCAATGTGGGTCAAACCCAATTACCAAGCCCAAATAAGGAATCACCCTTAAATGCCATAAAACCAATTTTAGCCCATAAGGCCCAATTAAATTATTAAAGCCCATTATATTATATTTGGACTTAATGGAGTGATTTAGGCCCAAATTGGATCCAATCCTTTTGGCCCAAATCTACTTGGTCCAACCAAGCCCATTATGCCCAAATACAATATTAAAAGCCCAATTCACCAATTAAGTCCATTAATTAAATTTTAATATTCCAAACATTAAAGTCCAATTAATTAAAGTGTAATACCAAGATTAATACATTAAACCAAATATTTCAAAAATACCCATTTAATTTATTAATCATGTATTTTGCAAAATAAATGTCCAACATTAATTTTATCAAAAAATCAACTCCATTTCATGTCCTTGTTGATTCGGCCAAGGTAAGTTTTTTGTGTCGATTTGTTTTTCAATCCGATTGAATTACTAATCTACGTCCCGTATACGTTCTAAGTCATCCAATGATCTTAAACACAAAAAATTCCAATACATCAAATGTAGCATACCATTCGGCCAAGGTCAAATTTTTGGGGAAAAATCATCCAATGCATTTTTCATAAAATTTATTTCATATTATGTCATTTAACATACATATAAGCATACTCATTCATCAAATTTCACAAGAACATGCTTCAATCAATTTTACCCAAATTTTAACCTAAAGTATTTCATGCTTAAACCTAGCTCAATGATACCATTGTTGGTTTCTATAATATGTCCCAAACAAGATTAAGCATATGAAATACTATAAATGAATATATATAAAAGACTTGAAGCATGGCGGAATCATACTTACAAAGCTATGTGATGAAGAAGATGATCAAATGGTGGAAGCTCCAAGTGTTGGAAGATTCGGCCAAGAGGAGGAAGAAGACTTGAAGCTCCAAGCTTTTGTATTCCAAGCTCTTTGATGGTTTCCTATCACCTCTTTTGATCCCTTGCTTGTGCTAGCAAAAATGGAGAATAGAAGATCAAATCTTCCTTTGCCCTTGTCAATGGTGTTCACGGCAATTGTAAGAAATTTGAGAGAGAAGAGTTTTTTGTGTAATTGATTTTGTTTTACCAAAAATCAATTTATATTTATGTCATAAAATTTATTAAATAATAATAAACTTATGACACAAACCATGCAATGGCTTAGAGTGTCAAACACTCAAACTCCATGCAAACATTGAGTGTAATGCACACTATCACCATGCAACGCCTTTGAGTGTAATGCACACTATCACCATGCAATGCCTTATCAATTAAATAATGCATATATGACAAGTGTCATGTGGGCCCCACACGTTTCCAAATGAAAGTGGGCCCACGTGCACTCACGCGTTCGGGTTCGATATTTCCGAAATACCGAGCTTACGTCGCGACGTTAATTAAACCGAATTTAAATAAATAATTGCGCCTGGCGAAATTATTATTTACGTCGCTAACGAATTAATTCTAAATTAACTCGTATGCCCGAATTAAAATTATTTTTAATTTCGCGTCGAAATCGAATTTCGATTATTATATCGAATACAATAATTTTATCGATTAAATCCAAATTAATCGTTCTCTCTCTAAATTAGGCACTTTATCCAAGATAAAGTTTCTCCGCAATTAATCCAAGATTAATTAAGTCCGAATCAAATATCATAGGTGAATCTTCAGGAAGTGACCCAAGAGATCTCCGGATATTTTGGCAGTAAATACGGTCGTCGGATAATCCGAACATGTACGTACCTCGTACTACGTTCTTACCGATTCACAAGACAAGGTTGGCTTCTAGCAAAGCGCCATGCCTACCCAATTCTCCAGAAATATTCTTATCGGAATATAAGATCTATATCAAGCGTAGTATACCGTAGTATTGCGTACATCGATCCAGTATCAGATGATCACATGTTAGGCCTGGGGCTGGAGATGTGTCTGCCCCGTACGAAACATATATCGGACATCCAGCAACCAGTCTCTTTAAATCGGACAATCCTGACCTGGTCATATTGTCCCGACGGTTGCAACCTTTTATAGAGTACTAGTTCTGTGTCCTGCGTGGTCATCACCTCCATATGTCTGAAGTGATACTTCCATCTCGACATCACATCCAGTACACTACGATTCTCGATAAACCCAGAAGAGGTGTACACAGAACCGGTTAAGGTCCCCAACCACCAAAACCAAAGTTTACCGATTGTCGCAAGTACTAGCGATGTAAGTCTCAGGTTAAGACCATATACACCTACCCTGATGCGGCCTCCCATAGACACGCAGACATACTACCAATGGGATTCCGCGGGGTCTATCCAGAGCGAAGCTGTTTTCCGTACCATCGGTAAAACACAACCTCTATCGCACTTGCATAAGTATCCAATACTTAAATATATGAGAACTATGCCGTTGTGCCCTCACAACGTGCACAAGCGCAATACTAGTCTATTCCGCATTATCGATGTCCGATCTCGATAATACTACGACTAGGGATATTTAATGATTAAACCTTTATGGATTGATACTGTCTCATATCATCTCAATCCGGTACTAATCATATGGACTTTCGCCATTTATATATCAAAGTAAATAACATTACAAAACGGCAAAAGGCAATTTCATTATCACATAGTTAATTTTGTACAATAATACAATATCATTTACAAACAGTGACGCTATGGGACATAATGTCTAACAATCAGTATTTTGTTAGATTTATTCGCTTGTTTAGCTTCAGGCTTACTTGTTGGACCCCCCGTTTTAAAAGCACCTTTTAGCCCAAGAAACCCCGCAAACCACTTAACTTTAGCCCCAAAAAAACCCCGCAAGCCCACCACCACTAAACCCCCCAACCCAAGCCAACCAAAGCCACCAACCAAAGGCCACACGCCCAACCAAGGCCCACACACGCCCAGCCATAAAAGACATCCAAAAATACTAAAATGCATATTTAACACATGGTGAAATTAAAACAAATCTAACAAATCACATACCAAATTAAAATGAATCAAATAATAATAAAATATATCTCATGCCTAATTAAGATGAATCAAATATATGATCTTGCTAATTTGAACAAATCTTGTCTCTAATTAAATATAGGATTTCCTTGTGTGACACTAATTAAATGGCATCTCTTTAATACACAAATCTTATTCCTTTTCAAACATGGATTAACCCTAGCCTTTGCCTATAAAAATAACACAAATTCCAACCCTTGTTACCTCTCTCATTCACGCATAACACAAAAAAAAGACAAAAGATAATAAACCCCAAAGTCACGACCAAAACACACAGGCTTCCCTCTCTCTTCACCCTTTACCCTCTCGCACGAACCATAAATAAACCTTTTACACCTCACGCCACTCACCAATTCAAAATGGCACACGTCTTCAACAAGTAGCCACACGAACCCACAGCCTTCACTCCTTCACGCATCAACACATACCCTCCCCCTCATCAACTGCCCCTTCACGCCCATCACGAATGACACCCCAAACTACCGAGAACTACAGCCCATATATAAACCCTAATAACGCCAAAACTTGCCCCTTCACGTAACACACATGCACCTGACCGAATAAAGACATACAGCCCTTCACGTAAGCCCCTTGCTTCACACCCTTCACCGCCTACGAACCAGCCTTTAAAACACGCAACCAGCCCCATTAACCTCTTGCTCACTGCCGACTACAATAGCCCCAGGAACCCTTCCAAAACTGCCCAGTAAAACTGCCCTAAAACTGCCCAAAAATATTCCGAAAACAGTCCCCAAATCTCTGAAAACAGTCCCCAAACAGTGATCAAATCACCCTAAAATAGTCCAGAAAACTGCAGTAAAAAAACAGAAGAAAACAGTGTGAAGAAACAACGGTGAAATGGAGTGAAAACAGTAGCCCGACATAAAAGGTTAGACCTGAGGGCACCTTTCTTATTTATCTTTATTCCTATTTTAATCATTTATTGAATTTCCTTCGCATGAGAGTCGTTGATTGATGTGTGTTGTAGACCTTGAATGAATAGAAAATGTGTCGTCTCTTGTGGTATATAGGATGGAAACCCAGACGTAAATTCTGTAACCGAATCCGAATGGACGGTAGTGCGGTCTGTACTTGGGATAAAACTCCACGTACCACTTGAGCAAACGACACATATTTCGATATGTTTTATCTTGTTTGTTTATTATCCGCATTTTATATTCCGCCATTTAATTTCCATATGTTATTTGCTTGTGTAATTACGATATAGTGCGCATAGGCTTAGTATGTTGGTCTAAAGGTCCTCTATTTGAGTGAAGAAAATTCTAAAAGACTACCTTTACGACAGTACTTTGCCACGCCGGACGAAGTATGTTCGATTGAATGCGAGATATGTTTAATCGGGCATGCAAAGTCCCATTACTTGTCTTATTTATTTTATATGCATTGTGATGTGATGCGCATGGGCTTATTACGTTGGTCTAAAGTCCTCCATTTTGAGCGATAAAAAGCCTAGTGGCTACCTTTAACACGATATTTCATCGCGCCTTTTATTTCTGTCTTTTACTTTATGTACATTAGTTGTTTATGTAATTGATGATATAGTGCGCATGGGATTAGTATGTTGGTCTAAAGGTTCTCTATTTGAGGGAAGAAAATGCCAAAAGGCTACCTTTACGACAATACTTTGTCGCGCCGGACAAAGTATGTTTGGTTGGATGTGAGATATGTTCAACCGAGCATAAAAAGTCCTATATCATTGTCTTTATTTTATATGTATTGTAATGTAATGCACATGGGCTTATTATGTTGGTCTAAAGGTTCTTTATTTGAGAGAAGAAAATTCCAAAAGGCTACATTTATGACAGTACTTCGCCGCTCCTTTTATTATTCGTTGTTTGCATCCTGTATGTCATGTCCTTGCATAATCATGAATCATATTGCAATGCGCATGGGCAAATCAAGTTGGATTAAAGGTCCTTCATTTTGAGGGATAGAAAGCCGAAGGGCTACCTTTCCCACGATTTTTTGCCGCGCCGGACAAAGTATGTTCGATTGAATATGAAATACGTTTAATCGGACACTCGAAGTCCTATATAGATGTGGGCATATGTTGCATCTCTTTTCTTTCACTTTCATTGTCTATATTTTGCATCGCATCATTGCACTTCTATTTTAATGTACAATTGCCTCATTAGTTATCTCTTTGCATTATGTACCTAATTACTTCTCTTTATTACGCATGATTGTGCAATTGCCATTTATCTGTGTTCCCACATGTATAAGTACAATGTGCTTATGAAATTATATGCTTGCCATGATTCTGATTCACTTTTATGCGTGTTTGTACAATTACCATTTCCTTGCGTTTTCGTATCCATGAATTTGGTATGCTTGTGAAGTTGTATGTTTGCCGTATTTCTTTTACCTTTATGCATGAAAATTTGGACATAGTTATATGCAAATTTGGACATAGGTTATATGCAAATAGGTTGTATGCAAATTCAGACATAGGTTATATGCAAACTTAGATATGAGCCTTATAATTATGCATGTGAGCTTAGAGATAGAATACCCTTGGGAATGTGTGTTGCTAGATTCGATTAAATTATTGCACAAATCACATCATTATAAGTGGCATAAGTAAAGGACCATTACGAACCCAATGGTTTGAGGTCTTCCCTTGCGAGAGGGGTGAGTGCGGCCTTAAATCTTTGTCCCGGTTCACACCTGGTGGTGACTCCATATTATTTCTCCGGTTTTGTCCCTCGCTGGCTACTCCATACTCCCAACCGGACTGCGAGCCGGAACAGCATGCGTCGTCAGTTTCTGTGTCCTATAGTCTGGTGACTCCACTGGGGATAGAGAATCGGCCCCGAAATAATATTTTTAATTTGTGCTTTAAGTTAACCGTGTCTATTGTGGGTTGAGGTGGTTTAATCAAATGCATTATTAAGGCTAGGTGATGGTTTGGTTTCTTTATTCACTCACTACCATCTATAAGGAAAAGCTGTGAAGGCACCTAGATAATCATTTACTCGTAGCTTACTGTGATGGACTAATTTGGAGGACTCGTTGTTTATTCCTGTCACCAAGCGATAAGAGCCTAAGAGGCTTGGGTATTTAAGAGAGTTCGCTCCACCCTCCCTCTGGGGAATCTACAACGGGAAATCCATTTGACAGTCAGTCACACACCATAACTCGTTGGCACGTACTTTAAGGTATAAAAAAGGTGCGCTCACTTGGTCGTTTGAACCCTTGAGTAGGGAGTCCTAGTTGTGGGCAATCCTTCGTCAGCGAGAGCCTTTGTCCGTACTCTCGTAAACCCGCATGTGAACCTTAGTCGTAAAACTAGTAGAAATTATATGTTCTATGCTTATGTTTTGGGCCGTCGTCATTTGGATCCAGTTGGACTTTTTGTCAAGAGATATGAACTCGTTGGGCCATTTAAACTGTGACGAGTTCGTGTCCTTTGACAATTGGGCTAAAAGCTTCTAAAATGCCGATGGGCCATTTTATGTGTGGGCCTCTCATCATTTGGAGTTGTTTAGCTGCGTTGTTACAAAGTGTAAACATGTTGGGCCTTTTCAACTTGGACAAGTTTGCACCGCGCAATAGCGTGATTGAACACTTTAAAATGATAATGGGCAAACTAGTATGAAATTTGTTTATGGGCTTATATATTACATGCATTGCACGCATACACGCTGACTGAGAATTTTAAAGAAATATCATTAATTCCCATTGGGTTAGGGAAGACTCACTAAAGGCCAATAACATATGAGTGATCAGAAATGAGGTATCTCGCATGGATCAACTGGAGAATGGTATCACCAAGATTACTGAACAGTTCAAACCTGGCTACTGCTGTGGCTAGTATGGTTGTGCCCCGTGCTGGGGGAAAATCTGAGAATGTGAGGCGTGAGGAGCCTCCGAATGGGTTGGGGATGACATCCCTACTTTTGATGATGATTGGCCGAGAATGCCGCAGGGAGAATAGCCAGGTCTCAGGCTGAATTACAGAAACTCCGTGATCAGGTAGAATCGGTTACCCGCAAGATGAGGGGAAACATGAAGACTTGTTGGACTATGAGGCGATGACCTTTTGGAGCAACTACCGGCTCAGTTTAAAATGCCCGACATAGCCAAATTCAATGGAAGGGGACCCGAGGGTCCATCTCCGGCAATATGTCTCGGTTATGAGTTCAGTGGGCCTGTCACAGCGCCAAGTTTCAGAAGATGTTTGGGATGTCGCACTTGAGGGGGCACCCATAGTGTGGTACCATAGCCTTGAAAGAAAGGTTAAGAAAGATTGGAGACATTGGCAAATGCTTTTCTAAAGCAGTATGTTATAGATTTGGAGATTGACTTGTCACTCGTACTTGGATAATACAATGTTGTTTTTTCTATAATATGTCCCAAGGAAAGATTAAGCATTTGAAATACAACAATGAATATATATTAAAAGATGAAGTATGGCGGAATCATACTTACAATGCTTTAGTGATGAAGAAAATCAAACCAAATGGAAGCTCCAAGGTTGGGATGATTCGGCCAAAGAGAAGAGGTGGAAAGCTCCAAGCTTTGTGTATTCAAGCTCTTTGATGGTTTCCCTATCACCTCTTTTTGATCCCTTGAAGGTGCTAGCCTTGTTGTGAATATATGTTCCAAACAACCACAATTTCTTCAAGTTTTGGCAACAAAAAAATGAAGAAATGGAGAGCCCAAAACTGTTTCAGGTTTCGGCAATTGAGAGAGAGAAGAGAGTTTGTGTAATTGATTTTTGTTACCAAAATTAATTATATTTATGCCATAATATTTATTAAATTATAATAAACTTATGACACAAACCATGCAATGGCTTAGAGTGTCAAACACTCAAACTCCATGCAAAACAATTGAGTGTATTGTACACTATCACCATGCAATGCATTATCAATTAAATAATGCATATAATGACATGTGTCATGTGGGCCCCACACGTTTCCAAATGAAAGTGGGCCCACGTGCACTCACGCGTTCGGGTTCGATATTTCCGAAATACCGAACTTACGTCGCGACGTTAATTAAATCGAATTTAAATAAATAATTGCGCCTGCGAAATTATTATTTACGTCGCTAACGAATTAATTCTAAATTAACTCGTATGCCCGAATTAAAATCTAATTTTAATTTCGCGTCGAAATCGAATTTCGATTATTATATCGAATATAATAATTTTATCGATTAATTCTAAATTAATCGTTCTCTCTCTAAATAAGGCACTTTATCCAAGATAAAGTTTCTCCCCAATTAATCCAAGATTAATTAAGTCCGAATCAATATCATAGGTGAATCTTCAGGAAGCGACCCAAGAGATCTCCGGATATGTTGGCAGTAAATACGGTCGTCGGATAATCCGAACACGTACGTACCTCGTACTACGTTCTTACCGATTCACAAGACAAGGTTGGCTTCTAGCAAAGCGCCATGCCTACCCAATTCTCCAGAAATATTCTTACTGGAATATTAGATCTATATCAAGCGTAGTATACCGTAGTATTGCGTACATCGATCCAGTATCGGATGATCACATGTTAGGCCTGGGGCTGGAGATGTGTCTGCCCCGTACGAAACATATATCGGACATCAAGCAACTAGTCTCTTTAAATCGGACAATCCTGACCTGGTCATATTGTCCCGACGGTTGCAACCTTTTATAGAGTACTAGTTCTGTGTCCTGCGTGATCATCACCTCCATATGTCTGAAGTGATACTTCCATCTCGACATCACATCCAGTACACTACGATTCTCGATAAACCCAGAAGAGGTGTACACAGAACCGGTTAAGGTCCCCAACCACCAAAACCAAAGTTTACCGATTGTCGCAAGTACTAGCGATGTAAGTCTCAGGTTAAGACCATATACACCTACCCTGATGCGGCCTCCCATAGACACGCAGACATACTACCAATGGGATTCCGCGGGGTCTATCCAGAGCGAAGCTGTTTTCCGTACCATCGGTAAAACACAACCTCCTATCGCACTTGCATAAGTATCCAATACTTAAATATATGAGAACTATGCCGTTGTGCCCTCACAACGTGCACAAGCGCAATACTAGTCTATTCCGCATTATCGATGTCCGATCTCGATAATACTCCGACTAGGGATATTTAATGATTAAACCTTTATGGATTGATACTGTCTCATATCATCTCAATCCGGTATTAATCATATGGACTTTCGCCATTTATATATCAAAGTAAATAATATTACAAAACGGCAAAAGGCAATTTCATTATCACATAGTTAATTTTGTACAATAATACAATATCATTTACAAACAGTGACGCTATGGGACATAATGTCTAACAATCTCCCACTTGGCCTATAGCCAGTCACTCAAGCATCTAATACCCGAACTATGTATGTGTCGTTCAAAAACTTGCTGAAGAACAGCCTTCGTCAGCGGATCTGCAATGTTGTCATCTGATGTGACCTTCTCGACCTTTACATCGCCACGATGTATAATCTCCCGAATCAGATGGTAACGTCGAAGAACATGCTTGGACCGTTGATGAGACCTTGGTTCCTTAGCCTGTGCTATAGCCCCGTTATTGTCACAATACAATGGAACGGGCTCAGCTGCTAACGGAACTACTCCTAATCCGATTAGGAACTTTCGGATCCAAACTGCCTCCTTTGCTGCTTCAGATGCAGCGATGTACTCCGCTTCTGTTGTTGAATCGGCAACAGTATCTTGCTTGGAAGATTTCCAGCTCACTGCTCCTCGTTATTCAAACAAAAAATGTACCCGGATTGCGACTTGTAGTCATCCTTGTCGGTTTGGAAACTTGCATCGGTATACCCAGATACCGCAAGTTCTCCACCTCCATAAATTAAGAAAGCATCCTTAGTTCGTTTAAGATACTTAAGGATATTCTTAACTGCTATCCAGTGACCTTCACCTGGATCGGCCTGATAGCGACTGCACATGCTCAAAGCATATGAGACATCAGGTCGTGTACATATCATGGCATACATGATCGATCCGACTGCCGAGGCGAACGGTATCCGACTCATGTTGTCTCTCTCTTCCTGAGTCTTAGGACACATGTCCTTAGACAGAGAGGTACCACGTACCATTGGAACCAATCCCCTCTTGGATTGTTCCATGTTGAATCGCTTCAACACTTTATCAATGTATGTACTCTGGGAGAGTCCAAGCAGCTTTCTAGATCTATCCCGGTAGATCTTTATTCCAAGAATAAAGGCTGCTTCTCCCAGATCTTTCATGGAATTTTAATGAAAGCCAAGCTTTCACCGACGTTAGCATGGGAATGTCATTGCCTATAAGCAATACGTCGTCGACATAAAGGACAATAAAAGTAAGTGCTCTCCCACTAACCTTCTTGTATACACAAGGGTCATCTGCGTTTTGCACGAAATCATATTCTTTTATGATCTCATCAAAACGCTGATTCCATGACCGTGATGCTTGCTTCAATCCATAAATGGATCGATTTAACTTACAAACCTTGTTTGCAAGTCTAGGTACGATAAAACCGTCAGGCTGTTGCATATAAACATCCTCCAAAAGGTTTCCGTTAAGGAAAGCGGTTTTAACGTCCATCTGCCATATCTCGAAATCGAAATATGCAGCTATTGCAAGCATTATCCGAATGGATTTAATCATGGCAACGGGTGAGAAGGTTTCGTCATAATCAATACCATATTGTTGACGATACCCCTTCGCTACAAGCCTAGCTTTGTACGTTTGTACGTTGCCATCCATGTCGGTCTTCTTCTTGAAGATCCATCTGCATCCAATAGGCTTTACGCCTTCTGGTGCATCAACCAGTGTCCAAACTTGGTTGGCGTACATGGAATCCATCTCGGACTTCATGGTTCTTGCCATAAAGCGGAATCGATATTTTGTATCGCTTCCTCATACGTAGCCGGCTCAATATCCTCAATAAGATTAATATCTACATGAGGTGAGATCAGGAACCCATACCTCTCAGGTACTGTTCTGACTCTCTCCGACCTACGCGGTCCTTGTGTATGTGAAGTTTGTGGTACAGACTCATCCCGGACGGTCTGTTCTTGTTCCGTCGTTGATTCATTGCCAGGAACAGTATCACTACGATCTTCATCGAGTTCTACTTTCCTCCCACTTACCACTCACTGCATTTATAAAATCCTTCTCAAGGAAAAATGCTTGTAGAGCAACAAATACTTTGTTCTCTTGTGGGTGATAAAGTAATATCCTTTGGTTTCCCTAGGATATCCTACGAAAAGGCATTTATCAGATTTGGGTTCAAGTTTGGTACCTTCCAAACGTTTAACATATGCCCAGCATCCCCAAATCTTCAGGAAAGAGAAACCTGGTTTCCTTCCTGTCCATATCTCATATGGAGTCTGTTCAACAGACTTCGACGGTACCTTATTCAAAATAAGTATAGCACTGTTTAATGCGTATCCCCAGAAGGATATTGGTAGCTCAGTGCGACTCATCATTGACCTTACCATGTCCAACAAGGTGCGGTTTCTCCGTTCGGACACACACCGTTTAATTGCGGTGTTCCAGGAGGAGTCCACTGTGAAAGAATACCATATTCTTTCAAGTAATCTTGAAACTCATAACTTAAGTATTCGCCACCACGGTCTGACCGTAATGTCTTAATACTCTTCCCTGTTTGTTTCTCCACTTCGTGTCGAAACTCTTTGAATTTCTCAAAAGTTTCCGACTTGTGTCTCATAAGATACACATAACCGTAACGAGATGCATCATCTGTAAGGTTACGAAGTAGTGAAATCCACCTCTAGCCTGGCTAGACATGGGCCCGCATACGTCAGTATGAACGAGAGCCAACAGTTCTGTGGCACGTTCACCTTTACCGCTAAAAGGTGATTTAGGCATTTTGCCTAAAAGACAAGATTCGCAGACGTCATATGAATTGGGATCAAATTCGTCCAAGTACCCACTCTTTGAAAGTGTGGATATGCGAGTCTTGTTGATGTGTCCTAGACGACAATGCCACATATAAGCTTCATCTTTTAGATTACTCCTTTTGAGCCTTTTGTTTGTCATTTTAGGAGATTCATTTATATTCAAAATATAAAGACCGTTATTTGCAACAGCTGTGCAAATTTCTGCATCATTTTTATATAAATAACACCCAGTGTTTCTAAATACAAAAGTGTAACCCTTGGGGTTAACAAGGATACAGATATAATATTCCTAGTTAAACTAGGTACAAAATAACAGTTCAAAAGTTTAAGTACATGCCCTGAGGGCAGTTCTAAAACAAAAGTCCCTACGGCCAAAACAGCAACAGGTGTTCCGTTTCCGACCCGTAGATCCATCTCCCCTGACGCCAGCACCCTGCTATCCTGCAGATCCTGCACATCAGTACAAATATGAGCACCACAACCAGAATCAAAAATCCAATTTTTAAAACTAGAAGTATTCATATTTATCTCAATAACAAACATACCAGAGGCGATAGCCTTGCCAGCCTTGATATCCTCCCTCCCCATTGCCCATTCGGCAGTCACGTTTCCAGTGACCCCTCTTGCCGCAGTTGAGGCAGATGTCGCGAGATTTGTCCTTTGGCTTCCTAGAAGCCACTGTCAACTTGCCTTTGCCCTTCTTCTTGAACTTCTTCTTCCTCGCACCTCCAATTGCCTTGGGCCCAGCCCTTGGCGCATGAGAGGTCGATGCATAATGCGCCTCGCGCTTGCTCCCCTTTAGGAGTTCCCTTTCGGACTCCTTCAGCACGGACAACAACTCTCCAAGAGTGTCGTCAGTATCCATCAACTTATAGTTGATGATGATTTGTTTCCAAGTATCGGGTAGCGATTGTAATAGCATATCAATCGTCAGCTCTGCCTCCAAGACAATGCCCATCTTGGCTAACTCATCTATTTCAGCGATCATTTGAGTCCCGTGGACCTCAACTGATGCGCCGTCTGTCATCCGGGAGCGGAAGAGTTTCCTTACTAGCTCGTACCTCTCCATCCGCTTGTTGGTGCGGTGGAGATCACGCAATCTTGCCATCATGTTATAGGGATCCAAGTCCCTGTACTGGCGTCTGAAATGCTGGGTCATTGCAGCTAGCATAACTGACTGAGCTTGGTCACAATCGTCACTATGAGTCTTCCATAACTCTAGCTCCAGTGGCTCAGTGGGTTTAGGCGGGAGAGGTCTCTGAATAGTATACAGTACCCTCTCAGCCCCAAGCACTATCTTGAGGTTCATTTCCCAGTCGGCAAAGTTTGTCCCTTTGAAGACATTATCGCCCATGATTATGTCGCGGATATTACCTTTGCCAGTCATCTTGACAACTATAGTCCAACTATAAAGTCAACGATGTTATGGGTACAGTCAAACTGTTACAAGTAAAATAACAATATATTAGTCCAACTAATTATTTAAAATATTGACGAAATAATTTTTTGAAAGACGCGTAAGGCTAAATATCTGAACGAAATTGCAAATTCAATAATAGCCTCCCACTATTTTCTTCAAGTTTCTAACCCTCTGTAGAGAACTCGGGAAATCGAATTTCCTAGTGGGCTAGGATCCCGTAAATAACACACACCTTGACTTTGGCCAATAAAATTGTATGCTATTTAACTTAGGTAGATCTCCATGATCAATTGGATCTCATCCAATTCCTAGATCCGGTTAGGTGGACATCCAAGTCCGAAACATATGTATAATGTCAATGTATCCATTACATTTTCCTAACCCTATCCTCCGAATCATCTAGGCCTTGGCTTTGGCCAAAAACAAACCTAATGATTCCAGTTAAGCGGGACCCATTGACGAGGAAAGTTTCGTAATCAATGTCATTGGACAAAAAGTGATCTTGACTTTGGCCAATAAAAATCACGATTTGGACAAGACACCGATATGCAAAAAAACTCTCATGATTCAAGTACATCCTTGATTGACAAAGGTCTTGACTTTGGTCAAAAACAAACCAATGCCAACTTCGGATCTTGAACAAGAATCATTCAATGGAAGGATATTTGCTTAATATAAATTGAGGGATTTTCGCGTAATTGGCAACCAATTTATTTATCTTTGTTAGGTCTCATCATCATACACCCTTAAGCATGCTTCTAAAACATCATAAAGCGCGTAAAGTAAATTAATAGTGATATGCGGATGGATATATAAACAACTTGTTCCTAGAACAAATCACTCCATTTCCTCTCCCCGCTAGCACTATTCTACTTCTACCCAATTACATAATACAATAAGAGAAACCTCATTTACATTGAGGGGAATTAGGTGAAAAGAGAATACAAAGAGATAAAGAGATAAGGCTGGACACGCAGGTCCAATTTATAAATTCCAAATTTACAATAATTTCTAAAATTACCCTTTCCCTTCTAATATCCATCCGATATACACTATTCATTCATCACATACATATATATTCAAACAAGACATGCTTTTACAACCAATCTAATCCAATTAATTAGTCTTTTTTAAGTGATCATCCAATGTTCAAACAACGGTTTGATTTTGCGCGAGTCCAACTCGATTGAGAATAAGTACATAAGGTACGAATTCGCGAATTATATCGAACTACTTATTAAATCTATTTAATTCGTATTCAATACTAATTCAATTATTTAATTCCAAATTAAATGTTTACACTTTTAATGTGCTTTAAAGACTTAGATTCTAAATCTAATCTATTGGGTCTCAAAGCCCAACTAACATCCAATGTTTAATTTAATTCAAGTCAAATGGGCTTTCAATTGATTTATTAAGGCTTGGGCTTTGGTCAATGTGGGTCAAACCCAATTACCAAGCCCAAATAAGGAATCACCCTTAAATGCCATAAAACCAATTTTAAGCCCATAAGGCCCAATTAAATTATTAAAGCCCATTATATTATATTTGGACTTAATGGAGTGATTTAGGCCCAATTGGATCCAATCCTTTTGGCCCAAATCTACTTGGTCCAACCAAGCCCATTATGCCCAAATACAATATTAAAAGCCCAATTCACCAATTAAGCCCATTAATTAAATTTTAATATTCCAAACATTAAAGTCCAATTAATTAAAGTGTAATACCAAGATTAATACATTAAACCAAATATTTCAAAAATACCCATTTAATTTATTAATCATGTATTGTTCAAAACATATGTCCAACATAATTTGAACAAAAATCAAGTCCATTTTCATGTCCATTATATTCGGCCAAGGTGAGTTTTTTGTGTCGATTTGTTTTTCAATCCGATTGAATTACTAATCTACGTCCCGTATACGTTCTAAGTCATCCAATGATCTTAAACACAAAAAATTCCAACACATCCAATGGTGACACCCATTCGGCCAAGGCATAAATTTGGGGGAAAAATCATCCAATGCATTTTTCATAAAATTGATTCCATATTATGTCATATTACATACATATAAGCATACTCATTCATCAAATTTCACAAGAACATGCTTCAATCAATTTTACCCAATTTAACCTAAAGTATTTCATGCTTAACCTAGCTCCATGATACCATTGTTGGTTTCTATAATATGTCCCAAGGAAAGATTAAGCATTTGAAATACAACAATGAATATATATATTAAAAGATGAAGTATGGCGGAATCATACTTACAATGCTTTAGTGATGAGAAAATCAACCAAATGGAAGCTCCAAGGTTGGGATGATTCGGCCAAGAAGAGAAGAGGGGAAAGCTCCAAGCTTTGTGTATTCCAAGCTCTTTGATGGTTTCCCTATCACCTCTTTATGATCCTTGAAGGTGCTAGCCTTGTGTTGAAATATATGTTCCAAACAACCACATTTCTTCAAGTTTTTGCAAGAAAAAAGGAGAAAGGAGAGCCCAAAACTGTTTCGGTTTCGGCAATTTGAGAGAGAGAAGAGAGTTTGTGTAATTGATTTTTGTTACCAAAAATCAATTTATATTTATGCCATAATATTTATTAAATTAATAATAAACTTATGACACAAACCATGCAATGGCTTAGAGTGTCAAACACTCAAACTCCATGCAAAACAATTGAGTGTATTGTACACTATCACCATGCAATGCATTATCAATTAAATAATGCATATAATGACATGTGTCATGTGGGCCCCACACGTTTCCAAATGAAAGTGGGCCCACGTGCACTCACGCGTTCGGGTTCGATATTTCCGAAATACCGAACTTACGTCGCGACGTTAATTAAATCGAATTTAAATAAATATTGCGCCTGGCGAAATTATTATTTACGTCGCTAACGAATTAATTCTAAATTAACTCGTATGCCCGAATTAAAATCTAATTTTAATTTCGCGTCGAAATCGAATTTCGATTATTATATCGAATATAATAATTTTATCGATTAATTCTAAATTAATCGTTCTCTCTCTAAACAAGGCACTTTATCCAAGATAAAGTTTCTCCGCAATTAATCCAAGATTAATTAAGTCCGAATCAAATATCATAGGTGAATCTTCAGGAAGCGACCCAAGAGATCTCCGGATATGTTGGCAGTAAATACGGTCGTCGGATAATCCGAACACGTACGTACCTCGTACTACGTTCTTACCGATTCACAAGACAAGGTTGGCTTCTAGCAAAGCGCCATGCCTACCCAATTCTCCAGAAATATTCTTACTGGAATATTAGATCTATATCAAGCGTAGTATACCGTAGTATTGCGTACATCGATCCAGTATCGGATGATCACATGTTAGGCCTGGGGCTGGAGATGTGTCTGCCCCGTACGAAACATATATCGGACATCAAGCAACCAGTCTCTTTAAATCGGACAATCCTGACCTGGTCATATTGTCCCGACGGTTGCAACCTTTTATAGAGTACTAGTTCTGTGTCCTGCGTGATCATCACCTCCATATGTCTGAAGTGATACTTCCATCTCGACATCACATCCAGTACACTACGATTCTCGATAAACCAAGAAGAGTTGTACACAGAACCGGTTAAGGTCCCCAACCACCAAAACCAAAGTTTACCGATTGTCGCAAGTACTAGCGATGTAAGTCTCAGGTTAAGACCATATACACCTACCCTGATGCGGCCTCCCATAGACACGCAGACATACTACCAATGGGATTCCGCGGGGTCTATCCAGAGCGAAGCTGTTTTCCGTACCATCGGTAAAACACAACCTCCTATCGCACTTGCATAAGTATCCAATACTTAAATATATGAGAACTATGCCGTTGTGCCCTCACAACGTGCACAAGCGCAATACTAGTCTATTCCGCATTATCGATGTCCGATCTCGATAATACTCCGACTAGGGATATTTAATGATTAAACCTTTATGGATTGATACTGTCTCATATCATCTCAATCCGGTATTAATCATATGGACTTTCGCCATTTATATATCAAAGTAAATAATATTACAAAACGGCAAAAGGCAATTTCATTATCACATAGTTAATTTTGTACAATAATACAATATCATTTACAAACAGTGACGCTATGGGACATAATGTCTAACAACAACGAAGCCGGAGGAAGTTTCAAAGAGTATGTAATCGCTGGAGAGCCAGCTTCTTCTGAAAATGAGACTCGTCCTTCGAGAGGACCAGATCAAATGATCACAAGGGCACAACCCCTATTATGGTAAGCTGAGAAGGATGACTTCATGATTGCTGATTCGACAGTTGAGGGAGACTGTCATGGATATCGAGAGGAGGAAGCCGAGATCGTAAGTTTTATGGCATAAATAGAGGACTTTCGGGGCCTTATGAGACCAAGCCCACTACTAACTGCTGAGTTGCTACTGTTAGAACGGCATTCTCCGATCTTGGTAGACCTTTGTCAAGGTGTTTGAAAAGTTGAAGACGCAAGGACTTCTAAAACCTTTGGAACCTAGGCCATTCCCAAATCCTGTGCCACCGCACATGAACCTAAACTAGTATTATTACTTCCATCAAGAAAAAAGGCCATGACACCGACAACTGTACCCGCCTTAGGCATGAGGTCCAAAACCTCATTGACTCTCATAAAATACCCAATCCAGAAAAAGAACAACCTAAACACATACAGAAATCCCTTACCTAATTACCACTCCATTCCACCACCCACCTACATGATCAACTTCGGCCTACCCGAAACCTTTGTCCTCCAAACTCTCAACCACCAGACTTCTTGCATTGAGATAAGGGATAACAGTAGTAAAAAACCATACGTCGATGAAGAAGGCGATACTGCGAATGATGAAGTTGTTCTCCCTAGCTTATTTGATCCAGCATTTTTAATAAAGACATTGGTTTTGTCTACTTGTTCGAACCTTTTTTTTATGATAATAAAGGCATTCATTTCGTTTACTTGCCTGAGTCTCGTCTTTTCAACCTATAACATGAGTATATTTGACAAAAGCATTCAACCCTGGCACTATGCTACTCAACGATGTTTAGAACATAGGGAGTCATCAGAAGAAGCAAGCAGAAAGGACAGGATATCCATTAAGAAATTGGGAAATGGGGCAGTGAGACTGTCAGAATTGGAAGAAAATGAGTCCACCGAACCGATCAATGTGGGTAGATTGAAAACAATACTTTCCCTAAGGAAGAGAAGAATGGTCATCAAGGGAATTGGCGGAAGACCTAACCCAACGGGATGGGAAACTCATTCACGCATGCATGGATACACGTAACATATTTTGCATTCCTTTTTGTGTTTTGTGTTTGTTTTGTGTTCACAGGTTTTGAAGAAGAAAGAGAGAAAACGGCAAAGGAAAGCCAATCAGAAGAATCAATATGACATTGGCAGTTTGGGGACGAGTCCCAAGGTTGAAGCCCATATCAGTATCAGTCCAGGGTTGAGGCCCATATCAGTATCAGTCTGGGGACGAGGCCCACCTCAGTACCAGTTTGGGGGTGAGACCCCACATCAGTATCAGTTTTGGGGCGAGGCCCACATCAGTTTGAGGTCGAAGACCCACTACATCAGTAACAATTCAGGAATAAAGCCCACATTCAACACAGTTCGGGAATAAAGCCCACATTCAACACAGTTCGGGAATAAGGCCCACAGTTAACATAATTCAGGAACAAGGCCCATGGAATAAAGCCCACATTCAGTACAGTTCGGGAATAAAGCCCACATTCAACACAGTTCGGGAACAAGGCCTAGGGGAATAACGCCCTATCTTGAAATAGTTCGGGAACAAGGCCTAGGGAATAAAGCCCACATTCAGTACAGTTCGGGAATAAAGCCCACATTCAACACAATTCGGGAATAAGGCCCACAGTTAACATAATTCGGGAACAAGGCCCAAGGAATAAAGCCTACATTCAGTACAGTTCGAGGAATAGAGCCCATTTTCAACATAGTTCAGGAATAAGGCCCATAATTAACAAAATTCGGGAACAAGGCCCAGGGAATAAAGCCCACATTCAGTACTGTTCGAGGAATAAAGCCCACATTCAACACAGTTTAGGAACAAGGCCCATGGGCATAACGCCCTATCTTGAAACAGTTCAGGAACAAGGCCCAGGGAATAAAGCCCACATTCAGTACAATTCGGGAATAAAGCCCACATTTAACACAGTTCGGGAATAAGACCCACAGTTAACATAATTCGGGAACAAGGCCTAGGAGAATAAAGCCCTATCTTTACATAGTTCGGGAACAAAGCCTAGAGGAATAGGGCCCACTTTCAACACAGTTCAGGAACAAAGCCTAGAGGAATAAAGCCCACTTTCAAAACAACTCGGAAATAAAGCCCAGGGGAATAAAGCCATCTCTCAACGCAGTTCGGGAACAAAGCCAATATTCAATATAATTTGGGAACAAAGCCCAAAGGTCAAAGAATCACAGGAACAAGTAAGTTAAGCAACAGCTGGCGAGCCAGGTAAGTAAAAATGCATGCATAACTTTGATAGGATTGTCATTGTCACACACTGTACAAGTCCCATCAAAGTGGGGGCGACTGTAGGCACTACATTTTTGCATATTTGAATGACACCCCACACTGCCCATTCACGCCCATCATGAATGACACCCCACAATGCCGAGAACTATAGCCCACATATAAACCCTAATAACGCCAAAACTTGCCCATTCACGTAACACACATGCACCTGACCGAATAAAGACATGCAGCCCTTCACGTAAGCCCCTTGCTTCACGCCCTTCACCGCCTACGAACTATCCCTTAAAACATGCAACCAGCACCATTAACCCCATGCTCACTGCTGACTACAACAGCCCCACGAACCCTTCCAAAACTGACCAGTAAAACTGCCCTAAAATATTCCCCAAAATAGTCCCTAAATCTCTGAAAATAGTCCCTAAACAGTGAACAAATCACCCTAAAATAGTCCAGAAAACTACAGTAAAAAAAAGCAGAAAACAGTGCAGAGACATGCAAAGTCCCATATCCTTGTCTTATTTATTTTATATGCATTGTGATGTGATGTGCATGGGCTTATTACGTTGGTCTAAAGGTCCTCCATTTCGAGTGATAAAAAGCCTAAGGGCTACCGTTACCACGATATTTCATCGACCCTTTTATATTCCATCTTTTACTTTATGTATATTAGTTGTTTATATAATTGATGATATAGTGCGCATGGGCTTAGTATGTTGGTCTAAAGGTTCTCTATTTGAGGGAAGAAAATGCCAAAAGGCTACCTTTAAGACAATACTTTGCCCCGCCGGACAAGATATGTTTGGTTGGATGTGATATATGTTCAACCAAGCATACAAAGTCCTATATCATTGTCTTTATTTTATATGTATTGTAATGTAATGCGCATGGGCTTATTATGTTGGTCTAAATGTTCTCTATTTGAGAGAAGAAAAGTCCAAAAGGCTACCTTTATGACAGTACTTCGTCGCGCCTTTTATTATTCCATTATTTGCTTTCTGTATGTCATCTCCATGCATAATCATGCATCATATTGCAATGCGCATGGGAAAATCAAGTTGGATTAAAGGTCCTCCATTTTGAGGGATAGAAAGTCGAAAGGCTACATTTGCAATGATTTTTTGCCGCGCCGGACAAAATATGTTCGATTGAATGTGGAATACGTTTAATCGGACACTCGAAGTCCTATATAGATTTGGGCATATGTCGCATCTCTTTTCTTTCACTTTCATTGTATATCTTTTGCATCGCATCATTGCACGTCTATTTTATTGTACAATTGCCTCATTAGTTATCTCTTTGCATTATGTACCTAATTGCTTCTCTTTATTACGCATGATTGTGCAATTTCCATTTATCTATGTTCCCACATGTATAAGTACAATGTGCTTATGAAATTATATGCTTGCCATGAATCTGATTCACTTTTATGCGTGTTTATACAATTACCATTTTCTTGCGTTTTCGTATCCATGAATATAGTGTGCTTGTGAAGTTGTATGTTTGCCGTATCTCAGTTTACCTTTATGCATGAAAATTTGGACATAGGTTATATGCAAATAGGTTGTTTACAAATTTGGACATAGGTTATATGCAAATAGGTTGTATACAAATTCGGACATAGGTTATATGCAAACTTAGATTTGAGCCTTGTAATTATGCATGTGAGCTTAGAGATAGAATACCCTTGGGAATGTATGTTGCTAGATTCGATTAAATTATTGCACAAATCACATAATTACAAGTGGCATAAGTAAGAGACCATTCTGAACCCAATGGTTTGAGGTCTTCCCTTGCGAGGGGTGAGTGCGGCCTTAAATCTTTGTCCCGGTTCACACCGGGTGGCGACTCCATATTATTTCTCCGGTTTAGTCCCTCGCGGGCTACTCCATACTCCCAACCGGGCCGCAAGCCCGGAACAGCATGCGTCGTCAGTTTTTGTGTCCAACAGTAGTATTATCGAGATTGGACATCGATAATGCGGAATAGACTAGTATTACACTTGTGCGTGTTATGGAAGCGTAACAGCATAGTTCTCATATATTTAAGTATTGGATGCTTATGCAAGTATGATAGGAGGTTGTGTTTGCCGATGGTACGGAAACAGCTTCGCTCTGGATAGACCCCTCGGAATCCCATTGGTAGTATGACTATGTGTCTATGGGAATCTGCTTCAGGGTAGGTGTATTTGGTCTTAACCTGAGACTTGCATCGCTAATACTTGCGACAATCAATACGCTTTGGTTTTGGTCGTCCGAGACTTTAACAGGTTCTGTGTATGCCTCTTTGGGTTTATTGAGAATCGTAGTGTATTGGCTGTGATGTCAAGATGGAAGTATAACTTCATTCATATGAAGATGATGATCACGCAGGGATACATAACTGGTTCTCTATTATGTTGAAACTATTGGGATAATATGACAAGGTCATGATTATCCGATCATAGAGACTAGTTGCTTGTGATCCGATATATGCTTCGTACGGGGCAGACACTATTCCAGCCCTATGCCTTGCATGTGACATCTGATACTGGATCGCAATACGCAATACTATGTATACTACGCCTGTTATAGATTATATATTCCTTAAAGAATATTTCTGGAGAATTGGGTAGGCACGGCGATTTGCTAGAAGCTAACCATGTCTTGTAAATCGGTAAGAACGTGGTACCGGGAACGCACGTGTTCGGATTGTCCGATGATCGGATTTACTGCCAATATATCCATGGATCTCATGGGTCGCTTCCCGAAGATTCACCGATGACGTATGACTCGAACAAAATTAATCTGCGATTAATTACGGCGAGAATTTATTTGGGATAAAATTCGATTAGAAGAGAGAGAACGATTAATTTGGAATTAATCGATTAAATAATATATTCGATATATTAAATGAAATTAGATTTCATAACGGAATTAAAATTGGATTTTAATTCGGGCGAACGAATTAATTTAGAATTAATTCGTGAGCGACTTTAATAGCAATTTTGCTAGGCATAATTATTTAATTAAATTTGATTTAATTAAGTCGCACCGGAAAATTTGTTAATTCGGAATTAACGAACCCGAGCCCGGAATGTGTTTGCGGGCTCACTCAGATTTTGAATTAAAATGGGGCCCACAAGTCACATCACAACTTAGATCACTTATCCATCAAATGTCAAAGTTGAGTGATGGGAGTGGTTGGGAACAATAAATGCAATTTTCCCTCGAAAATTTGCTTTAGCTTTTTGGAAAAGAATATACCAAATTTGAGAGATTTTTGGCATAATGTTTTTTTAGAAAAACAAAACACAAAAATTGAAAAGCTCTTTCCTCTCCCTATTCTCTCATTGCCGTGAACCACCAAGACACAAGGGAAGATTTTGTTGCAAAATTTTTCCAAAGCTATCACTTAAAGAATCATACAAAGGTGATATGGAAATATCCCTTGAGTTTGGAATCTCATTCACCAAGCTTGGAGCTCAACATACAACCATTCAAAGAGGAGCTTCAAGCACTTCAAAGGAAGCAAACGCTTTTGTTATCAACACATCCAAGGAACCGATCAAAGGGTGTAAAATTTCTGTTATATTCCTTTGAGTATTCACACATGTTTTATGCTTATTAGATCTTGGGATTGTCCTTAGAGAACCAATACCCGGATCAAGGTCGTCATACAAATATAGAATGGACCGCAGCTATAGATAAACCACAAACAAAGTACCTATTTGTTTGCTCTCTATGGACTATTTAAGATTACTAACTTCTGACTTAAATCCTCTTGTGTATGACACTCATACACTAAGTCTGAAGGTACATAAGTAATCTAGGGTCTTCAAGATAATTTATAATATGTGAATATTAAACAAACACTTTGATAAATGAATAATGCATCATTTTATTTCAAAACACATAAAACCGTTTACATTTCATGTAGCTCTAGGGCATACATCCCAACATACGTTTCAAAGGCCGTACAGAAATGAGGTAGTCAAGTTTTGGGAACATCCCAAAACCTTTGGTGGACGCGAATCTTTTCGGACAATCAAACGGAGATGAATGCATTATGTCAGGTATTTTCGAACAACTTGTTGGAATGATTAATCGTGCTGACGCTTTTATTGCTTTGCCAGGTGGCTTGGGCACGATGGAGGAAATTTTCACAGTGATATCTTAGGCGAACTTGAACATACACCAGAAACTAATTGGACTGTTTAATGTTGATGGATTTTTTTACTTTATTTTTGGGTTTCTTGAAGATGCCAAAAGAAATGGGTTCCATTCAAAACCCGTAAAAGATATCTTCTTCACTGCCAAAATAGCCAATAATTTAATTGACCAACACTTGATGTTTGAACCAAATATTGACCCTATCCTTTCCAATTTGAACTGGTTTGATAATGATCGTGGTAAGAAGCGTAGGATAAATCTGGATCTTAACCTTTAGTTTTCTTTTTAGATGTACAATCCACGCTAACTAGGTATTGTCTTCTAAAATTTTCTTCTTCTTTTTAGACATTGGGGACAATGTCTCATTTAGTTTTGGGAGAGGGAAATAGTTGACTAGTATCTTGTTTTTATTTTTCTTTGTGTTATTTTTGCTTTGTTTTTAGTAAAAAAAACTTTTATGTTTTAAACTTGACTAACCATATGGAATTGTGTTCGAGATAGCTGTGTAAGGAATTTACACTCCTGAGACGTATCTCAGCCTAATTCGTAACAAGTTAATTTTTATTTATTTCATTTTGAATTATTTAAATTCGTGAATTCTCTATAATATTGACTAAATTGGATCTTCATATGCTAATTTGATAGGTATTATCAACATACAAAGTAACATACGAACATGGGTTATAAGTGAAAATTTGTAATATTCAGTGCTCTAGTTAATTAAAAATAGTACCTAAAAGCGATGGAATAAAAGAAGTGAATATAATTAATTAACCATGATTTTACTTAGTAACCGGACATCATGCCTCAGTAAGTAGTGATTGTTTGCGTCAAACGGAAAAGCCTGAGTTAATAATAATAAAGTTTCTACCTAGTAAATGAACGTATTGCCTCAGTAAGCAGTGATTGTTCACGTCAAACGGTAGAACTTTTTGTAGGAAACGAGCGTGACAGAATTTGCTTGTGTGGGCACCGGCTCCGGTATGGATCTTTAAAATTTTCTTTGCCTTCTTCATTTGTTGTAGTAGCTTTAATCAATCCTTTGATGTCCAACGCTTGGATCAACCACTCGATCTTTCGAACTATGAGTCGAAACCAACAAACCGAAGTGTGGGCTTCACTCACAAAAATTAAACTCTAAATAATTTAGAGAATAAAGATGTCACAATGGTGTTTGGCTTTTGGAATTTTAAACACTCTCACAACACTTGTGAATGCTTGAACTCTCTCTATTTTCTCTCCTCTGCACTTGTGTGAATGAATGCAAAAATATTAAACCTTAGAAGTGAGAGAAATTGTAGAGATTATATTCTCTTACACAAGCCAACTAACCATGTCATTAAGCATCTAAGGCTTTCTTGCAATGGCCAACAAAAAAATGTGAATGCCATACAAAAGCATAAGAAATGATAAGCTAAAGACAATGACTTTGTCATTAAGCATCTAATGATTTCTTTCAATGGCAAACAAATAAATTTGGAGGCCATACCAAAGTATAAAAATGGATTAGCTAATGACAAAACTATTAGGTGTAAACATGCCACCTAATAGACATAATAAGTTGGAGAGCATGGAAAGCCATATGGCTTTGTCTCCAAGGTAAATAAAAATCATTATCTTAATAATGATTAAATTAACTTCAATTACGTTTTAGTAATTATTACTAACTTGATTATCTCATAATCAAAATTTGATTATCTCATAATCAAAGAATTCTAGAAAATATTAAGTTAAAATAATTTAACATAGTTTTTATTTGTGACAATAAATATTATTAATCTCATTAATAATATATAAATATAATGTGAGCATATTATTAGACAATCTAATTATATTAGGTTTTCTACAGTTAATCGAGCTAACACGGGGACCAAATGGACCTACGGTTCCGAGCTCCAATAATTCTGAAATATCAATTAAACTCTTTAATCAAATATTACGAATTATTAACTCCGCGTTATTACACTAAAAACTCAAAGTTAAACTCATGTTACCGTAGATGGATAAAATAAATCGAATAACTTCGGTGTCCATCGATATAGTCAGTACATATGGATATAGCCCTTCACGAATATCTCATAAATTGAGCCGGGTCAAAAGTCCGTTAAACCCCTCTAAATATTTTGTCGCTTAAGTACCATTGATTCTATAATGAACAATTAATTCATAACAATTATGAATATAAAACTTTCTATTCGTAATAGAAAAGTTGAGCGCTCAAATTGTTCAAGTCTCGAATTAACTTTTAAAAGAGATATTCTACTGTTTCTCGTAAGAATGAGTGAATTCCATATCTATGTAAGACGTTCCTAACTACTACACACCAAACCATATCCCTAAAATACGTAGTTATTGGCCAGGAATACAACACCAACCTCACCACAGTAAATCAAAGGACATAGCCTGTCATACATGAGTTTGTAATACACTCAGGATTAAGATCGAATTCATATATGACCATTTATTAGCTAAAATGAATTTCTTCTGTTAACGGGTATTAAAAGAAATTTTTATTTATCTGAGTTCAGTCCTATATAATCATATCATACATGGTGCCTCCATTCCCATGTCACTACATGATGTTGGGATGTATGCCCTAGAGCTGCATGTAATATAAAAGGTTTTATATGTTTTGAAATTAAATGAAGCATTATTCATTTATCAAAGTGTTTGCTTAATATTCACATATTATAAATTATCTTGAATACCATAGATTACTTATGTACCTTCAGACTTAGTGTATGAGTGTCATACACAAGAGGATTTAAGTCTAAAGTGAGTAATCTTAAATAGTCCATAGAGAGCAAACAAAGCAGGTATTTTATTTGTGGTTTATCTATAGCTGCGGTCCATTCTATAATTGTATTGCGACCTTGATCCAAGATCGTCCATGTAGAGACATGAGAATGGAGGCACCTTGTATAATGTGATCATATAGGGCTGAACACAGATGGAAATGACATTCTTTTAATATCCGTTAAACAAAGAAAGTCATTTTGATCTACTAGATGGTCATATATGGATTGATCTTAATCCTGAGTTTACTACGAACTCTTGCATGGCACGCTATGTCCTTTGATTTACAAAGGTGAGGTTGGTGTAGCAGTCCAGACCAATAGCTATGTACATTGGGAGCATGGTCTGTTGTGTAGCTGGGATTGTTTTGTTAGTGATATGCTCTATACCCAACTTGTGGATGGGCTATATGTACATGTATTTGTAATATTTTCATTACTTAATAAAAATGGCAATCTTTATTATAATTGTCTTACATAACTTATATGAATCATCAACACTTTAATCAAGCCCTTGGAGTAATAAGACGATGGCTTCCACGCCTTATGAGAATCATTACTCTTAAATATTCCTAGTCATAGTTTTGTGAATAATCTGGGCGTTCACAAAGCGGAGAGACTAGCATGGTGATATGATTCACCCTTAAGTGGGGTAGCCGATCTCATAGGCTACTAGCAGAGATCCGTCTGTTTGGTGTATCACATGGATGCATGAGTTGCTTGTGTCCATTGAACTGACCGCCGAAATTTTTCATACGGAGTGTTTATCCTATGTGTCTATGAGACCTTTCATGTATCGATTATATGACTAGTCCTTAGACTTGAGGTCTTTACAATCTTATGTGTGGATCAAATAACTTTGACATTCTCCTTCCCCGGTTCAAAAGATCTAGTCATAAGGGTATGATTGGGTCATTTATTGAAACACATGAAGTTTGTAAAGTTACAACAGAGAATCGCCACTCTCTCGGATAATATTTTCTTATAAGAGTAGTATTCCAGTTCGCGGGTTGATATGTGTGATCAGTGCTTGAGACTGTGGCCACAGCGGAAGAATCATGTGAGATTCTTGGGTTAGCACGATTCATGACACTATCAACATCACACATTTGACCATATGGGTAGAAAGTTTCCGTACCCTAGGTCAATAGGTGGGGATACAGTGAGGTAAGGGACCGTATCATATGTAAATCGCATACAAATTGGGTACATATATATTTCCTTCTCATTTTGGGGCCTTGGCATGTTGCTAGATGTCAACCTTGGTCATTGAAATCGAACGACCATCTGATCGAAGGATAATTTATGTTCGATTAAATTATCACGATTCATTTCATGTCCAACTTGAGGGGAACCCAAAAGGTCACACACAAAAGACGAAATCAATGGTTAACAGTGCACAATACAAATATAACAGCATATATGATTGCTGTAGGAATTGTTCATAAATGGTTCAATGTGTTTAATTATTGAACAGATCATTTATGAGGTTCCATAGTGGCTTAGGGATTGGTGAATGACGATATGGGCACTTTGGGAATTGGAATCAAAAAATTACTATTCATGTGAATAGTAACGTGAATAGTAAAAAAAATTTGTTATTTGTTTTGAATTCCAATTCTGCCGAAACCCTTATTAGGGTTTTATAATCTCATTAAACCACTAAATTAAGATACAATGGCTAAGATTAAATTAGCTTTTATCCCACATCGGATTCTTAATTAATTTTGTTGTCTTTGGAGCACTTTATAAACCCAAAGAATTCTTTACAAATTTGCTACACCAAAACCTTTCATATTTTGGGTTTATATAAGTGAGCAACTCTAAAGTTTAAGAGTAAGCCACTGATTTTGAGGATCCTTAAGTCTAATTGACTAGAGGAACCTCGAGTTAAAAGTTTTGAGGTATTTTCCTAGGCTATCACCAAGGGCAAAATACTTGTGCACTCAAGGCGCAGTCTTGCCGTTGAGTTTTGGCTTTGGTGTGTGCATCTTTGGAGGCCACACACTTGGGTGGCTCTTTGGAACGTGGAAGAGCTTGCTGAGTTCGAGAAAAGCTTGTAGATTGGAGGGAGGACTGGAGGAGTCTTCGGTTCAAGTAAGTCTTTTTCTTTCTTTATTTTAATTAGAGTTCTTATGATAGTTAGCATGTTTAGGTTTATGTTCTTTGCATGTTTTATGAGTTTTATGCTTAGAATATATAGTAACATGCCTAGGCTTGTAGAATAATAATAATAAATGGGTCTTGGGCAATGGGAAAGCGGCATAATAATTTTAATTTTCCGCTGCGCACTCGCGGCCGCTTCCCAACAGTGGTATCAGCGCGCCATTTTTTTCTTGATTAGTTCTCACTCGTTTGAACTCGAAATTGGGTGTTTAAAAGCTCGTTGGAAATCTAACACCCTGAAATTAATTTTAGGCACAAGTTTTGCATGATTTGGTTAGGATTTGAATTGTGAAATTGCATTTAAAGTTCTTGCATCTGTAGAAAAATGTGAATAGTAAATTTATTTGAATAAAATAAAATACAATATCATAATTAAATATTAATCAAAGTTATTTAATGCCTAAAATAATTCCAACATATTAAAACTCATATGCTTGATGATTCTATGTATGATTAGAATTGGCATGATTATTTTAGGGTGCAAGCATCTAGAGATTTTCTAAGAAATAAAGAGTATATTGCTTATCCCTTAGCTAAGTAATTATTCCGTGATGAACTTAGAGATTTATTACCTTTAAGGCTGTTGGGGTTGGTGCTCAGAGCGCCAATTCCCGGTTGTATTTCTGTTAAATACTTCTGTAAAACATTATTATTATGAATAATATATGCAGTTTCTATAATATAATCTATCTTTCTATATGGTAAAGACGTAATGACCCTAGAATGATTAGTCATGATACAGTTGCAAAAGCGTCGCAACGGACATTGAGTTGTATCATGACGTTGTCATTCTCAGACAGTTCCTGGTCAAGGTTTACACTACTTGGTCAGTATAGTAAACCCGCTGAGACCGGTAAATGTCGTATACTGGAATATATGATTCCAATGGTTTCTCAATGAACCATTAGTCTTGGAGACTAGTATAGACGTGTAGGTGTTTATAGCGGATAAACACTGAACGACTCACCAAAGATTCTTAATGGATGGTACACCAGCGTCAATAAGAATCTTCTTCGGTTGAGTAGCACTTGTGATTCTTAGACTTGAGATGCCATTGTGGGCACATGAGACATCTTCTACACTTAGACGGCAGTCACGTCACCGATCTATTTAGATCAGACCTCCGCATGTTCGTTGGGTGTAGATAGATCCTCAGGGTGTCCTATGTGTATCAAGACAGGATCCGTCAGTTCTGTGTATCAGAGCATAGGTAGTCCATATGATTAGCAATCAGATAAAACCATGGGCCGTGGTAAAGTTTAGAAGCTAGTTCTAAACATTCTTTTTGAGATTGTTAATAGAATAGTCGACTGGATAATCCCGATAGAGATTTGAGGTTTACATCTATATCTCTGGGATTTATCCGGATACCTGTGACGGAGGAATTATACATTTGCCATGACCTCGACCTGTGTGGTTCAGCAAAATTATCCGTGATCGTCATAATCTACGGGTGGATAGATTATGGACACGAAATTTGATTTCGTGACGGATATACCTGAACCTAGAGAGTCTCAATAATGAAACATACTCGTAGAGCACTAGAGCAACATTAATAAATAATATTGATTATTTATAAAGTCGTTTAATGGTTAAACGCAAGATACGTGCTAAAGAGACTAGATAGTCATTTACTTAATTATTGTGTATTTACATTTAATACTTGATTAATTTAAATACACATTAATTAATAGTCAAAATGAGTTATTGGCTTATCCTAAATGAATATATGTTTTTAATATTTAATGTAAATATTATACATATATTAATATATTTGTATTTGATTAATTAATTAATTATTTAATTGTTAATGATAAATTAATTAAAATATAAATATCTTACATTAGGATATTTAAAGTAAATGATGTTAGTTGCAATTGTTGACTTAAATAAATATCTATAAAGTAGTTTTAGATATTTGTATTAAGAAACAAATGCATTTGAAATGAAAATGAAATGAAAAACTTGAATTCCATGCCTTGTAAATTCGGCCAAGGCTTAATTTGCACAAGTATAAATTGTTTTCATTTGCTTTTCATTTGGTTAACCTAATACATTTCACAAAATATAATCTCCATTGAAGAAGCTAAAGGAACCTTGAGAAAAAGAAAGAAAAAGTTCAAAAGCTTGGAAATTTAGTAAGTTTTTCAAACTTGCTATTAGTAAGGAATTTGTTCCTTAGGTTCTAGGCTTTAATATATGATATTCTTAGGATGTTTCTTTCTTTGTTCCTTGTGGTTTTTGTTGATGGAAGTTTTGGTGAAGTGTGAAGCATGTGTAATGAAGGAAGTGTTGTGACTATTGTAGTTTAAACATTCTTTTAAGGTTTTGGAAACCATGTTGCTAATCTAGAGTTATTAACCCACTCTTAAATGACCTAGATTTGATCTTGAGTTGTTTCATTGTTGAGACTTGGATTGGATGGAAGAATGATGATTGAAGTAATTGATTTAATATATTTGGTCTAATTTGTCCAATTTGTGGAAATTGAAAAATTAGGGTTCATGACCAATTCCAAATTTGGGGCTTTTCATATATGTTGTGTATTTGTGTGTGTATATGATGCATATAAAGTTTCATGATCATTGGATTACATCTTGATGTGTTTTGATGCATGAAATGACAAAATGAACAAAACCCCCCTTGTGAGGCTCACGGCTTTGGAGTCAATTTTGGGGATTTTGGTGCTCTTGGTGTTTTGATGTTTTGAACATCATAAGTTCATATTGGAAATGATTTAGAATCATTCAAAATTGATTAGATCAATTTCGGACTAAAATGGACAAAAATACAAAGTAAGGGTATTTCGGTAAATTCACTTAAATATGATTTATTGAATTTATTTTCATAATTTGATTATTGGAATGTTAAATAAATATGTTTATTTAATTAATCCGAGAAAAAGTTTTGAAATCTGAAAATCGGATTTTCACCGCTTCCGCTGCGTTATCGGATTCACCCCCTAAAAACCCCTACAAAGGCTAATAAATATAAATTACGTGTTTGTAATAAAAGACATTATAAAAGATACAAGTGGGTTGGGACCAATGGGTCAATAAAACTTTCCAAACTAAAGTTAATTTAACCAAAGGTATTACTAGAGTTAGATAATGATTTGGTGCCATCCTTCACTCACTACCTTTTTATAGCGAAAAGGAAAAGCTGTGAAGACATCTAGATAATCATTTACTCAAAGCTTACCTTAAAGCATATTTAAAGTGTTGGACTAATTTGGAGGATCTATTGTTTATTCCTGTCACCAAGGCAATAAGAGCCTAAGAGGTAAGGGTATTTAAGAGAGTTCGCTCCACCCTCCCTATGGGGAATTTTCAATGGAGGAATCCATTTGACAGTTATTCACTTAAACTTGTTAAAATCATAAATAATAATTTAAGTCTAAAATTTGCCTCCCATTGTAAAGTATAGACCCAAATGGCTTAAACCGTATTGGCAGGACTAGGCTTTACCAGACTGACCAATACCAATTTGTCATTTAATCGTACTATTGACAATGGTTTGACTTTTCTGAGTCATAAGACGCAGCGACCCTTAGGCATGGTCTTATAACTTAGTGGCAAAGATTGGGTGTCCACAAGGACTAGCATAAGTTATGGCATGTTTGATTGCCCAACCCAATGATCAAGGAATTGTGATTTATATCATAAATTGGTTGGAAACCTACCTAATTATCGTATTTTATAACGACCAGCCCTAGTCGGAGTTATGAAATGATGATAATGGGATCCTTGCCCACAAGAAATCCATCATATTGGGTTGATATGATTTGCTTAAAATTTTAAAACAATTGAGTGGGAGCAACTTCATAATATTAAAAGCCTATGTTATTATGAAATATTAATGAAAACATATTCCTAATTTTAACATTTTCTCTTAACATGTTGGTTAAAATATTTCACAAACATTCAAATGGCAAACAGAGTATCACTTCGTTCCATCCTTGATGAGCATAAGCTCAAAGGGGACAACTACAATGACTGGTTTAGAAAGCTTAAAATTGTCTTACGATAAGAAAAGATTTTATATGTTCTTGAAAGACCATTTCCCTCTGAACCCACAGAAGATGCTGGCCAAGATACATTTGATGCTTGGAAGAAACACGTCGATGATGATGAGCAAGCAGTTTGTATAATGCTTGGCTCTATGTCGGATGAACTTCAGAAAGCTCACGAAGATATGGATGCTCAAACCATCATCTTTCAATTCAAGGAGTTGTATGCAACTTCCGTTCATACCGTGAGATTCCAAGTGTGATGTGCCTTATTCCAAACAAGGTATAAGGAATGATCTGTTAGTGGACATGTGCTTAAGATGATTGGCCACATTGAAAAATTGGCCAACCTCGGGTTCATCATGGATCATGAGATAGGTCACGATCTAATTCTTCAGTCCTTACTAAAAGAATTCTCTAACTTTATTATGCAGTTTCATCTGTCTGATAAAGAAGCTATTTTAGCAGAATTGCACAAACTGATAAAGTAAGCAGAGAATGACTTGAAACCGGAGCTTAAAATCTCCAGCATGCTTACGGGTACGGACCTGAAGCCACGAGGCCCAAAGATAAATAAGGGCAAGGCCAAGGCTCCAGATCATCTAAAGCCCAATGGTAAGGTGGAGAAGAAAAAAAGGGAAAGGGAAATGTTTCTTTTGTGGAAAGAATGGTCATTGGAAGAAATACTGCAGATCCTTGAAAGCCAAGGAAGCTAGGGAAGCCCAAGAGGCCAAGAAGCCCAATGCTTCAAGTATGTTGTATATGATTGAACTATATTCTCAAAACTCTGAACCTTCTACTTAAGTGCTTGACACCGGTTGTGGGACTCACTTGTGTAACAATGTGCAGGGCCTGAGAAACAGTATGAGACTCTGTCATAGGGAGGTTGACTTACGCATGGGTAATGGAGCAAAAATGGCTGCATTGTGCGTGGGGACTTATTCATTAGTTTTGCCGAATGGTTTAGTTTTAGACTTAGAAGATTTTGTTTATGTACCTTCTCAAGTAAAGAACATCATTTCAATTTCTTCTTTATGTAATAAAGGCTTTTCATGCCTAATAAGTTGTAATGAGTGTTCTATTTATTTCAATGAAATAAAATATGGAGATGGTATTTTTAATAATGGTATCTATGTCTTACAAACTAACAAAGAATGTTCAACCTCTAATATATACAATGTTAACTCGAATAATCTCAATGTATCACTTCTATGGCACAGTCGCTTAGGTCATATCAATGAAACAAGATTAACTAAGCTACATAAGGATGGTTATTCCAAACCCTTCAAATATAAACCTTATGGAACTTGTGAGTCTTATTTACTTGGTAAAATGACCAAATTATCCTTCAAAGGTAAATGACAGCGTGCAACGGAGACATTAGAACTCATACACTCCGATGTATATGGACCAATGCCAGTCACCTCTAGAGGTGGATTCTCCTACTTCATTACCTTTATCGATGATCATTCACGATATGGGTATGTGTACCTTATGCAGTACAAATCTGAAGCCTTTGAGAAATTCAAAGACTTCAAGGCTGAAGTAGAAAACCAGCTTAATAAGAGTATTAAGTCACTAAGGTCTGACCGAGGTGGTGAATACTTAAGCAACAAATTTCAATATTACTTAAGAGTTTGGGGATGTGACACATATGTCAAGATCACACAAACTAACAAATTGGATGATAGGGCAGTTAAATGTAAGTTTGTAGGATATGCCTTGAACTCAAGAGTATACGTGTTCTACATCCCAAATGAACAAAGAACATTTGTCTTACGAAATGCTAAATTTCTAGAGAATTAATTCCTTCTCAAGAAATATAGTGGGAGTAGACTTGACCTCGATGAGGTACGAGAAGAACAAACTAACATAGAACTAAACCCCAGACCCCTCAAAAGGGCAGCGACGGAACAAACACAAGGTTATGAACTCAAAAGGTCTGGTAGGGAAAGACATGAGCCTGAAAGATATGGTTTCCATATTGATGAGGAACATGATCAGGTCATTGATAATGATGATCCCACCAGTTATGATGAAGCAATGCGTGACAATGATTCAGTCAAGTGGCTTGAGGCCATGAAATCCGAAATAGACTCTATGTATCAGAATCAAGTCTGGGACTTGGTAGATGCACCTGAAGGGATAAAACCCATAGGCTGCAATTGGATATACAAGTTTAAAACTGATGCAGAAGGTAACATCCAAACCTATAATGCTAAGTTGGTGGTGAAAGGTTATAGACAAATCCAAGGAATTGACTATGACGAAACCTTCTCGCCTGTTGCAATGATAAAGTCCATTTGAATTTTACTGGCACTAGTTGCACACTTTGATTATGAGATTTGGCAGATGGATGTCAAATTAGCTTTCCTTAATGGGAACCTCGCAGAGGAAGTCTATATGACACAACCTGAGAGGTTTGCATCTAAGGATGATCATAATAAAATATGCAAGCTTAAACGATCCATTTATGGACTCAAGCAAGCCTCCAGAAGTTGGAATATACAATTCGATGAGACAATCAAAGAATTTGACTTCATCAAAAATATAGACTATCCTTGTGTTCACAGGAAAAGTAGTGGGAGTGCTGTTGTATTTCTTGTAATATATGTCGATGACATATTAATCATCGGGAATGATTTTCCCATGATACAAGCCATCAAGTAATGGTTATCTCAGAATTTCTCCATGAAAGATTTGGGAGAAGCAGCCTACATCCTCGGCATTAAGATCTACCGTAATAGATCTAAGAGGTTGTTAGGACTTTCTCAATCTACGTACATGGATAAAGTTTTGAAAAGATTCAAAATGGAAGATTCCAAAAGAGGAAATTTACCTACTTGTCATGGAATCAAATTATCTAATGAGCAATGTCCACATACTCATTCAGATAGAGAGCGTATGAGTAGGATCCATTAAGCTTCAGCAATAGGATCAATCATTTACGCCATGCTATGTACAAGACCTGATGTCTCTTATGCTCTTAGCATAACGAGCAGGTATCAGGTAAATCCTGGCGAGCAACACTGGGCAGCTGTCAAAATACTCCTCAAGTATTTGAGAAGAACTAAGGATGTGTTTTTGACATACGGAGATTGTTCTGAGATTAAAGTCATTGGTTACTGTGATGCGAGCTTTCAGACCGATAGGGATGAAAGCAGATCGCAAACATGATATCTGTTTACTTTGAATGGTGGTGATGTCAGTTGGAAAAGCTCAAAGCAGTCAACTACATCGGACTCCACCACTAAAGCTGAGTATATTGCAGCATCTGAGGCTGCTAAAGAAGCAGTCTGGATAAATAAGTTCATCATGGAGCTGGAAGTGCTTCCCGCGATAAAGATTGGCGTCACGATGTACTGTGACAACACGGGCACCATTGCTCAATCAAAGGAACCAAGGTCCCACCAGAAATCCAAGCATATACTTAGGTGACTTCATCTCATCAGGGAGATTGTTGAGAGAAAAGAAGTTATTAGAGAGAAAATACCCACAGAAGATAATCTTGCAGATTCTCTGACTAAAGGGCTGACTTAACAAAAACATGATAGGCAAACCCGAGAGTTTGGTGTCCAGATTCATACTAGTTCGCTATAGTGCAAGTGGGAGATTGTTAAGGATATGCCCTATACCCAACTTTTGGATGGGCTATATGTATATGTATTTGTAATATTTTCATTAATTACTAAAATGGCAATCTTTATTATACATGTCTTACATAACTTATATGAATCATCAACACTGTAATAAAGCCCTTGGAGTAATAAGACGATGGCTTCCACGCCTTATGAGAATTATTACTCTTAAATGTTCCTAGTCATAGTTTTGTGAATAATCTAGGCGTTCACAAAGCCGAGAGACTAGCATGATGATATGATTCACCCTTAAGTGGGGTAGCCGATCTCATAGGCTACTAGCGGAGATCCGTCCGCTTGGTGTATCACATGGATGCATGAGTTTCTCATGTCCATCCGTCCGAAAGTTTTCATATGGAGTGTTTATCCCATGTGTCTATAAGAACTTTCATGTATCGATTATATGAATAGTCTTTCGACTTGAGGTCTTTACAATCTTATGTGTGGATCAAATAACTTTGACATTCTCCTTCCCCGGTTCAAAAGATCTGGTCATATGAGGTATGATTGGGTCATTTGTTGAAACACATGAAGTTTTTAAAGATACAACAGAGAATCGCCACTCTCTCGGATAATATTTTCTTATAAGAGTAATATTCCAGTTTGCGGGCTGATATGTGTGATCAGTGCTTGAGACTGTGGCCACAGCGGAAGAATCATGTGAGATTCTTGGGTTAGCATGATTCATGACATTATCAACATCATAAATTTGACCATATGGGTAGACACTTTCCGTACCCTAGGTCAATAGGTGGGGATACAGTGAGGCGATGGACCGTATCATATGTAAATCGCATACAGAATGGGTATATATATATTTCCTTCTCATTTTGGGGCCTTGGAATGTTGCTAGATGTCAACCTTGGTCATTGAAATCGAACGACCATCTGATCGGAGGATAATTTATGTTCGATTAAATTATCACGATTCATTTCATGTCCAACTTGAGGGTAACCCAAAAGGTCACACACAACAAAGTCGAAATCAATGGTTAACAGTGCACAGTACAAATATAACAGTATATATGATTGTTGTAGGAATTGTTCATAAATGGTTCAATGTGTTTAATTATTGAACAGATCATTTATGAGGTTCCATAGTGGCTTAGGGATTGGTGAATGACGATAAGGGCACTTTTGGAATTGGAATAAAAAAATTACTATTCACATGAATAGTAAAAAAAAAATTATTATTTGTTTTGAATTCCAATTCGGCCCAAATTATTATTAGGGTTTTTATAATCTCATTAAAACAGTAAATTGAGATACAATGGCTAAGATTAAATTAGCTTTTATCCACATCGGATTCTTAATTAATTTTGTTGTGTTTGGAGCACTATATAAACCCAAAGAATTCTTTATAAATTTGCTACACCAAAACCTTTCATATCTAGGGTTTATATAAGTGAGCAACTCTAAAGTTTAAGAGTAAGCCACTGATTTTGAGGATCCTTAAGTCTAATTGACTAGAGGAACCTCGAGTTAAAAGTTTTGAGGTATTTGCCTAGGCTAGCACCAATGGCAAAATACCCGTGCACTCAAGGCGTAGTTTTATCGTTGAGTTTTGGCTTTGGTGTGTGCATCTTTGGAGGCCACACACTTGGGTGACTCTTTGGAACGTGGAAGAGCTTACTGAGTTCGAGAAAAGCTTGTAGATTGGAGGGAGGACTGGAGGAGTCTTCGGTTCAAGTAACTCTTTTTCTTTCTTTATTTTAATTAGAGTTCTTAAGATAGTTAGCATGTTTAGGTTTATGTTCTTTGCATGTTTTATGAGTTTTATGCTTAGAATATATAGTAACATGCATAGGCTTGTAGAATAATCAAAACAAATGGGTCTTGTGCAAAGGGAAAGCGGCATAATAATTTTAATATTTCGTTACGCACTCGCGGCCGCTTCACAACATATTATACATAGACATGGAGTTCACTCCTTCTTGCGAGAAGTACATGAATATATTTCTTAAGGGTTGATTCGGTACTTGAACGGTTTGAGCGCTCAAGTCTTTCTATTACGAATATAAAGATTAAAATTCATAATGGTTATGAATAAATTATTCATTAGAGAATCAATGGTACTTAAGGTAAAAATAATTAGAAGGGTATAACGGATATTATGACCCGGTTCTAATTACGAGATACTCGTGAAGGGTCAATTCGTATGTAGTGACTATATCGATGGACACTGACTTGGTTCAGCTTAATATATCATATGCGGCAACGAGAGTGCAACTTCGAGTTTTTAGTGGAATAACCTGGAGTTAATAATTCAGAATATTTAATTAAGAGCTTAATTAATATTTTGAGATTATTGGAGCTCGGAACAATAGGTCCATTTGGTCTCTATACTAGCTCGATTTACTATAGCGGATTTAGTATAATTGGATAGTCCAATTATATACTCACAAAGGTATAAATATTATTAATGTGATTAATAATATTATTTTGTCACACTTGGAACTATAAATTAAAATTTAATATATGGTTTCATTAATTATATGATAATTATTAAATGCATAAAATTAAATTATATTATATAATTTAAATAAGGTCATTATTGGAATTTCAAGTTTTAGGTTTTGGAAACCCTTGGCATTATTTTGGAAGTTACACCTTTTAATAAGGTGTTAACTCTTTATTTTTGTAACATATATTATCTTTATAGAAAGTAAATATATTGTTACAAAAGTTTTGAAATTAACACATGCATGGCCGATTTTTACAAGGGTAAAAGAGGGAAGAGTTTGTTTTATTTTGTAAAATTAAACCCTAAGTATAAAAAGTAAAATATTTTTTCTTTTTTGCTTAAGATTCCATTCTTCAACCCTAGCCACCTTTCATCTTCTTCTTCATTCTCTCAAAAGTTGAGAAAAATAAAAACAATAGAAAAGAAGAAAAACAAAACAAAAAACACTAGTGTGACTTTATCTCTAAATTGTTTAGGGATTGTTTAGTGAGTCTTGCCCACACAAGTTTTCGTTGGTAACGAGATATAGTTCGAAAGACTTGTGGTGTCGAACATATTCATATTCATCTTCATATATTTCTTCTTTGTACACGGTAGTGAGGCATTGTTTTGCTCATTGTCGCCCATTTACTTGGTGAAACGGAACTCGGTTTGGTTTCGTTTTAATCCAGTTTTTTTGGGAACATTTTATGATATTTTGGGGCTGTGTTGGGGCTTTTTTCAAGTGAAAAATCAGAACCAAAACACATCCACTGTCCACACATTTCAGGGCTGTTTCTGGAGTGCGTTTGGCTCGAATTGAGTCCAAAACTGTCCAGTTTTTATCCGGCTGTTCGGGGTTGTTCGGGGACTATTCTGGGGCTGTTTCGGGGCTGAAATTTTTTCTAAATCTGAAGCAAAATTTCAATGGTGGTAGCAGTAGCATTCGGCATTCAAATGAGAAGGGCAGAAAAAATTTTCATGTCCGATCCATGTGTCTAAGACGTTTCCGCTACGCGAGGAAAGCGTTTCCTACAATTGACATCAAGAGCAAGGTTGAAAAATGTTCTTAACCCTTCTCTTTTTCATTTAAAGTTACTATTTTTAATATATTTATATGAGATATAAATATTGATATGCATGTTTATATGAGTAGGCACAAAATATATTCATGTGATGAATGATTATTGTTTTTCATGTGATGAATGGATTTTGCATTGGTCGTAAATATTTCCGGCTCTTATTTTTAAGTTGGTTTTGTTTTGGGGATGTAAGGCCATAAGGCCATTTTTTACAATTGTTGTATTTTATTTTCCATTGTAAAAATTTCAATTGTTGTAATTTGGAGCACCGAAGTGGCAAAAGGAGCCAACATCACCTTAGAGCGTATTTGAAGACCAATGGATGCATTGGGTATTTTTGTACTAATTAGATTAGTATAGGGAAAAATAAGAGCCCGGTCAATGCAAAATATTTTTTATGTTATATGTATGTTTAATTCGAATTGTTTGAATAACATATCATATAGCTTAGGGTGCCTACTCTTGCATTTCACATGCCATAACATGCTTTAGATGCATTATCATTATAGACATTAAATATGATTTTATGTGATTTAAAATGTTTAAATTAGAATATGATATGCATGGAAAAATAATTAATTGGATTAATTGGTTTTAAGATTTAAAATTTGAATTCTAATATATTGGGCTTTAAAAGTGCATAATAAATTCCATTGGTATATAGGATGGAAACCCGGACATAAATTCCTTAGCCGAATCCGAATGGACGGTAATTTGGTCTGCACTCGGGATACAATTCCACGTACCATTGGATTTTATAACGCACTAAGATTAATTAAATAGTTTAATGTAAATCTTGACCTTTTTAGGATTCTAAAATTTTAAACCAATTAGTGTTCTAGTATTTTAAAAGTTAAAATATAATTGGTCACTAATATCACTCTAATTAAATTAGTTTATTTGACTAATACAATTAGTAGAGACTAATGGAAATTAGTGATATAATTTTTAAGAGTTAAAATTGGTTAGGTCACTAATAGTGTACTGGTGTGAATAAGAGTTATGATTTAGCCGCCATAATTTATCCACACTCGTTAAAATAAAATATTAGATATTTTATAAATAGAAACCTTAAATTTAAAATAGTGAGTGGGAGAGGGATATACGACAGTATATCCCGCGATCTCCGTTGTTAGTCCGAAAATGTAAGATTCAAAAGGCACCTCGAGACGGCTTTGCTTTCGTCCCCCTACGGATGGTGTCCATTTTGGGTCAATATCAGGTTTGGATTCCGAGATGATAGGGATTCTAGATGTATCTTGTGAACTGACCTACCCTACTGCGGCACTTCACTCGTTAAGTCCAAGAATCCCGAACGGCGGGTCACACTCACAAAAGAATAATTAACTGTTAATAAAATTCCTTGATCGAATCAAACGGTAGTTGTTTAATATAAGAATAAGAGTTATTCCCGTATATATTAATCGACTGAGAATGTCTCGATCTATCATGTAAGTACTTGACCTACCCTACGGCGGCACTTACTTGTGGGATGATAGATTTCCGTGGCATATTAATTCTCTTAGGTTTGTAATTCGTTATTCATGGATTCATGCATCATGTTTAATTTTATGCTAAAATTATTGATGATTTTAATATGCGATGAATGAATGTTAAATGCATGTTTATTTTATTTTTCAGTCATGGTTTCTCCAATTATTTCCATACTCTCAAACGATAAATTAACGGTAGAAAATTATGTTAAGTGGAAAATTAACATGAACGTTATTCTGGTCTGCGAAGACCTAAAATTTGTCCTAACGAAGGAGATTCCTCCCGAGCCGGACAGAAATACTGGCCAAGCTGTGCGTGATACCTACCAGAAATAGGTCGCAGCTAATAAGAAAGCCCGCTGCTACTTGCTAGCAGGGATGTCTGAGGTTATTGCTGTAAAGCATGAACCTATGGCTTCAACATCCCAGATGATTGAGTCATTGCAGGGCATGTTCGGGCAGCTTTCGGAGCGTTAACGTCATGAGGCCACGGTCTCATCGATGACTGCTAGGATGAAGGATGGGACATCAGTCCAAGAGCATGTCTTGTGGATGATGACCTATCTCAACACTGCTGAAATCCATGGAGATCGTTTTGACGAGCGTAGCCAGGTGACCATGATTATGGAAACTCTTCCGAAGCCTTTCATGTAGTTTAAAAGCAACTATGTTATGAACAAGTTGACTTTTACTTTGACCCAGCTGCTTAATGAGATCACCCATTAGGAGTCCATGCTTATGGATCCTCGTACGTCTGGTGCTGAGGCAAATGTTACCGAGTCTTACAAATCTGTAAAGATGAAGAAGAATAACACTAGGAAGGCTAAGGCAAAGCCCATGAAGAAGAAGAACAAAAAAAGGCTCCAAGGATGCCATGCCCAAGGTAAAATGTTTCCACTGCAACAAGAATGGCCATTGGAAAAGGAATTTTCCTAAATACCTTGCTGAGCTGAAGGAGAAAAAGGAAACAGGTAAATATGATTTACTCGTTATCGAATCTCTATTAGTGGAGGATGATAAATTCACCTCGATTGTTGACCCTGGAGCCACTAACCATGTTTTTTCTTATTTGTAGCTACTTGACTCATGGAGAGACCTTGCTGAAGGTGACTACACTATGAGGGTCAGGACATGGGATGCCGTTTTAGCAAGAGTAATGGGAGTTTCTAGTTTAAATTTTACAAATAACAGTTATTTAAATTTGAACAATGTGTTATTCATTCCTAGTTTTCGCAGGAATTTGATTTCTGTTTCTAAACTTTTGGATGATGGTTATTCAGTTTCTTTTAAAAGCAATTTAGTTATTATTGGTAGAAATGGATTAACCATATGCATAGGAAACTCAGAAAATAACTTGTATGTGTTAAGACCGTTAACACATAGGTCACTGCTCAATGCTGAAATGTTTAAGGTTGAGAAACCTAAAACTAAACGGCCAAAGATTTCTCACGATGACATATATCTATGGAATTCTTAGACTTGGTCATATCAACCTTGACCGGATAGACAGATTGATAAGGAACGGAGCCTTAAACCAGTCTTCGAATCTTATTTAGAAGAAAAATGACCAATAGACCTTTTACTGGAAAAGGTATAAGAGTCGGTCAACCACTTGAGCTAGTATATTCAGACGTTTTCGGACCGATGAATGTAAGAGCCCGAGGTGGTTATGAATACTTCGTCACATTCATTGACGATTATTCTAGATATGAGTATGTTTACCTAGTGCAGCACAAGTCAGATACTTTTGAAAAGTTCAAAGAGTATCATGCTGAGGTTGAGAACCAGATAGGTAAAATAATCAAAACTCTACGATCAAACGTGGAGGAGAATACCTTGACAGAGATTTCGAGGAATTCTTAGTTGAGCATGGGATAGTATCCCATCTCACGGCACCTGGAACACCACAACGAAATGGTGTTACAGAGAGGAGAAATCGGACCCTACTAGACATGATGAGATCTATGTTTAGTATAGCTCACTACCTAGTTCGTTCTGGGGAAATGCACTGCAAAATGCAATGCATATCCTTAATGTAGTTCCATCTATATCTGTTCCTAAGACTCCCTTAGAGTTATGGAATGGTCGTAAAACTAGTTTACGACATTTTCGCGTATGAGGGTTTCCAGTACATGTGCTGCAGAATAAGACTACAAATTTGGAGCCACATTATCATGTGTGCCTATTGTAGGCTATCCTAAGGAGAATATGGGTGGATTCTTCTATAGTCCTAATGATAACAAAGTGTTTGTATCGATAAATGCTACGTTTCTAGAAGAGGATTATATGAGGGAGTTCAAACCTCGAAGTAAGTGCTACTCGATGAGAGACTTGCTGGTTCGACCAACACACCATAGTCAACGACAATTAACAAATACATAGCACCTTCGACATCTGAGCGTCAGATGTAAGCTGATCAGAATGATCTACCATCTAGACATATTTGGAGGGTTGTACGACAACCTGATCGCTATCTTGGAGTTGGAGAGGCACAAGTTGTCGCATCCAGCGATGGTATAGATGATCCATTGACCTATCATAGTGAAATGGATGATTCTGATAAAGAGGAATGCCTCAAAGCCATGAACCTATAGATGGAGTCTATGTACTCCAACTCAGTCTGGGAACTTGTAGACCAACATGATGGGGTGAAACCCATAGGTTGCAAGTGGATCTATAAGTGGAAGAGGGGAGCAGATGGGAAGGTACAGACCTTCAAGGCTAGGCTAGTGACCAAGGGTTATACCCAGAAAAAAGGAGTTTACTATGAGGAAACTTTCTCGCCAGTAGCCATGCTCAAATCCATCCACACTCTTCTATCCATTGCCGCATATTATGACTGAAATTTGGCAAATGGACGTCAAGACTGCATTCTTGAATGGCAATCTTGATGAGAGTATCTATATGATTCAACCAGATGGGTTCATAGCCCAAGGTCAAGAGCAAAAGGTTTACAAGCTGCAAAGGTCCATTTATGGACTTAAGTATGCATCTCGATCTTGGAATATAAGATTTGATACCACGATCAACTCTTATGATTTTGAGCAGAATATTGATGAGCCTTGTGTATACAAGCGCGTCATTGACGGGAATGTGGTTTTTCTTGTTTTATACCTTGATATATTTTACTTATTGGGAATGATGTAAATATATTATCAGACATGAAAATCTGGCTAGCTAACCAATTCCAAATGAAAGATTTGGGAGAGACCAATTATGTTCTTGGGATTCAGATACTTCGGGATCATAAGAAACAACTGTTAGCTATGTCTCAGACATCTTATATCGATAAGATCCTTGTGCGATTTGGGATGCAGAATTCCAAGAAAGGCAATCTGCCTTATCGGTATGGAATTCATTTGTCAAAAGAACGATCTCCTAAGACACCTCAAGATGTTGAGGAAATGAGACATATCTCATATGCTTCAGCAGTTGGTAGTCTTATGTATGCTATGTTATGCACGAAACTAGACATCCATTTTGCAGTGGGACTAGTCAGTAGGTTTCAGTCGAACCCAGGATTGGATCACTGGGTGGCTGTGAAACACATTCTCAAGTATCTTAAGAGAACGAGAGAATATATGCTTGTGTATTATGGTGAGGATATGATATTAAGGGGATATACGGACTCTGATTTTCAGACAAATGTGGATTCTAGGAAATCAAAATTTGGATCAGTGTTTACCCTAAGTGGTGGGGCTATAGTATGGCAGAGTATAAAGCAATCTTGCATTGCTGACTCCACCATGGAGGCTGAATATGTAGCAGCTTGTGAAGCAACTAAGGAAGTAGTCTGGCTCCGTAAATTCTTGGGAGATCTGAAAGTTGTTCCAGATATGGATAGACCACTCACACTTTATTGCGATAATAGTGGTGTAGTGGCAAACTCCAAAGAACCAAGAAGCCACAAGATGGGAAAGCATAGAGAGAGGAAATATCATCTCATCAGGGAGATAGTGTAGAGAGGATACGTTACCGTCACAAAGATTGCATCTGTAGAGAACCTGGCTGATCCATTTACAAAGACCTTGTCGGCTAAAGTGTTTGAAGGTCACCTAGATGGTCTAGGATTACGTGACATGTCATATCGCTCTAGTGCAAGTGGGAGATTGTTGGGACGTACGACCTAAAGCTGCATGTAATGTAAACGATTTTATATGTTTTGAAATAAAATGATGCATTATTCATTTATCAAAATGTTTGTTTAATATTCGCATATTATAAATTATCTTGAATACCATAGATTACTTATGTACCTTCAGACTTAATGTATGAGTGTCATACACAAGAGGATTTAAATCTGAAGTTAGTAATCTTAAATAGTCTATAGAGAGCAAACAAATCGAGTACTTTGTTTGTGGTTTATCTATAGATGCAGTCCATTCTATAATTGTATGGCGACCTTGATCCGGGATCGTCCATGTAGAGACATAAGAATGGAGGCACCTTGTATGATATGATCATATAGGGCTGGACCTAGATAGAAATGACATTATTTTAATATCCGTTAAACAAATAAAGTCATTTCGATATACTAGATGGTCATATATGGATTGATATTAATACTGAGTGTACTACGAACTCCTGCATGGAAGGCTATGTCCTTTGATTTACAAATGTGAGGTTGGTGTAGCAGTCCTGACCAATAGCTACGTACTTTGGGGGCTTGGTCTGTTGTGTAGCTTGGAACATTTTACATAGATATGGAGTTCACTCCTTCTTGCGAGAAGTAGAGGAATATCTTTCTTAAGGGTTGATTCGGTACTTGAACGGTTTGAGCGCTCAAGTCTTTCTATTACGAATAGAAAGATTAAAGTTCATAATGGTTATGAATAAATCGTTCATTAGAGAATCAATGGTACTTAAGGTATAAATAATTATAGGGGTATAATAAATATTATGACCCGGTTCTAATTACGAGATACTCGTGAAAGGTCAATTCGTATGTAGTGACTATATCGATGGACACCGACTTGGTTCGACTTAATATATCATCTGCGGCAACGAGAGTGCAACTTCGGGTTTTTAGTGGAATAACCCGGAGTTAATAATTCAGAATATTTAATTGAGAGCTTAATTAATAGTTTGAGATTATTGGAGCTCGAAACCGTAGGTCCATTTGGTCCCTATACTAGCTCGATTTACTATAGCGGATTTAGTATAATTGGATAGTCCAATTATATAGTCACAATTGGAACTATAAATTAAAAGTTAATATACGGTTTTAATAATTATATGATAATTATTAAATGCATAAAATTAAATTATATTTGATATAATTTAAATAAGGTCATTATTGGAATTTCAAGTTTTGGGTTTTGGAAACCTTTGGCATTATTTTGGAAGTTACACTTTTTAATAAGGTGTTAACTCTTTATTTTTGTAACATATATTATCTTTATGGAAAGTAAATATGTTGTTATAAAATTTTTGAAATTAACACATGCATGGCCGATTTTTACAAGGGTAAAAAGGGGAAGGGTTTGTTTTATTTTCTAAAATTAAACCCTAAGTATAAAAAGGAAAATGTTTTTTTTTTCTTTTTTGCTTAAGATTCCATTCTTGAACCCTAGCCACCTTTCATCTTCTTCTTCATTCTCTAAAATTTGAAAAAGAAAAAACAAAAACAATAAAAAGAATAAAAACAAAACAAAAAAACACTAGTGTGACTTTATCTCTAAATTATTTAGGGATTGTTTAGTGATTGTTTAGTGAGTCTTTCCCACACAAGTTTTCATTGGTAACGCGATATAGTTAGGAAGACTTGTGGTGTCGAACATATTCATCTTCATCTCTTTCTTCTTTGAACACAGCAGTGAGGCATTGTTTTGCTCACTATCGTCCCTTTACTTGATGAAACAGAACTCAGTTTGGTTTCATTTTAATCCATTTTTTTGGGGAACATATTGTGATGTTTTGGGGCTGTGTTGGAGCTGTTTTCAAGGGAAAAATCAAAACCCAAAATAAAGCCGCTTTCCATGCATTTCAGGGGCTGTTTCTGCAGTGCGTTGGGCGCAAATCCAGTCCAAAAGAGTCTAGTTTTTGTCCGGTTGTTCGGGGCTGTTCGGGGACTGTTTTGGGGCTGTTTCGGGATGTAATTTTGTCTAAAACTGAAGCAAAATTTCAGTGGTGGTAGCAGTAGCATTTGGCATTCAAAGGAGAAGGGCAGAACAAATTTTCAAACACGATCCGTGTGTCTAAGACGTTTCCGCTGCATGAGAAAAGCGTTTCTTACACATGAATGATCCCGGATCAAGGTCGTCATACAACTATAGAATGGACCACAACTATAGATAAACCACAAACAAAGTACCATCTTTGTTTGCTCTATATGGACTATTTAGATTACTAACTCAAGACTTAAATCCTCTTATGCATCAAACATACACTAAGTCTGAAGGTACAAGAGTAATCAAGGTAAACAAGACAATTGGACAATATGCGATATAAATCAAACAACTTTGATAAAATGAATAATGAATTTATTATTATTACAAAAATTAAATCTGTTTACAATAGATGAAGCTCTAGGACATAAATCCCAACAATCTCCCACTTGGTCTAGAGCAAATGGGACATGTCATGTAATCCTAAACCCTTTAGGTGACCTTCAAACACTTTAACCGATAATGTCTTTGTAAACGGATCAGCCAGGTTGTCTGCGGATGGAATCTGCGTGACAGCGACATCTCCTCTCTGCACTATCTCCCTGATGAGGTCATATTTCCTCTCAATATACTTACCTCTCTTGTGGCTTCTTGATTCTTTGGAGTTCGCCACTGCACCACTATTATCGTAATAAAGTGTGAGTAGTTTATCCATATCTGGAACAACTTCCAGATCTTCCAAGAACTTACGGAGCCAGACTGATTCCTTAGCTGCTTCACAAGATGTTAGGTATTCAACCTCCAAGGTGGAGTCAGCAATACAATATTACTTTATGTTCCTCCATACTATAGCCCTACCACCTTTGGTGAACACTAATCCAGATTTTGATACATAAGACTTCCAACTGCTGAAGCATAGGATATATGTCTCATCTCATCAACTGCTTGAGGTGTCTTAGGAGACTGTTCCTTAGACAAATGAATTTCATGCCTGAAAGGTAAATTACTGACGAGTGGTAAATGTATCACTATGTCCCACTCATGTGACCTAATTTTTTGTATAGTTTCTTGGGTTTTATGAATGTTTTGATGTATTTTGTGCTGTTTTGTAGATAAATAAAGTTTCAGGACTCTCTAGAATCAATTCAGGACCAAAACAGTGAAAAACGAACAAAAAGGGCAAAATGGTAATTCAGACGTCGCAACACACAGCAACACATGCGACGCAATCGCTAACGTGAGCCGAGTTCTGCTAAAATACGTCGTACACGTGTCAAAATCTGAGAAGTCTACTAACATGTGCCTTTACTAACATGCGTTGTGCCACGTGTCATCATCACATGCTGCCAACAATACGCGTGCCATGTGTCGTCATCCAAATGGACCGCATTCACCGCGTGCCACATGTCAGCCACATGGCATCTACGTGTCTGACATGAGTCAGCCACATCAGTCGTATGCGGAGTCATCCATCCATGTATCAGCCACATCATCATCAGCCAATCATCTTCCGCCACGTGTCAACTTGTCATTGGACTGAATAAATAGCATGCCACGTGTCAGTATTCTATTGGGCCGACAGATTCCGCATGCCACGTCAGCAGTTAATAGGTCAAAACAGTGTCTTCTCCACATGCCAGCTCGGCATCGTGACGCGCAGACCCTTATGTATCGTGACGCACTAACGTGCGTCGAGTTCTACTAAAATATGCCGAACACATGTCAAAATCTGAGAAGTCTACTAACATGCGCCTTTGCTAACAGGCGTTGTGCCACGTGTCATCATCACATGCTGCCGATAATACCCGTGCCATGTGTCGTCATCAAATTGGACCGTATTCACCGCATGCCAGGTGTCAGCCACATGTCTGACACGTGTCAGCCACATCAGCCACATACGGAGTCATCCATCCACGTGTCAGCCAAGTCATCATCAGCCAATCATCTTCCGCCACGTGTCAACTTGTCATTGGACCGAATAAACCGCGTGCCACTTGTCAGTATTATATTGGGCCGACAGATTCCACGTGCCACGTCAGCAGTGAACAGGTCAAAACCGTGTCTTGCTCCGCTTGTCAGCTCAGGGTCGCGATGCGCAGACCCTTGCGCGTCGCGACGTGCTAAGGCAAATTTTGCCTATAAATTGGATTCGATTTCATTTTCTAATTTTCATGCTTTCCTGAGGTTTTTGTAAGGAATTTAAGGATTGCATCCTGTTTGTATTTATTTTTAGTATTTAAATTATGTATTTTAATTTTCAATAATAGTAGTAGTTTCTTTTTTTTCTTTTCTTTTATATTAGTAGTTAAATTTTCGCTGTGGGTGAATGGTGAAGCTTTTATTATTTTAGTTTAGATTAATCTCCCTTAATTATAATATGGAAATTATAATTTAAACTAAAAGGTTTACCGCCTTAATGGCTGGTTTTATTTATTTGACATAATGTGACACCGCCTATATGGCCGGTCTTTATGTGACAGATGATTACCGCCTATATGGTTGGTTTATGGAAAAATAATAAAACGACTTTTATGGTCGATTGGACTTAATTGGAAATCTGACTTAAAGAGGATACCGCTTATATGGTCGATTAGTAATATCACTTCTAATTTCTATATTATAATAAGGGAGATTTCTAAATTAGAATTTGTAAAGGTGGATCCCCTAACACCCTCAACATTTTATTTTTATTCTAGGGAAGTGATGAAACACAATATTAACTTGCTGAAACACAATATTATATTTTGGGTAATTCTTTAGTTTGTTTATTGAATATTAAGTTTAATGCTTGTTGTTGTCTGATCACCAATAAGATTGATTTGGTAAACTTAAAATGAACTTGGAAAAGGGATTTTAGATTTCAGCCTTAGATTCAATAGCTCACGATCTTCATTGAGGATAAATAACCCTTTAATAGATTTCCTTACAGGATAGACATATACCTGTCGGACGGGGGTAGCCATAATTGGAACTTGAACTTAATGAATTCAGGTAACTTGGTTAACATAGACATATGATTAATTGGGTTATTTGGGTATTTGCGTCTGACCATCGACAGAGGCTTTTGCATATTTTCGTGTTCCAAGTTAGCAAACTGATTTATTACATATATATAAAAGAATCAATTCATCATTAGAAGAAAATTGTGTGGAATCACAACCCTAGATATTTGTGTATTTTATTTATTTTCCTTAGTATTTTCTTTCGTGTATTTATTTATTTAGCAAATCCACATTCAACCAATCAATCAAGCAATCATTCTCTTTTCCATTTAATTAGATACCTGTAAATAAATAGTATCAAAGATTAATAACAACAGTAGGAATTAAGTCCTCGTGGGATCGATAATTTTTATACTATTTGAGCGATATGTGCGCTTGCGTTATACGTGTGTGATTAGGCCGGTCAAGTTTTTTACGCCGTTACCGAGGACTTATTTTTCTTGAGTTATTAATTTTTGAAGCTATCTAATTTACTTGTATCTAATTTTCTTTAATTTTATTTGTAATTTCTTTCTTTTATTTTTCAGGTGGATGACATGGATCTTAATTGGGTGATAAAGGAATTATATGTTTTACGAGGTGAAGATAAATCCCAAATCATGGAGCAACAGTCCAATTTTCTGAGGCCTGTTGTCCAGTCCAAAAACTATCCTTGGATGGCATAACCATTCAACATAACATTTGCTCAACAGAACCCAATGGGGAGATGCGAGATATGTGATGGTAACCATCCGAGCAGAAACCACTACTACAATTCAGGGTGGCAGAACTATCAGAGACCTTCATATAATGAACCAGCATATTTCACTGACCCATATTTTTCATTGTATCCACCATCAACCTTTGATCTTCATCAAGAACCAGAACCATCCGAGGAAGATCAGATACTTCACATGCTCAAAGATTGGTTCAATGAACGGGAAGCTCAATTTGATGTACAAGTTCAGATTCAAGCAGAATCCATACATATGACGATAGATCAAATTAGACAATTAACAGAAAACCAGAGCTACATACTTCAATGAGCATTTTCAGATGACACTGATGAAGCCTTTGAGTACCAAGCATTTCACGATGACACTTTAGAAGAGAGGAGGAGGCTGAGCAGTATCAGGAATTTGAGGTATCAGTTCAGAAGACCGAACCAGCAAAGTCTCGATTTGATTTTTATTATTCAGACTCTGACGAGGATGAAGAAGCAAAGCTGTTTGTGCCAACAAAAATTGAGGATGAAATTATGTATCCTAAAAATGAAGATCTTGGAGCTTCCATTGCACAAATGTTTGAAGAAGATCTACATGAGCCAGTCATATCAACCACAGAGGATGAAGACCTACAATCTGACATCTCTTTACATCTTCAAGTTGACACTTATGGAGCATGCATTTCACAATTGACAGATGAAGAACTGAATGCGGAAATTCTGAAATACATTTGTGAAGAAAAGCTGGAACAAGATACAGGATAAATGGAAGAGCAAATAACCAACCATAGTGAAGATATCATGCATTCAGGAGAAACATCACTGTTTTGGGGAGTACAAATCAAAGATATCACCCATAAGCTTGACAGAATGGAATTCCCATTCCAAGTCAAGCACCATACGAGACCTCCTGATTTTCTTTCTTTCTTTTCAGGAACCACTGGAGCGACAAAGTTTAGAAAGGTGGCACAAGCACTAAATGAGACAAAATTATTTTTGCCACTTTACCGTTGGAAGAGACCCTTCAAAAACAATACTCACAAGATTATCTTTAATCGGACATCCAAAACCATGTTGAAACCTCCTTGACAGATGGATTTCAGTCACGTCTAGCTGAAGACAAAAAATTTAGCGCTAGCAGGGAGGCAACCCATGCAATTTATTGTAATTTATGTTTTCATATTTTGTGTATACATGTTTTAGAGTTTTTAATTTTGTGTGATATTTTCGGGGAAAAGCATAAATGAAGCATTCAAGGCAGAGCAAGATAAGAGGAATGGTGTTTAGCAATCACAAAGATGAGAGCTAATTCATTAGTAATGGCTGAGTAAGGAATGAATTCTTGAGACGCATCCTGATGAATTTATACCAAATGAGTGGCGTGTTGCGTACACAATTCTGTTGCTTTGATTTGCTTTTCTGTTGTAATTATCTTTATTTTCACCGACAGGATCCAGACTTTTTGACCTTTCACAATTCCTTTTATTGTTTAGCTAATAATCGTCCTTTGGAAGATACTAGTGTTATTATTACTCACCCTTTTTCAGGTTCTATAAATTCAACTCATCATTGCACTCTTGAAGGAATCCTGATTTGAGAAAGAAATACAAAAAAATGGAAGCCACTTCATGAAGATGAGTTGAAAACATCTGTGTGTTTTGTGGTACTAGTGTTGGTACTAAACTAGAATACGTAGTAGCAGGACTGGAATTGGGTCGAGTCATAGATGAAAGAAATATCCACCTAGTATATGGCGTGGTGGCAATCTTGGACTAATGGGGATCGTTTCAAGGGCTGTACAGGAAGGAGGCAGTCAAGTCTTGGGAATCATCCCAAAACCGTTGGCAGAGGCGAAACTTATTGGACCATCAAATGGAAAGGAACTAATCGTGCCAGGTATGTCTGAACGACTGGTTGAAATGATTACCCGTGCTGATGCATTTATTGTTTTGCCATGTGGCTTGGGTACGATGGAGGAAATTTTCACAGTACTATCTTAGGCGAACTTGAACATACACCAGAAATATATTGGACTATTTAACGCTGATGGATTTTATGATTTTCTTTGTGTGTTTCTTGATGATTCCAGGAGAAATGGGTTCGTGTCAAAACCTGTAAAAGAACTCCTCTTTACTGCCAGAACTTCCCATGATTTATTTGACCAAATCTTAGCCTTTGAACCATAAATTGACCCTATCATTTCCAAGGTAAACTGGTCTGATAATGATCGTGGTAAGAAGCGTCGGATAAATCTGGATCTTAACCTTTAATTTTCTAGAATTTCAGCTAACCAGGTACTATCTTCTAAACTCTTCTTCTACTTTTTAAGACATTGGGGAGAATATCTCATTTAGGTTTCAAGGAGGAGAATAGTTGACTAGTATCTTATTTTTAATTTTTAGTCAAACTATTCAAAAAAATTTAAAAAAAATTTAAAAAAAATTTAAAAAAAATATTTTGTGTTTTTGCGTTTTTAACTTTACTAATCAGGTGAAATTGGTGTGAGATAGTTGTGTAAGGAATTCTACTCTTGCGACGTATTTCAACCTATTTTGTAACAAGTTAATTTTTGTTTATTTCCTTTTGAATTATTTAATTTGTGAATTCTCCATAAAACTGACTAAAATGGATCTTCATATGCGCAGTTGACAGGTATTATCAACATGCATGGTAACATACGGACATGAGTTGTATTTGAAAAGTTTGTAATATTCAGTGCTCTAGTTTAATTGGAGGAAGCATCTAAAAAAGTGATGGAATAAAAAAAATTATTACATCTGAGATCCGAGTAATTAAGTCTGTAGGGGTGTTTTAACACCTAGTGCCCTAAAGCCAACTGGCTTGGGAGTCACTGACCCAAATCTCGCTACATGGATTAAAGATGTTATAAAAATAAAAAGAGACATCCGAAATCCGAGTAATTAAGTCTGTAGGGGTGTCTTAACACCTAGTGCCCAAAAGCCAAATGGTTTGGGAGTCACTGGCCCAAAGCTCGTTACATGGATTGAATATGTTGCTTTCTTTATTTATGCACACAAAAAAAAAAGTCAGAAAAATCAGAAAAATATTCCATTGCTTAAAAAGGTGTGAATTCTGATATAACTTAGGACAAAAATATTTCTCTCTTTCCAACTACACTTATGAATATTGTGGGTACAACGATTTGATTAATACCTTGTTGGTTGTGTATATGAAGAATGGTAAAAATAATCGGAGAATTTACTTATTCGGTAATTTAGAAGAAAAGAAAACAACTCTTAAACTTGGATAAAGAGTTTCATTTGTTTAATCACTAACTTGTTTATTCTCTTTTCCCTTGTTTTTTTGCTTTTGTTGCATTAGTTTTATTATCTTTTTATTTTTGTGTGCATTAGTTTTAGATTGACGTTGTGGGTATCGTTGTTGTAAGCCCTCACGAGACTACAACTCGTCCACTAGGGACACCTAGGGGTTTAAAGGCTTGTTGCATATGCTAAATAAAACCGTGATCCCTACGAAAGTGGCTTAGTTTAATTTTATTTTAAAGAAGTTTATGTTATTTTATTTTGTTGTTTTGCTCGAGGACTAGCAAAATGTTAGGTTTGGAGGTGTGATGAGTGGTAAATGTATCACTATTTCCCACTCATTTGACCTAATATTTTGTATAGTTTCTTCAGTTTATGAATGTTTTAATGTATTTTATGTTATTTTATAGATAAATAAAGTTTCAGGACTCTCTAGAATCAATTCATGGCCAAAACAGCGAAAAACTGACAAAAAGGGCAAAATGGTAATTCGGCTGTCGCGACGCGTAGCAACACCTACATCGCAACTGCTAATGTGCGCCGAGTTTTGCTAAAATATGCCGAAAACATGTCAAAATCTGAGAAGTCTGCTAACATGTGCCTTTGCTAACATGCGATGTGCCACGTGTCATCATCACATGCTGCCGACAATACGCGTGCCACGTGTCGTCATCCAATTAGACCGCATTCACCATGTGCCACGTGTCAGCCATGTGTCAGACACATTAGCCGCATGCGGAGTCATCCATCCACGTGTCAGCCACGTCATCATCAGCCAATCATATTCTGCCACGTGTCAAATTATCATTGGACCGAATAAACCGCGTGCCACTTGTCAGCATTGTATTGGGCTGACAGATTCCACGTGCCATGTCAGCAGTGAACAGGTCAAACTATGTCTTCTCCGCGTGCCAGCTCGGGGTCGCGACGCGCTAAGGCAAATTTTGCCTATAAATTGGATTCGATTTCATTTTCTGATTTTCATGTTTTCCTGAGGTTTTTGTAAGGAATTTAAGGATTGCATCTTGTTTGTATTTATTTTTAGTATTTAAATTATGTATTTAAATTTTAAGTAATAGTAGTAGTTTCTTTTCTTTTCTTTTCTTTTTTGTTTAGTAGTTAAATTTCCACTGGGGGAAGGGTGAAGCTTTTATTACTTTAGTTTAGATTAATCTCCCTTAATTATAATATGGAAATTATAATTTAAACTAAAAGGTTTGGTTTACCGCCTTAATGGCTGGTTTTATTTATTTGACATAATGTGACACCGCCTATATGGCCGGTCTTTATGTGACAGATGATTACCACCTATATGGCTGGTTTATAGACAAATAATAACACCGCCTTTATGGTCGGTTGGACTTAATTAGAAATCTGACTTAATGAGGATACCGCTTATATGATCGGTTGGTAATATCACTGCTAATTTTATATTATAATAAGGGAGATTTTTAAATTAGAATTAGTAAAGGTGGATCTCCTAACCCCCAGCATTTTATTTTTATTCTAGGGAAGTGATGAAGCACAATATTAACTTGCTTAATAATTGATTTAATTATATTTTGGGTAATTCTTTAGTTTGTTTATTGAATCTTAAGCTTAATGTTTCTTGTTGTCTGATCACCAATAAGATTGATTTAGTAAACTTAAAATGAACTTGGAAAATGGATTTTAGGTTTTAGCCTTAGATTCAATAGCTCACGATCTTCCTTGAGGATAGATAACCATTTAATAGATTTCCTTACAGGATAGATATATACCTGGCGGGCGAGGGTAGCCATAATTGGAACTTGAACTTAATGAATTCAGGTAACTTGGTTAACATAGACATATGTTAAATTGGGTTATTTGGGTATTTGTGTCTGACCATCGACAGAGGCTTTTGCATATTTTCGTGTTCCAGGTTAGTAAACTGATTTATTACACATATATAAAAGAATCAATTCATCATTAGAATAATATTGTGTGGAATCACAACCCTAGATATTTGTGTATTTTATTTATTTTCCTTAGTATTGTATTTTGTGTATTTATTTATTTATTTAGCAAATCCACATTCAACCAACCAATCAAGCAATCATTCTCTTTTCCCTTTAATTAGATACTTGTAAATAAATAGTATCAATAATTAATAACAACAGTATGAATTAAGTCATCGTGGGATCGATATTTTTTATACTACTTGAGCGATATGTGCGCATGCGTTATACGCGTGATTCAACCAACCAATCAAGCAACCATTCTCTTCTATCTTTAATTAGATACTTGTAAATAACTTGTATCAATAATTAATAACAATAATAGGAATTAAGTCATCGTGGGATCGATATTTTTTATACTACTTGAGCGATACGTGCGCTTGCGTTATACGAGTGTGATTACGTCGGTCAATTACCTTTCTTGGAATTTCGTATACCAAATCGCACAAGAATCTTGTCAATATAGGATGCTTGAGACATTGCTAACACTTTTTTCTTGTGATCCCTAATGATCTGAATCCCATGTACATAATTTGCCTCTCCCAAATCTTTCATTTGGAATTGGTTAGCTAGCCAGATTTTCAAGTCCGATAATATCTTTACATCATTCCCAATGAGTAAAATATCATCGACGTATAAGACAAGGAAAACCATCTTACTATCAATGATGCACTTGTAGACACAAGACTAATCGATGTTCTGCTCAAAGTTATAAGACCTGATCGTAGTATCAAACCTTATGTTCCAAGATCTAGATATTTGCTTGAGCCTATAAATGGACCTTCGCAACTTGCAAAAATTTTGCTCTTGACCTTGGGTAATGAACCCATCTGGTTGTACCATATAGATACTCTCATCAAGATTGACATTAAAGAATGCAGTCTTGACATCCATTTGCCAAATCTCATAGTCATAATATGCGGCAATGGAAAGAAGAATCATGATGGATTTAAGCATGGCTATTGGCGAGAAAGTCTCTTCATAGTCAACTCCATCTTTCTGTGTATAACCCTTTGCCACTAGCCTAGCCTTGAAAGTCTGTACTTTCCCATATATTTCTCTTTTTTCTCTTGTAGGTCCACTTGCAACCTATGGGTTTTGCTCCATCAGGTTGGTCTACAAGTTCTGAGACTGAGTTAGAGTACTTAGACTTCATCTTGAGGTTCATGACTTTGATCCATTCCTCTTTATCAGTATCTTCCATCACATAATGCAACAACTTGCACCTCTCCATTTCCTAGATAGCGTTCAGGTTCTCTTACAACTCTCTCACTACGTCTAGGTGGTATGGTATCCTGATAAACTTACATCTGACTTTCAGATGTAGAAGGTGTTATGTCTTTGTCAACATTTGACAATGGTGTACTGGTCATACTAGCAAGTAACTCCTCAAGTAACATTTTACTTCGAGGTTTGAACTCTCTCATATAGTCCTCCTCAAGAAATGTAGCATTTGTCGACATAAATACTTTACTATCTTCTGCACTATAAAAGAATCCACCTCTAGTTTCCTTAGGATAGCCTACAAATAGGCACACCTGTGAACGTGGTTCCAACTTAGTAGTCTTGTTCTTTAGCACATGTGCTGGACACCCCCATATGCGGAAATGTCGCAAACTAGCTTTACGATCATTCCACAACTCTAAGGGAGTCTTAGGAATAGACTTAGAATGAACTACATTCAGGATATAAATTGTTGTTTGCAATGCATACCCCCAGAATGAGCTAGGTAGAGTGCTATAACTAAACATTGATCTCATCATATCTAGTAGGGTCTAATTTCTCCTTTCTGCAACACCATTTTGTTGTGGTGTTCCAGGTGCCGTGAGCTATAAAAGAATTCCATGCTCAACAAAGAATTCCTCGAAATCTCTATCAAGGTATTCTCCTCCACGATCTTATCGTAGAATTTTGATGCTTTTACCTAACTGGTTCTCAACCTCAACACGATACTCTTTGAACTTTTCAAATGTATCTAACTTGTGCTGCATTAGGTAAACATACCTATATATGGAATAATCATCAATGAAAATGACGAAGTATTCATAACCACCTCGGGCTTTTACATTCATCGGTCCGCAAATGTCCGAATGTATTAGCTCAAGTGTTTCCTTGGCTCTTATCCATTTTCCATTAAAAGGTCTCTTAGTCATTTTTCCTTCTAGACAGGATTCACAGACAGGTAAAGTACTGATTCTTAACTGATTTAAAATTCAGTTCTTAATTAGTCTATCTATTTGGTCAAGTCTAATATGACTGAGTCTACGGTGCCATAAATAGGTATCATCATCAGAAATATTTTGCCTTTTAGTTTTAGATCTTTCAATCTTAAACATTTCAGTATTAAGCAGTGATTCATGTATTAACGGTCTTAATACATATAGATTATTCTCGAAGTTTCTCGTGCATATATTTAATCCATTTCTACTAATAATAACTTACTTATTATTAAATGAAATAGAAAAACCACATTCCAGAAGTTTTGTTACAGAAATCAAATTCCTTCGAAAACCATGAATATATAGCACACCATTCAAACATAAATAACTTTTATTAAAATTCAAATTTGAAACTCCCACTGTTTTTTCTGAAACAGCATCCCATGTCCCAACTCTCATGGTAAAGCTACCTCCAGCAAGGTCCCTCCATGAGTCAAGTAGCTGTAAAGAACAACAAACATTCTCTATCATTCCACAAATAAGTGCCGCTGTAGGGTAGGTCAAGTATTCGTATGATAGACTAAGACATTCTCAATTGATTAATATATCTGAAATAACTCTTATTCCTATATTAATCAACTACCGTTATTTTGATCAAGGAAACCTTGATTAACAAGTTAATCATTCCTTTGTGAGTGTGACCCATTATTTCAAAACCCTTGGACTTAACTAGTGAAGTGTCGCCGTAGGGTAGGTCAAATCACCAGATACATCTAGAGTTCTTATCCTTTCGGAATCCAAACCTGATATTGACCCAAAAAGAACATCATCTGTATGGGGATGAAAGCAAAGCCATCTTGAGGTGTCTATTGAATCTCACGTTTCTGGATAACAATGGAGATCATGGGATATATTGTGGTATACCCCTCTCCTACTCACTATTTTGAAGTGTAAGGTTTCTATCTCACTAGTATCTTATGAATCTTAGATTATGCTCGGCTAAAGTCATAACCTTATTAATACTAGTTGATAATTTAGTGATTTAACCAATTTTAACTCTTAAAATTTTATTCCCTAATCTCGATTAGTCTCTACTAACCAACTAACTTAATCAAACTAATTTAATCAAGTTTCTTTAGGGATCTAATCAATTTAACTATTAAATTATCAGTCCACTAATGGGTTTTAAAATTTAGAATTCAACGAACGGGCCAAATGTCATTAAACCATTTAATCGATAAAAACACATTATTTATTCCAAATGTATGTGGTATTGTATCCCGCGTGCAGACCATATTATCGTCCATTTGGAATCGGCTATGGAATTTATGTTCGGCTTTCCATCTGATATACCAAGGAAAATATTGTACTCATAAGGTCCATTTGTTTCTAAAACTTGAATTCGCAATTTTTTAACCCCTTAAACCAATTAATCTTTTTAAACCATTTGAATGCATTTCATATTCTTATTTAACTTTTAAATTACATAAAATCATATTTTATGACTAGAATATCATGCATGTCTACATGTTATGGCATGTGAAAATGCAAGAGTAGGCACCCTAGGCTATATGACATATTAATAAACAATTTAAAACATACATATATACCTAGGTCTGTGTCGCGTCGTAAAATAATGCCAAGTCTGTGTCACGTTGTGACACTAGGTTACCTGCGTCGTGACGCAATCGAGGTAGTATCCTTAGGTTGCTCTCGCATGTGTTTTGCATCACGACGCGTGAAGACGCAACCCAGTTTCCAGGGCTGGAAATTGCAAAAACATACATATTTCAAATTGGGTTGACTGGGCTCTTATTTTTCTATATTAATCTAATTAGTACAATAAATCCAAGGCATCATTTGGTCTTCAAATCTTATTCCATGGAGTGTTGTTGAGTTCTTCGCGGAATTTCTCCGTCATAAGTCCTTCGCGGCATCGGCTCCTCCAAGTTACAAATAGGATTACATAATGGACTTATTACAAAGGAAATAAACTTACAACACTTGAAAGAATATGAACTTATGGTCTTACATTTCCAATGCTAAAAACAAGAGCTGGAAAAATTAACGATCAACGCAATACATTCATCACATGAATCAAAAGTAAACATTTATCACATGAACATTAAAACCATTCATCTCATGAATCTAATTGTACCTACTCCTCACAACATGCATTTTAATAATCTATATATCATATAAATTATTAAAACTAAAATCAGAAGGGTTAAGAAAACTTTTCAACCTTAAGCTCTTGATGCCAATTGTAGGAACGATTTTCCTTAGCGCAGTGGAAGTTTCTTGTGTGGGTACCGGCTTCGGTATGGATCTTTAAAATTTTCTTTGCCTTCTTCATTTATTATAGTAGCCTTAATCAATCCTTTGATGTCCAATGCTTGGATCAACCACTCGATCTTCCGAACTATGACTCGAAACCAACAAACCGAAGTATAGACTTCACTCACAAAAATTAAACTCTAAACAATTTAGAGAATAAAGATGTCACAATGGTGTTTGGCTTTTGGAATTTCAAACACTCTCACAACATTTATGAATGCTTGAACTATCTCTATTTTCTCTCATTTGCACTTGTGTGAATGAATGCAAAAATGTTAACTTTAGAAGTGAGAGACATGGTAGAGATTATATTCTCTTACACAAGCAAACTAACCTTATCATTAAGAATCTAATGCTTTCTTGCAATGGCCAACACAAAAATGTGAATGCCATACCAAAGCATAAGAAATGATAAGCTATAAATAAGGACTTTGTCATTAAGCATCTAATGCTTTCTTTCAATGGCAAACACATAAATGTGAAGGTCATACCAAAGCATAAAAATGGATTAGCTAATGACAAAACTATTAGGTGTATATATGCCACCTAATAGACATAATAAGTTGGAGAGTATGGCAAGCCATATGGCTTTGTCTCCAAGGTAAATAAAAATAATTATCTTAATAATGATTAAATTACCTTCAATTATGTTGTAGTAATTATCTCATAATTATTACTAACTTGATTATCTCATAATCAAGATTTGATTATCTCATAATTAAAGAATTCTAGAAAACATTAAGTTAAATTAATTTAACATAGTTTTCATTTATGACAATAAATGTTATTAATCTCATTAATAATATATAAATATAAAGTGAGCATATTATTAGACAATCTAATTATATTAGGTTTGCTACAGTTAATCGAGCTAGCACGGGAACTAAATGGACCTACGGTTTCGAGCTCCAACAATTCCGAAATATTAATGAAACTCTTTAATCAAATATTACAAATTATTAACTCCGCATTATTCCACTAAAAACTCAAATTTGAACTCTCATTACCGTAGATGGATAAAATAAACCGAACAACCTCGGTGCCCATCGATATAGTCATTACATATGGATATAGCCCTTCACGAATATCTCATAAACAAGTCTGTTAAACCCCTCTAAATATTTTGTCTCTTGATCGGTGAAATCACACACGTAACGCAAGCGCATGTATCGCTCAAGTAGTATAAAAATATTGATCCCACAAGGACTTAATTTCTACTATTGTTATTAATTATTGATTCTATTTATTTACAGGTATCTAATTAAAGAGAGAAGAGAATGATTGCTTGATTGGTTGGTTGAATGTGGATTTACTAAATAAATAAATACACAAAAGAAAATACTAAGGAAAATAAACAAAAGACACAAATATATAGGGTTATGATTCCACACAATATTATTCTAATGATGAATTGATTCTCTTATATATGTGTAATAAATCAGTTTGCTAACGTGGGGCACAAAAATATGCAAAAGCCTCTTCCGATGGTCAGATGCAAACACCCAGTATAACCCAATTAATCATATGTCTATGTTAACAAAGTTACCTGAATTCATTAAGTTCAAGTTCCAATAGTGGCTACCCCCGCCCGACATGTATATGTCTATCTTGGAAGGAAATCTACCTAAGGGTCACCATGCCCCAAGGTGAGATCGTGAGCTATTGAATTTAAGGCTGAAACTTAAAATCCATTTTCCAAGTTCATTTTAAGTTTACCACATCAATCTTATTGGTGATCAAGCAACAAGAAGCATTAAGCTTAAGTTCAATAAACAAACTAAAGCATTAAACATAATATAATTAAATCAATTATTAAGCAAGTGAATATTGTGTTCCATCACTTCCCCAGAATAAAAATAAAATATTGGGGTTAGGGGATCCACCTTTACTATTTCTAATTTAGAAATCTCTCTTATTATAATATATAAATTTTCATGTCATTACCAACCGACCATATAGGCGGTACCCTAAATTAGTCATGTTATAATTAATTCCAACTGACCATAAAGGCGGTATCCAATTTAGTCAAGTTAAAATCAGTTTAATTAAGTCCAACCGACCATAAAGGCGGTATCCCATTAAGTGAGGTTTTAAGATAATTTATATATTATAATTTAAGGGATATTAATCTAAATTATAATAATAAAAGCTTCACCCTCCCCCGGCAGAAAATTAACTACTAAACATAAAAGAAATAAAAATTAAATAAACTACTACTACTATTAAAAATAAAAATGCATAATTTAAATTACAAAAACTTAAACAAACAAGATACAGTCCTTAGATCTTTATTAGAACCTTACGGAAAGTATGAAAATTCTAAATGAAATCAAGCTGAATTTATAGGCAAATTTTCGAGCTGGGCGTCGCGACGCATGAACATTGCACGTCGGGATGCGCTGTAAATTTGTGACACCTATACGCGGCTTCCTAAGATGTTGACACATGTACGCATTTTCGTCGGCAGCTGAATTATTGGCTCGGCGTCGCGACGCATCAAGTTGTACGTGTCGCGACGCTGACGTCATGCTGATGTAAGCAATGACGCGTGGTGTCGGTAGAACAGTGATTGTGGCTGACATCATGATGACAAGTGTTGACAGACTGAGGACGTCAGCGCATTGCGACGTAGAGGTTGTGCGCGTCGTGATGCCAAAATGACAATTTTGCCATTTTTATCTATTTTTCGATGTTTTTGCCCCGATTTGATTCCAATGAGTCTTGAAACCTTATTTATCTACAAAATACACAAAACACATCAAAATATTCACAAATCTCAAGAAACTATACAAAATATTAAGTAAAATCGGCGGTAAATATTGATATATTTTCCATTTATCATCTCTTAAGCACCATTGATTCGATAATGAATAATTAATTCATAACAATTATGAATATAAAACTTTCTATTCGTAATAGAAAAGTTGAGCGCTCAAATTTTTCAAGTCATGAATCAACTCTTAAAAGAGATATTCTTCTGCTTCTAGTAAGAATGAGTGAATTACATATCTATGTAAAATGTTCCCAACTACACACCAAACCATATCCCTAAAATACGTAGTTATTGGCCAGGAATACAACACCAACCTCACCATAGTAAATCAAAGGACATAGCCTGTCATGCAGGAGTTCGTAATACACTAAAATTTAAGATCGAATCCATATATGACCATCTATTAGATAAAATGAATTTCTTCGGTTAAAGGATATTAAAAGAAATTTATATTTATCTGAGTCCAGTCTTATATGATCTCATCATACAAGGTGCCTCCATTTCTATGTCACTACATGAACGATCCCGGATCAAGGTCGTATACAAGTATAGAATGGACCGCAACTATAGATAAACCACAAACAAAGTACCCTCTTTGTTTGCTCTCTATGAACTATTTAGATTACTAACTCCAGACTTAAATCCTCTTATGCATCAAACATACACTAAGTCTGAAGGTGCAAGAGTAATCAAGGTAAACAATATAATTAGACAATATGCGATATAAATCAAACAACTTTGATAAAATGAATAATGCATTTATTATTATTACAATAATCAAATCCGTTTACAATATATGAAGCTTTAAGACATAAATCCCAACACTTTTAACATCTGAGATTCGAGTAATTAAGTCTGTAGGGGTGTCTTAACACCTAGTGTGCCCTAAAGCCATCTGGTTTGGGAGTCACTGACCCAAAGCTCGCTACAAGGATTGAAGATGTTATATATTAAAAAAAATATTCAGAAAAAAGATCCATTGTTGAAAAGCGTGAATTCAGATATAACTTTAGGACAAAAATATTACTCTCTTTTCAACTACACTTATGAATATTATAGCACAATGATTTGATTAATACCTTGTTGGTTGTGTATATGGAGAATGGTAAAAATAATCGGAGAATTAACTTATTTGGTAATTTAGAAAGAAAGAAAAACAACTATTAACTTGGATAAGCATTTCATTTGTTTAGTCACTAACTTGTTTATCTTTTTATTTTTTATTTTTTTGTGATTGATTGTACATTTGATTTACGTTTGTGGGTATCGTCGTTGTAAGCCCTCACGAGAATACAACTCGTCCACTAGGGACACCTAGGTGTTTAAAGGCTTGTTACATATGCTAAATGCAACCATGATCCCAATGAAATGGCTTAGTTTAATTTCATTTTAAAGTTGTTTATTGTATTTTATTTTATTTGTTTTGCTCGAGGGCTAGCAAAAGGTTAGGTTTGGAGGTGTGATGAGCATAAAATATATCAATATTTACCGCCCTTTTTATTTAATATTTTGTATATTTTCTCGATTTTTATGAACGTTTTGATGTGTTTGTGTTTATTTTATAGATAAATAAAATATCGGGACTCGCTGGAATCAAATTGGGGCTAAAATAGTGAAAAACATATGAAAAAAGGCAAAATGAGAATTTTACTTCACGGGCGTTGCGACGCCCAATCATTTTTGCGTTGCGACGTGCACGCATCATCACAAATGTCATCACCACGTCATCTCATGCGTCATCACCGCGTCATCATGACATCATCACAATCATTGAATTTTCGACATTTGTACAATACTGTAGCACGCATCGTGATGCGGAAGACTTTGCGCGTCGCGACGCGTGATGTTTTTGAAGCCTATAAATAACAGCCTAAATCAAAGGAATTCGTCATACTTTCTTCTGGGGAATTTCCTTAGAATACTAAGAAGATAGTATATTGTTTGTTTAATTTCAGCTTTCTTGTATTTTCGTTTTATTTTAGTAATAAAACTTTGTTTGTTTTACTTAAAGCATGAGTAGGTAACTTCTTTCTGCTGGGGTGAAAAGTGAAACTTTTATTATGAAAGTTTAGATTAATCTCCCTTATTTATAATATATAAATTATCTTAAAACCTGACTTAATGGGATACCGCCTTTATGGTCGGTTGGACTTAATTGGACACCGCCTTTATGGTCGGTTGGAATTAATTAAGATATGACTTAATCAGGATACTGCCTATATGGTCGGTTGGTAATATAATGCAAATTTATATATTATAATAAGGGAGATTTCTAGATTGGAAATAATAAAACTGGATCCCCTAACCCCCATCATTTTATTTCATTGTTGTAATTTTTACTTTTTAGTTTTCAACCTGTTTTATGATGTTTAGTTTATTTTTGTCTTTAGTAGTCCTAGATATGTGTTATAGCTAAATATGTTGTCTAGGGTTGTGATGAAAACCAATATCAATGATTTAATAAGTTGACTTTTCTTATGTCTTGTGTGATGTTTTGGTTTATTTATTGAGTCTAGTTCTTAATGCTTCTTGTTAATTGGCCACTAATCAGATTGATTAGGTAAACTTAAAATAAACTTGGAAAAGAGATTTTAGGTTTAGCCGTAGACTCAATAGCTCATGATCTCACATTCACCTTAGAGATTTCCTTCCAGGATAGGAATATACCTATCGGGCGTGGGTAGCCATAATTGGAACTTAAACTTAATGAATTCGGAGTTTCTTAATTAACGTAGGAATATAGTTAATTGGGTTACTTTGGGTGTTTGCATCTGACCATCAGAAGATGATTTTGCATATTTTCGTGTTCCAGGTTAATAAACTAGTACATTACAGAAGCATAAAATAATCAACTTATCTTTGGAAAGATATTGGTAGGATTCACAACACTGGACATTTACATATCATTAATTCTTTTTGAAATCTACCTTAATTTTATTTAATTATTTATTTTAGATAAAAATCACCATCCAACCAACAATCGAATCAATTAGATACTTGTAGACATTTAGCTTCATAAATTAATAACATAGGTATTAATTCCTCATGGGATCTATATATTTTATACTACTTGAGCGATATGTGCGCTTGCGTTACGTGTGTTTACCACCGATCATTCCTCCAATAAACTAGAAAACTGAATATAAGAAAATTTTCACTTACAACCATGAGCATATGTTACCGTGTATGTTGATAATATATGTCCAATGAGCCTATGGAATTAATCATTATTATGGAGAATTCACAAATTTAAATAATTTAAAAAGAAAGAAACAAAAATAATTTGTTATGAAACACATTGAGAAGCGTCTCAGGAGCGAAAACGTCTTACACTACCATCTCCGAACAAAAATTCCACTTGATTAGTCATAAAATTATTGTTGGTTTGTGTGTAGTTTTTTTTTAAATGAAAACACGAAAGAAAATAACCACATTATTTTTTACAACCAAAAAATAACAATGCAAAAAGAACATTAATTTTTTTTTTTTACAAAAAAACAACAACACAAAAATAAAAATAAAAAAATTTAAGAAAAAACAAAAACACAAAAATGAAAACTAATTATCTTGTCAACTGTCCCCTCCCCTAACCAAATTAAGACATTATCCCCAATGTCTTAAAAAAGGAGTAGAGTTGAGAGGACATCATCTGGTTAGTGTGGAAAAGATAATTAAATCAACAACACTACTATTTAACCAAAAAATTTACAGATTAAGATTCAAGTCCACTCTACGCTTCTTGCCACGATCGTTATCTAATTAGTCCAACTTGGAAAGAACTAGGTCGATTCTTGGTTCATATGCTAACAGTTAGTCGATTAATTCATAAGCTTTCTCTGCATTAAGAACAATGTCTTTTGCCGGTTTCAAAATGAACCTGAGTCTTTTAGCACCCTTCAGAAATACTAAAATAAAATCGAAAATAAATGATCTACATTAAGTAGTCTAATAGGTTTTCGGTGAGTAATCAAAATTTTCCATGACGTAACTGTGAATATTTCTTCCAATGTGCCTAGCCCACCTGGTAAAGCAATAAAAGATTTATCATGATTAATCATTTCAGTAAGTCTTTCAGGCATACCTGAGATAATGTATTCTTCTCCATTTGATTTACCGATGAGATTTCTGTCTGCCAAAGTTTTTGGATTGATTCCTAAAACTTGACGGCCTTCTTCTTGCATGGCCTTTGAAACACATCTCATCAATCCAAGATTGCCACTACCATATACTAAGTGCATGTTTCTCTTCGCCATAACTCTACCCAATTCTTCTGCAGCCTTAATAAATTTTAGTTTAGTTCCAGAGCTAGATCCATAAAATACATAGATATTAATGACTCGTCTTCTTGAAGTTTTCTCCATTTTGCGCTTTATATTATTTGGATGCGTCGAAAAGAGAAATGACGAGTTGTATTTATAGATCCTGAAAAATGATGAGTAATAAAGGCACTAGTATATACAAAATTATAATTGTTAGACGAACAGTAAAATAGATCATGAAAATAAAAAATGTTAGATACTGTCAGCAAAATTAAAGTAAAGGAAATCAAAACAGTAAATTAAATTAAATTGAAACAATAATTTAAAGTAAAAGAAATCAAAACAATAAATTGAAACAATATGTACTGGTAGTTGTGATTGTGGCTCATATATTCCTCTAGTTTTACATATAATAACGGCTTGAACGCCCTTTATGGGTCGGGGATATGCTTTCAATCTAATTTTCTTACAAATTGGCAATCAAAGTCTTTTAAAGTCAGATTCTCGAGACTGTATTGTTGTCTTTCTTTTTGAAATTGTGTATGCAAATTGTGAATCACTCGATGAATATGTCCATTAGGATGCGTCTCAAGAGTCAATGATATATATTCTAAAGACTCCTTACTCAAGCCATATCTAATGAATTGAATTTTATCTTCGCGATTGCCAGACATCATTCCTAAAGAATGATAACGAGTGTTTTTTTGTCCAGCGTGCACATTTATAATAACACCTTCTAATTGTTTAGATCTACATTTCTTAGCATATGTGTTTTTCCCTAAACCATACATTTAAGAAATGAATGAGATAAATCACCTGCCAAGTGAACCCTTGCTTCAATTACCTAATAAATATCACTATGAATACCATTGACCATAAGAAATCTCAATCTTTCAGTACGTGCTTTGTAAATTTTCATCAGCGTATTTTTTGGGAGAGAAGGAAAATGATTGTAAGTTTTGCAAGAGTTTCTTCCATGCCTTGATTGTAGAGTATCAGTAATTTTAGGAAACTGAAAGAACCGACTTAGAGTCACAGAGTACCGTTATCCGCTATTTAACTGGGGTACAAGACTTTGACAAAACAAATTGCTGCAAAACACAAAAGAAAAAATGGAAATTAAACAAAAACAAAAGCAAAAAAAAAAAAACAAAAGAAAATAACAGCTTATAATACATCAATCACATTACACTAGGTTTGATAGGAAAATAGATTCTTGAAAATTTAAACACTCCAAAAGTGGTTTCAGATGTTATCTATTTACTTTAAATGCATCTCCATCCCTATGTCAATAGCTCCATCTAGGTAAACGTGCTTCACAATAAATGGGCCACTCCATTTGGATTTCAATTTTCTGAAAAATAAATGAAGACGAGAATTATAAAGCAAAACATTTTGACCAATTTCAAATATTTTTCATGAAATTTGACTATCATGAAAGACCTTAGTTTTCGCTTTAAGAATTTTTGCATTCTCATATGAATCCTTCATTAACTCTTCAAGTTCATTTAATTGCAGTTTACATTTATGACTGACATTTTCAAGGTTTGAATTAAATGATTTAATAGCACAATATGCCTTATGTTCAAGTTCTATAGGAAAATGACAAGGTTTTCCATAAACTAGATGATAATGAGACATTCCCAAAGACGTTTTGAAAGCTATTCGATATGCCCAAAGTGCATCAGTTAGTCAAAAAGACCAATCTTTTCGATTTGAGTTGACCATTTTTGTTGTTTCTATAATATGTCCCAAACAAGATTAAGCATGTGAAATACTATAAAGAATATATATAAACATGAAGTATGGCGGAATCATACTTACAATGCCTTGTGATGAAGTAGATGATCAAATGGTAGAAGCTCCAAGTGGTGGAGGATTCGGCCAAGAGGAGGAAGAAGACTTGAAGCTCCAAGCTTTTGTATTCCAAGCTCTTTAATGGTTTCCCTATCACCTCTTTTGATTCCTTGCTTGTGCTAGCAAAAATGGAGAAGGGAAGATCAAATCTTCCTTGCCCTTGTCAATGGAGTTCTCGGCAATTTGAGAGAGAAGAGAGAATTTTTGTAAAACTTGATTAATTAATCTTTGTATTACCAAAAATCAATTTATATTTATGTTATAATTTATTAAATTAATAATAAATCTATGACATAAACCATGCAATGGCTTAGAGTGTCAAACACTCAACTCCATGCAAAGCCTTTGGTGAAATGCACACTATCACCATGCAATGCCTTAGAGTGTTTTGTACACTATTAACATGCAATGCCTTATCAATAAAATAATGCATATAATGACAAGTGTCATGTGGGCCCCACACGTTTCCCAATGAAAGTGGGCCCACGTCCACTCACGCGTTCGGGTTCGATATTTCCGAAATACCGATCTAGCGTCGCGACGTTAATTAAATCGGATTTAAATAAATAATCGCTCCTAGCGAAATTATTATTTACGTCGCTTACGAATTAATTCTTAATTAACTCGTATGCCCGAATTAAAATCTAATTTTAATTTCGCGTCGAAATCGAATTTCGATTATTATATCGAATATAATAATTTTATCGATTAATTCCAAATTAATCGTTCTCTCTCTAAATAAGGCACTTTATCCAAGATAAAGTTTCTCCGCAATTAATCCAAGATTAATTAAGTCCGAATCAAATATCATAGGTGAATCTTCAGGAAGCGACCCAAGAGATCTCCGGATATTTTGGCAGTAAATACGGTCGTCGGATAATCCGAACACGTACGTACCTTGTACTACGTCTTTACCGATTTACAAGACAAGGTTGGCTTCTAGCAAAGCGCCATGCCTACCCAATTCTCCAGAAATATTCTTATAGGAATATAAGATCTGTATCAGGCGTAGTATACCGTAGTATTGCGTACATCGATCCAGTATCGGATGGTCACATGCTAGGCCTGGGGCTGGAGATGTGTCTGCCCCGTACGAAACATATATCGGACATCAAGCAACTAGTCTCTTTAAATCGGACAATCCTGACCTTGTCATATTGTCCCGACGGTTGCAACCTTTTATAGAGTACTAGTTCTGTGTCCTGCGTGATCATCACCTCCATATGTCTGAAGCGATACTTCCATCTTGACATTACATCCAGTACACTACGATTCTCGATAAACCCAGAAGAGGTGTACACAGAACCGGTTAAGGTCCCCAACCACCAAAACTAAAGTTTACCGATTGTCGCAAGTACTAGCGATGTAAGTCTCAGGTTAAGACCATATACACCTACCCTGATGCGGCCTCCCATAGACACGCAGACATACTACCAATGGGATTCCGCGGGGTCTATCCAGAGCGAAGCTGTTTTCCGTACCATCGGTAAAACACAACCTCCTATCGCACTTGCATAAGTATCCAATACTTAAATATATGAGAACTATGCCGTCGTGCCCTCACAACGTGCACAAGCGCAATACTAGTCTATTCCGCATTATCGATGTCCAGTCTCGATAATACTACGACTAGGGATATTTAATGATTAAACCTTGGGGACTGATACTGTCTCATATCATTCTCAGTCCAGGTACTAATCATATGGACTTTCGCCATTTATAAGTCAAAGTAAAAAATTTACAAAACGGCAAAAGGCAATTTCATTATCACATAGTTAATTTTGTACAATAATACAATATCATTTACAAACAGTGACGCTATGGGACATAATGTCTAACAATCTCCCACTTGGCCTATAGCCAGTCACTCAAGCATCTAATACCCGAACTATGTATGTGTCGTTCAAAAACTTGCTGAATGACAGCCTTCGTCAGCGGATCTGCAATGTTATCATCTGATGTGACCTTCTCGACTTTTACATCGCCACGATGTATGATCTCCCGAATCAGATGGTAACGTCGAAGAACATGCTTGGACCGTTGATGAGACCTTGGTTCCTTAGCCTGTGCTATGGCCCCGTTATTGTCACAATACAATGGAACGGGCTCTGCTGCTAACGGAACTACTCCTAATCCAATTAGGAACTTACGGATCCAAACTGCCTCCTTTGCTGCTTCAGATGCAGCGATGTACTCCGCTTCTGTTGTTGAATCGGCAACAGTATCTTGCTTGGAAGATTTCCAGCTCACTGCTCCGTTATTCAAACAAAAAATGTACCCGGATTGTGACCTGTAGTCATCCTTGTCGGTTTGGAAACTTGCATCGGTATACCCAGATACCGCAAGTTCTCCACCTCCATAAATTAAGAAAGCATCCTTAGTTCGTTTAAGATACTTAAGGATATTCTTAACTGCTATCCAGTGACCTTCACCTGGATCGGCCTGATAGCGACTGCACATGCTCAAAGCATATGAGACATCAGGTCGTGTACATATCATGGCATACATGATCGATCCGACTGCCGAGGCGAACGGTATCCGACTCATGTGGTCTCTCTCTTCCTGAGTCTTAGGACACATGTCCTTAGACAGAGAGGTACCACGTACCATTGGAACCAATCCCCTCTTGGATTGTTCCATGTTGAATCTCTTCAACACTTTATCAATGTATGTACTCTGGGAGAGTCCAAGCAGCTTTCTAGATCTATCCCTGTAGATCTTTATTCCAAGAATAAAGGCTGCTTCTCCCAGATCTTTCATGGAGAATTTTAATGAAAGCCAAGCTTTCACCGACGTTAGCATGGGAATGTCATTGCCTATAAGCAATACGTCGTCGACATAAAGGACAATAAAAGTAAGTGCTCTCCCACTAACCTTCTTGTATACACAAGGGTCATCTGCGTTTTGCACGAAATCATATTCCTTTATGATCTCATCAAAACGCTGATTCCATGACCGTGATGCTTGCTTGCTTCAATCCATAAATGGATCGATTTAACTTGCAAACCTTGTTTGCAAGTCTGGTACGATAAAACCGTCAGGCTGTTGCATATAAACATCCTCCAAAAGGTTTCCGTTAAGGAAAGCGGTTTTAACGTCCATCTGCCATATCTCGTAGTCGAAATATGCAGCTATTGCAAGCATTATCCGAATGGATTTAATCATGGCAACGGGTGAGAAGGTTTCGTCATAATCAATACCATATTGTTGACGATACCCCTTCGCTACAAGCCTAGCTTTGTACGTTTGTACGTTGCCATCCATGTCGGTCTTCTTCTTGAAGATCCATCTGCATCCAATAGGCTTTACGCCTTCTGGTGCGTCAACCAGTGTCCAAACTTGGTTGGCGTACATGGAATCCATCTCGGACTTCATGGCCTCTTGCCATAAAGCGGAATCGATATTTTGTATCGCTTCCTTATACGTAGCCGGCTCATTTTCCTCAATAAGATTAATATCTACATGAGGTGAGATCAGGAACCCATACCTCTCAGGTACTGTTCTGACTCTCTCCGACCTACGCGGTCCTTGTGTATGTGAAGTTTGTGGTACAGACTCATCCCGGACGGTCTGTTCTTGTTCCGTCGTTGATTCATTGCCAGGAACAGTATCACTACGATCTTCATCGAGTTCTACTTTCCTCCCACTTACCACTGCATTTATAAAATCCTTCTCAAGGAAAATGCTTGTAGAGCAACAAATACTTTGTTCTCTTGTGGGTGATAGAAGTAATATCCTTTGGTTTCCCTAGGATATCCAACGAAAAGGCATTTATCAGATTTGGGTTCAAGTTTGGTACCTTCCAAACGTTTAACATATGCCCAGCATCCCCAAATCTTCAGGAAAGAGAAACCCGGTTTCCTTCCTGTCCATATCTCATATGGAGTCTGTTCAACAGACTTCGACGGTACCTTATTCAAAATAAGTATAGCACTGTTTAATGCGTATCCCCAGAAGGATATTGGTAGCTCAGTGCGACTCATCATTGACCTTACCATGTCCAACAAGGTGCGGTTTCTCCGTTCGGACACACCGTTTAATTGCGGTGTTCCAGGAGGAGTCCACTGTGAAAGAATACCATATTCTTTCAAGTAATCTTGAAACTCATAACTTAAGTATTCGCCACCACGGTCTGACCGTAATGTCTTGATACTCATCCCTGTTTGTTTCTCCACTTCGTGTCGAAACTCTTTGAATTTCTCATTTTCTCAAAAGTTTCCGACTTGTGTCTCATAAGATACACATAACCGTAACGAGATGCATCATCTGTAAAGGTTACGAAGTAGTGAAATCCACCTCTAGCCTGGCTAGACATGGGCCCGCATACGTCAGTATGAACGAGAGCTAACAGTTCTGTCGCACGTTCACCTTTACCGCTAAAAGGTGATTTAGGCATTTTGCCTAAAAGACAAGATTCGCAGACGTCATATGAATTGGGATCAAATTCGTCCAAGTACCCACTCTTTGAAAGTGTGGATATGCGAGTCTTGTTGATGTGTCCTAGACGACAATGCCACATATAAGCTTCATCTTTAGATGATTACTCCTTTTGAGCCTTTTGTTTGTCATTTTAGGAGATTCATTTATATTCAAAATATAAAGACCGTTATTTGCAACAGCTGTGCAAATTTCTGCATCATTTTTTATATAAATAACACCATGTGTTCCTGAATACAAAAGTGTAACCCTGCTGGGTTAACAAGGATACAGATATAATATTCCTAGTTAAACTAGGAACAAAATAACAGTTCAAAAGTTTAAGTTCATGCCCTGAGGGCAGTACTAAAACAAAAGTGCCTACGGCCAAAACAGCAACTGGTGTTCCGTTTCCGACCCGTAGATCCATCTCCCCTGATGCCAGCACCCTGCTATCATGCAGATCCTGCACATCAGTACAAATATGAGCACCACAACCAGAATCAAAAATCCAATTTTTAAACTAGAAGTATTCATATTTATCTCAATAACAAACATACCAGAGGCAATGGCCTTGCCAGCCTTGATATCCTCCCTCTGCACAATGCTCATTCGGCAGTCACGTTTCCAGTGACCCCTCTTGCCGCCGCAGTTGAGGCAGATGTCGCGAGATTTGTCCTTTGGCTTCCTAGAAGCCACTGTCAACTTGCCTTTACCCTTCTTCTTGAACTTCTTCTTCCTTGCACCTCCAATTGCCTTGGGGCCACCCTTTGGCGCATGAGAGGTCAATGCTAAATGCGCCTCGCGCTTGCTCCCCTTTAGGAGTTCCTTTTCGGACTCCTTCAGCACAGACAACAACTCTCCAAGAGTGTCGTCAGTATCCATCAACTTGTAGTTGACTATGATTTGTTTCCAAGTATCAGGAAGTGACTGCAAGATCATATCTATAGTCAGATCAGCCTCCAAGACTATTCCCATATTGGCCAACTCATCAATATCGGCAATCATTTGAGCCCCATGGGCTTCAACTGATGCGCCATCTGTCATCCGGGAGCGGAAGAGTTTCCTTACTAGCTCGTACCTCTTCATCCGCTTATTGGTGCGGTGAAGATCACGCAATCTTGCCATCATGTTATAGGGATCCAAGTCCCTATTCTGGCGTCTGAAATGCTGAGTCATTGCAGCTAGCATAACTGACTGAGCTTGGTCACAATCATCACTATGAGTTTTCCATAACTCTAGCTCCAGTGGCTCAGTGGGTTTAGGCGGGAGAGGTCTCTGAATAGTATACAGTATCCTCTCAGCCCCAAGCACTATCTTGAGGTTCATTTCCCAGTCGGCAAAGTTTGTCCCTTGAAGACATTATCGCCCATGATTATGTCGCGGATATTACCTTTGCCAGTCATCTTGACAACTATAGTCCAACTATAAAGTCAACGATGTTATGGGTACAGTCAAACTGTTACATATAAAAATAACAATATATTAGTCCAACTAATTATTTAAAATATTGACGAAATAATTTTGAAAGACGCGTAAGGCTAAATATCTGAATGAAATTGCAAATTCAATAATAGCCTCCCACTATTTTCTTCAAGTTTCTAACCCTCTGTAGAGAACTCGGGAAATCGAATTTCCTAGTGGGCTAGGATCCCGTTAAATAACACACAACCTTGACTTTGGCCAATAAAAATTGTATGCTATTTAATATAGGTAGATCTCCATGATCAATTGGATCTCATCCAATTCCTAGATCCGGTTAGGTGGACATCCAAGTCCGAAACATATGTATAATGTCAATGTATCTAATACATTTTCCTAACCATATCCTCTGAATCAACTAGGCCTTGGCTTTGGCCAAAAACAAACCTAATGATTCCAGTTAAGCGGGACCCATTGACGAGGAAAGTTTCGTAATCAATGTCGTTGGACAAAAAGTGATCTTGACTTTGGCCAATAAAAATCACGATTTGGACAAGACACCGATATGCAACAAAACTCTCATGATTCAAGTACATCCTTGATTGACAAAGGTCTTGACTTTGGTCAAAAACAAACAATGCCAACTTCGGATCTTGAACAGGAACCATTCAATGGAAGGATATTTGCTTAATATAAATAGAGGGATTTTCGCGTAATTGGCAACCAATTTATTTATCTTTGTTAGGTCTCATCATCATACACCCTTAAGCATGCTTCTAAAACAAAACATCATAAAGCGCGTAAAGTAAATTAATAGTGATATGCGGATGGATATATAAACAACTTGTTCCTAGAACAAATCACTCCCTTTCCCCTCTCCCGCTAGCACTATTCTACTTCTACCCAATTACATAATACAATAAGAGAAACCTCATTTACATTGAGGGGAATTAGGTGAGAAGAGAATACAAAGAGATAAAGAGATAAGGCTGGACACGCAGGTCCAATTTATAAATTCCAAATTTACAATAATTTCTAAAATTACCCTTTCCCTTCTAATATCCATCCGATATACACTATTCATTCATCACATACATATATATTCAAACAAGACATGCTTTTACAACCAATCTAATCCAATTAATTAGTCTTTGTTAAAGTGATCATCCAATGTTCAAACAACGGTTTGATTTTGAGCGAGTCCAACTCGATTGAGAATAAGTACACAAGGTACGAATTCGCGAATTATATCGAACTACTTATTAAATCTTATTTAATTCGTATTCAATACTAATTCAATTATATAATTCCAAATTAAAAGTTTACACTTTAATGTGCTTTAAAGACTTAGATTCTAAATCCAATTCTATTGGGTCTCAAAGCCCAACTAACATCCAATGTTTAATTTAATTCGAGTCAAATGGGCTTTCAATTGATTTATTAAGGCTTGGGCTTTGGTCAATGTGGGTCATACCCAATTACCAAGCCCAAATAAGGAATCACCCTTAAGTGCCATAAAACCAATTTCAAGCCCATAAGGCCCAATTAAATTATTAAAGCCCATTATATTATATTTGGACTTAATGGAGTGATTTAGGCCCAAATTGGATCCAATCCATTGGCCCAAAATCTACTTGGTCCAACCAAGCCCATTATGCCCAAATACAATATTAAAAACCCAATTAACCAATTAAGCCCATTAATTAAATTTTAATATTCCAAACATTAAAATCCAATTAATTAAAGTGTAATATCAAGATTAACATATTAAACCAAATATTCCAATAATACCCATTTAATTTATTAATCATGTATTGTTCAAAATAAATGTCCAACATTAATTTTAACAAAATCAACAACTCCATTACATGTCTTATGTATTCGGCCAAGGTGAGTTTTTGTGTATCGATTTGTATTTCAATCCGATTGAATTACTAATCTACGTCCCATACACGTTCTAAGTCATCCAATGATCTTATACACAAAAAATATCAAACCACTCCAAGTAGTAATACATTCGGCCAAGGCATGGATTTGGGGAAAAATCATCCAATGCATTTTTCATGAAATTGATTCCATATAACATCATGTTATACACATGCAAGCATACTTATTAATCAAATTTCATAAGAACATGCTTATATCAATTTCATCATGCCATTCGGCCAAGGTGAATATATTGGGGAAAAATCATCCAATGCATTTTTCATAAAATTGATTCCATATAATGTCATTTAACATACATATAAGCATACTCATTCATCAAATTTCATAAGAACATGCTTCAATCAATTTTTACCCAAATTTTAACCTAAAGTTTTCATGCTTAAACCTGGCTCAATGATACCATTGTTGGTTTCTATAAATGTCCCAAACAAAGATTAAGCATGTGAAATACTGTAAAGAATATATATAAACATGAAGTATGGCGGAATCATACTTACAATGCCTTGTGATGAAGTAGATGATCAAATGGTAGAAGCTCCAAGTGGTGGAGGATTCGGCCAAGAGGAGGAAGAAGACTTGAAGCTCCAAGCTTTTGTATTCCAAGCTCTTTAATGGTTTCCCTATCACCTCTTTTGATTCCTTGCTTGTGCTAGCAAAAATGGAGAAATGGAAGATCAAATCTTCCTTGCCCTTGTCAATGGAGTTCTCGGCAATTTGAGAGAGAAGAGAGATTTTTTGTAAAGACTTGATTAATTAATCTTTGTATTACCAAAATCAATTTATATTTATGTTATAATTTATTAAATTAATAATAAATCTATGACATAAACCATGCAATGGCTTAGAGTGTCAAACACTCAAACTCCATGCAAAGCCTTTGAGTGAAATGCACACTATCACCATGCAATGCCTTAGAGTTTTTGTACACTATTAACATGCAATGCCTTATCAATAAAATAATGCATATAATGACAAGTGTCATGTGGGCCCCACACGTTTCCCAATGAAAGTGGGCCCACGTCCACTCACGCGTTCGGGTTCGATATTTCCGAAATACCGATCTAGCGTCGCGACGTTAATTAAATCGGATTTAAATAAATAATCGCTCCTAGCGAAATTATTATTTACGTCGCTTACGAATTAATTCTTAATTAACTCGTATGCCCGAATTAAAATCTAATTTTAATTTCGCGTCGAAATCGAATTTCGATTATTATATCGAATATAATAATTTTATCGATTAATTCCAAATTAATCGTTCTCTCTCTAAATAAGGCACTTTATCCAAGATAAAGTTTCTCCGCAATTAATCCAAGATTAATTAAGTCCGAATCAAATATCATAGGTGAATCTTCAGGAAGCGACCCAAGAGATCTCCGGATATTTTGGCAGTAAATACGGTCGTCGGATAATCCGAACACGTACGTACCTTGTACTACGTCTTTACCGATTTACAAGACAAGGTTGGCTTCTAGCAAAGCGCCATGCCTACCCAATTCTCCAGAAATATTCTTATAGGAATATAAGATCTGTATCAGGCGTAGTATACCGTAGTATTGCGTACATCGATCCAGTATCGGATGGTCACATGCTAGGCCTGGGGCTGGAGATGTGTCCTGCCCCGTACGAAACATATATCGGACATCAAGCAACTAGTCTCTTTAAATCGGACAATCCTGACCTTGTCATATTGTCCCGACGGTTGCAACCTTTTATAGAGTACTAGTTCTGTGTCCTGCGTGATCATCACCTCATATGTCTGAAGCGATACTTCCATCTTGACATTACATCCAGTACACTACGATTCTCGATAAACCCAGAAGAGGTGTACACAGAACCGGTTAAGGTCCCCAACCACCAAAACTAAAGTTTACCGATTGTCGCAAGTACTAGCGATGTAAGTCTCAGGTTAAGACCATATACACCTACCCTGATGCGGCCTCCCATAGACACGCAGACATACTACCAATGGGATTCCGCGGGGTCTATCCAGAGCGAAGCTGTTTTCCGTACCATCGGTAAAACACAACCTCCTATCGCACTTGCATAAGTATCCAATACTTAAATATATGAGAACTATGCCGTCGTGCCCTCACAACGTGCACAAGCGCAATACTAGTCTATTCCGCATTATCGATGTCCAGTCTCGATAATACTACGACTAGGGATATTTAATGATTAAACCTTGGGGACTGATACTGTCTCATATCATTCTCAGTCCAGGTACTAATCATATGGACTTTCGCCATTTATAAGTCAAAGTAAATAAATTTACAAAACGGCAAAAGGCAATTTCATTATCACATAGTTAATTTTGTACAATAATACAATATCATTTACAAACAGTGACGCTATGGGACATAATGTCTAACAATTTTTTCCAAAATTTATTTGATTTCCTTATTGCTAGTTCAACTTGACAATTTGTATAAGGATGATAGGAGGTAGAAACTTTATGTATAATTTCATACTTTTTCATTAAAGACTCAAAAGGCTTGTTACAAAAATATTTACTCCCATCACTTGTAATGGCCCGAGGGATTCCAAATCGACTTAAAATATTTTATTTTAAAAGTTTAATAAAAATTTTATGATCTCGACAGGGAATCGCCTCAACCCATTTTGAGACGTAATCGACTGCAACTAAAATATATAAAAATCCAAATGACAACAGAAATGTACCCATGAAATCTATTCCCCAACAATCAAAGATTTCGATGACAGGAATGGGATTTAAAGGCATCATGTATCTTTTAGAAATGGATCCTAACTTTTGATAATTTTCACAAGTTTTGCAGAAAGAATGTGTATCTTTAAATAAGGTGGGTCAATAAAATCCCCACTGTAAGATTTTTGCAGCGATTTTTTAAAAGAGAATTGACCTCCGCATACTTCTGAATGACAAAACTGAATAATACTGCTTATCTCATTGTCTGGTATGCATCATCGGAAAATCTGATCAAGATAATACTTGAACAAATATGGATCATCCCAGTAGAATCTCTTAACTTCGGTCAAAAATTTCTTCTTGTCTTGATGGCTCCAGTTTGGAGGTATTTTTCTTGTTGTAAGAAAATTGGCAATATTAGCATACCAAGACATTGTATTTGCAGAAAATAAAAAATCTTAAGGAAAATAGTCATTGATAAGAGTTGTGTCAATTGATGATTCATTTGTGAGTCGCGATAAATGATATGCAACTATATTTTCTGCTCATTTCTTGTCATTGATTGTGAGATTGAATTTTTGAAGGAACAAAATCTACCGTAGTAATCTTTACTTTTCATCCAGTTTAAACATCAAATATCTAATAACAACATGATCAGAATAAACAACGGTTGATGGGCCAATTAAATATGATAGAAATTTTATGTGGTAGTGTAATTCATTTGTGCATTGTTTAAAGCTCTACTTGCATAAAAATTACATATGGCTTACCTGCATTTCTCAATCTTACTATGCCAACTGCATAATCACTAGCATCACACATTAGCTCAAAAGGCAAAAACCAATCAGAGGATTACATGATAGGAGCAGAAGTTAAAAGACTGATAATATTTTCAAATAATTTTTGACATTCTTCTGTCCTTTCAAATATTTTTTCTTTTAATACAATATTATATAATGGTTTGGATTGGTACTAAAGTTTTTAATAAACCTCATATAAAATCCAAAATAATTCTTTATATGACACAATGTGATCCAAAATAATTCTTGAATCGGTCATTAAATGGCATTTTCCCTAGTTTAACACAAGTTCTTTTTTCACATATTTTGAAATATTTTCCAAATTATTCAAGCAATTATCAAATGAGTTCCCATAAACTGTTATATCATCCATAAATACCTCTAAATAATGTTCAACCATGTCACTAAATATGCTTAACATGCGTTGTTGGAATGTTGCTGGCGCATTACAAAGTCCAACTGCATTTTCCTAAATGAAAATGTTCCAAAGAGACATGTGAATATGATCTTTTCCTAATTTCTAAAGTAATGGGAATTTGATAATAACCTGAGTAACCATCAAGAAAGCAATAGTAGGGATGTTCTACTACTCTTTCTAAAATTTGGTCAAGAAATGGTAAAAGAAAATGATTTTTTCTAGTGGTGTCATTTAGTTTTCTATAATTAATGCACATACGACAACTAGATGAGATTCGAGTTGGAATTGATTCTCTTTTATCATTTTTTTACGACAGTTATTCCATAATTTTTAAGCACGACTTGTGTAGGACTTACCCACTGATTATCAAAGATAGGGTAGAAAATGCTTATATCATGAAGTTTAAGGACTTCTGTTTTTACCACTTCTTTCATGTGAGGGTTTAATTTTCTTTGGGGTTGACGATATGTCCTGACATTATCTTCTAAATGTATTATGTGTGTGCATATCAAAGGATTAATGTCTTTTATATCTTTTAAAGTCCATCCAATTGCCAGTTTATGTTCTCTAACACTTTTAACAAATTACCTTCTTGATCACTTGTGAAGGAGGAAGAAATTACCACATGGTAAGTTTGTTCATCTTCAGGAAATGCATATTTCAATCCTTCTAGCAAAGTATTTAATTCCAATTTGGGTGCTTCCTCAGATTTTTCTTCTTCAAGTGTTCCTAGTTCCTCAAAATTTTATTTCTTTCATCGTCTTCCAGTACCGTGTAGAATCAAGCAAAAATATCATTAGAAATATATGAATCTAATTGTATACTTGATTCAAGAAAATTGGTTGTATAAATTTCCATACGGTCAGATAAACTCCCCTAAATATATTTTTCCAAAATTGGTTGAATTAGTTCCATGCTCTTATTTTCACTGTCCTCATCGTATGATTGTTTGCACATGTTAAAAATATTAAGCTCTAATATCATATTGCCAAAAGACAAATTCATAATTCCATTCCTGTAATTAACTAAAGCATTAGCTGTTGCTAAAAATGGACGACTAAGTTTTACAGGAATTGGCTTATAACTATCTGTTACAGGTTGTGTTTCCAGGATAATAAAATCCACTAGATATATGAATTTATCGACTTATAATAACACGTCTTCCACAATTCCTTTCAATACCTTGACTGATTTATCGGCAGGTAAAAGAGTAGTTGAAGTTAGTTTTAACTAGCCAATATTAAATTATTGGTAAATAAAAAATGTAAGCAAATTGACTCTTGTTCCAAGATCAAGTAATGCATGTTCAACTTTATAATTTCCAATAATACATGAAATAGTTGGACAACTAGGGTCTTTGTATTTCAATGCATTATCGGTTGAGAGAATGGAACTTACCTGTTCAGCCAGAAAAGCTTTATTTCTTACCTGATGTTTTCTTTTAACAGTGCACAAGTCTTTCTGAAATTTGGCATAATATGATACTTATTTGATGGCATCTAACAAAGGAATATTGATCTTCATGTGTTTGAATATTTTATATATTTATGGGGAATGGTTCAATTTCTTTTTCAATGCTTGAGGAAATAGAGGTGCATGTGAAAAATCGTTATTCTCAAGGATATATGTTGGTTCATCAACCCCTTCCTTACCCTTCGAAGCTAACTCATTTTCAACTTCACGAGATTCAAGAATGGATCTTTGGATGACTTTACCACTACGAAGAGTAATAACGGATTTGACTTGGTTTATGTGTTGACTACCAGAATTACCCTAATAAGGGTTTTGATGAATCTTGGGATTTGGTTTTAGTTGTGCATGAAACTTTCATTTCTCATGAATGGTTAATGCATATGTGATTTTGGCAAATGTATCTTTCAAATCACTCAATATTTGCACATTTTGGTTATTGATGGCTTCATATTTCTCAATGAGTGCATGCAAGGTATCCTCAATGGTTTTCCTATGTGGTGGGACATATGGTGCATAATTTTGAGAATTTTGAAACTTCTGGTGTACTTAGGGAGGTTGTTGCGATGATTGTGCTTGGTTATCATTCCTTAATTTGAAGTTTGGACGATTTCTCCAATCAGAATTGTAGGTTTGGGAGTATGGGTTTGGATTTTATCTCTTCAATGTGTTTATGGAACTGACTTAGTAATTGAGACCTTCTTACAAAACTAACAAGGTAGGGCATACTTGTATGACATGTTCATTTGAATTGCATATATGACATGTAACTTCTTAAATTGACTTAACATGATCACTATTTCTCATTTATAATGCCTCAACTTTTTTAGCTAGAGATGTATATTTAGCAGAAAGGTCATGGTCTTCCCTAAGGTCAAACATACCTCTACTAGATGAATGTGGTTTTACAGACGACTTATAAGTGTCAACTATGTCCCAGTGTTGTTCGTTCTCTGCTATGTGTTTTAGGTACTCTAGTGAATCTTCGAAACGTTTGTCCCTAAACTCACAATTACACATCATTTCCATTACTTGTTTATTTTGGGGTGTTAAATCCTAGTAGAAGTAAAAAACCAGCATTTATGTTTCAAACCCGTGATGTGGACAAACATTTAACATTTCTTTAAATCTCTCCCAACATTGGTAAAGTTTTCCCTCGACTATTGTGTTAAAGTTGTAATTCTCATTTTAAAGGAGTTTGTCATATGATGGGGAAATAATATTTTTAGAAATTACTCTTGTAAATTATCCCATGTTCTGATGGATCTTGGCCTAAGGTTCTGCAACCAAATTTTTTAGCTTTATCATTTAAGGAAAAAAGAAAAAATGTGAGTCGAATTATATTCATACTACAATTTTGGTATGTGCAAGTATTACATACCTCATCGAATTCCCTTAAATGCTGATAAGGATTTTCTGATTCTAGACCATGGATGTGGGTAAAAGTTAGATGACACCTGGTTTAAAATTGAAACGTGATGTATCTTGGGGGAAAACAATGCAAGATGGTGATCCTGTCTTTATGGGATTCATGAATTCTCTGAGTGTCCTAGGATGATTAAGATCGCCATGCTGAGACTCATATTCTACCTGATCAACTGGATTTTCATCTCGATCAGGTGGGTTTTCATTTTGGTTATCGGCCATTTTAACTGACAGTGAAGGTGTTGGAGACTCTTTATTTTATTCTACCGCTAGATGATCGAGACCAATGTCTTATGCAACCTAAATACAGACAATATGTTAAAATTTAAATATACAAATGCAATACTTATAAAAAGAAAAAAATAAACAAGTGAAAAAAAATTGAAAAAAAAAACACAAATCTAGTGATTCTTGTCAATTAATATCTCAATTAAATTTTTCATTCAGCTGTCTCAATTTCTCGAATTAGGTTCTCACAAAATATTATGGAAGAATCTCTAAATATGGATGGTTCAAGAAATTCTTTGGAAAAGTGTAAGCTCCATTTTAATTGAATTTTTTGTCTTCTGTAAACTTGAAGAATCAAGTACATGGTTTGTCTATATGTAGGATGTCTGGGTTCAAAATTCATTTAGGATCAATAAGGACATCTTGGATCTACACAAATGCAAAGAAGAAGAAGAAATGAGATGCAGAAAATACAAAAAAAATTAAAATTTAAAATTTAAAAAATGCAAGGATGTTAAATTATTATTATATCTATTAAATTATATTCCATGGTAATGGCAGCTTGACACACTCACAAATTGGTTATTTACTCCTAAGTATAAGAGTGTCAAAGTAATAAATAACCCAGTAAGTCCGGGGTCAATCCATACATAATAGATTTAGTAAAATAAAATAACAATTCAAGTAACAAAATAAAAATATTGAATTGATTAAAGTGATATGCAATTTTAAATTAGATTGGAAAAATAAAATAGAATATTGGGGTTAGGGGATCCACTATTGATATTTCAAATATAGAGAAATCTCACTTTTTATATTATATAAATTGTCATTATTACCCAATTAATTTACTTCAAGAATTAATTATGCCAAAACATATAAAATCAACCATATAGGTGGTAACAACATTTGTTTATAACAAGTCCAAATAGGTACTCAATTATGCCAAATTATATAAACCATCCATAAAGTCGGTAGCAAAGTTTGTCAATAATTAGTTTAAATTTAAATTACTCTCTCATACAATATAGGGTAAAGTATTAACTGTGCCAACCAGGATGAGATTGTTTACAGCGAATCAAGACACCACAAATATAAAAGAAGATTAAATATTAGTCTTCATATTACAATTCATTTATTATAATATAAGTAAGATTAATCTATATTTCATATTAAGAGTTTCACCATTTACCCCAGTAGAATGGAATTAGCTACTCATGCTTTGAATAAAAATATACATAATTTTATTACTGAAAGAAAAAAAATTTAAAAAAAAAAAGCACACAAGAGCTAGAACCTTTCACAAATTCTCAAAGAGACATATATGAAGGAAACTGAAGAAAATGAGGTGCAAAACACCTTTATTTATAGAGGTGCTCAACACATCTACCATTGCTCTTTTATTATTTTTTTTATTTTTTTTATTTTTGACTTTGGTTTCCATTTTTTTTTTATAAATTTTAAACATTTGTCATAATCCACCAAAAGGTGGATTGTGACATTTGAAATTTTTTTTCTAATGATTGAAATTACATACAGCATATGTTGATTTCTTTATCAATTTCGACCTTGAAAATCTTATAACTAGAAAATCTTGTAAAAAATACAATTGTAGATATTTGAGTCTTCTTTCATCTGGAACTAGAATTGCCTCAATTCGATAACGGTGTAAAAGGTCATGGCCAAAATATAAAAATTGTACAAGGTTGGATAATATCCGAAATTGCACACTTTTAGAATGTCCTTTTAAGTTTTTGGCCTAAAAAATCTAAATGTCACGTCTATTTTTTTTAGTTATGCATCCAAAGTAGTATTTCACCTTCATAAGAAATAAAAATCACAATAAAAATATGTAAAACATAGATTTAATTATTATTTAAAAAATATACTAAATTAAGAGGATTAATGAAACTACAAGTGTAAAATGATTATTCTTCCTTTTAATAAATGTACACTTTTTAATGTTCATCACTTTTCAACGGTATTAAAATCACTGAAAATAGATATATTTATCTCAAGATATGGTCAAAATACTGAGGGTTTCATGAAAGTGGATAAATTAAAAAATATTACTGAAACTTGGGAAAAATTATTTCGAACTCTTGAAAGTGGTTACAAGATTTTCAAATTCATTAACACATGATTATATACATAATAACATATTGTGCATGAATAAAATGACATCAATAAATGTTTCATGATAATCGGGATATTATATATAGTTTATCAGTAGATGCTCTAAATGATTTTATATTGGTCACTGTGTGACCTAAGTTGTGGATGCTCCACATAATTGAGAGTTGGTTACTGCGTAACCTTTCTCTAACTTAATGTTTGGTTTCTACGTAACCAGTTTTGTGGGTTCCCCACTTTAATTGAGTAATTGGTTACAAAAGTACAAACCCATTGCCAAGCGTAAGCTTCATCCAATGCCCAGAGACTTCTTAAGTAAAGCGGGTATATGCCTATCAGATGATACTCTTACTGAGGCTTAAGCATCCAAATGATATTTTTTTAGGATAAGAATAGGCTCACCGGAGGATGCTCCATGTAACATTAGCTTGAGGCATGATTCTACCGGCATGGGACAGAAATAACCAATCTCTTTAAGCCTCAAACCTAATGAAATACGGACATGACGCATTCTAAATTTTGGACAACCTGGAACATAGTCTAGCACCAATACAACATTTAATAGATATCAGATAATCAAAAAGGACCTCCGGTCCAAACCCAAGATAAATCAAATCTCACTATCAAAACATCGGGGCTTTGTGCCCACAATCACATGTACAAATTAAAACTCTTATTTATAAACATATATATATATCAGTTCGTATTTCACGATACAAGACATAAACAACATAATTTCTAGATTCGTTTGACATCCCCAAGACTCTAGAGAGGGTGACTGCAGCATGGGTAATCTTCATCTTGAGCATAAGTATCCAAACTAGATGGCTGACCGATCTAGTTGCCAACCTGCAAAATAAGCAAGCTGATTTGGTGTGAGTTATAAAACACAGTAAGTATCCACACAATCACAAATAAATAAGAATGAATTTCAAATATAGTACTTATATAAACATGTATATATACATACATATATGCAATTGTTTGTAAGAAAACTTTTAAACTCGATATTGTTCCTTACACTTACATAATCCGACCCAAAATATGAATTCATAAAGTGTACCTGGTGCAGATTAGAGACCTTATACGTAAACTTCTTCGAGCGTTCAAACCTTGAGATACATAC
>SKCR01030778.1:0-245603 GCA_019454045.1 Zanthoxylum bungeanum
TTATTTTCATGTTTTTAAGATTTATGTTGTAAACCTTAATATTGGAGACTTTATTTGGAGATACGTTAAATTAAAATTTAAGAAGTATTATTTTATTTGCATATATATTTGAACTGTATGACATATAGAATGCTCGAACTAAAGAGGTCTGCGAACCCCTTTCTAGGGTTGGGCCCACTCTAAGGAGGGGGTCGTGACAGATTTGGTATCAGAGCTTAAGGTTTTAGATTCTGTAGACACATTGTATTAGATGAGGGTATAAAAAAGTAGTTATGTGTTTTTAAGAAAATGTATGGATGTGGTCGTGGGACTGATACTCAATGTGGGAGAGGAAGAGCTTGACGATATGTGAGAATATCGGGTATTGGTATTGAGAGACCTCACACTCAGCCTGTAGATCTTGAATAGAATGTAGCTTCATCTGGAGTTACACCGATTATTATAGGTAACGAGGGTTCTAAACATATACCTCCAATAGTTCCGACAGTTGCCCCCACCATTATTCCAGCACATGTATCTGACCATATTCCTGTGACTATACCTAATATGACCTATGCCGCTCCTTCTTACGTTCTCCCTATTGCCACACATTTAGAAGATGTGTTGGGGAGGTTTATTGACGTTGTTGCACATATAATTACCAGAGGGCCAGCGGCAAATGTACCTTCAAGCAGCAGTGGTAACACAAGCAAGTTAGACCAGTTTCCCAATTTGAGATCTCTTCAGCTTCATGATACGGCAAATCCCCTCGCTGTAGAGAAGTGGTAGGATGACATCGAGCATATATTTTGCGTGTTAGAATTGACCAATCAAGAGAATGTTAAATTTGCTGCTTTTATCATGAGAGGTGAAGTTGAGACCTGGTGGACACTACTGACGGATAGACTGACATCACCAGATTATTGGAGGGTTGATGGACATATAAAACCTCGGTATATCACGTGGGATATGTTCGATGAAGCCTTCAATGAAAAGTACTTCCCTCATGCCTATCAGAGTGAGCAACGTCGTCAGTTCGAACATATGGTTCAGGGACCAACAGAGACAGTGATGGAGTATGAGAGGCAGATGATTTCTTTATCTGGCTATTATCCAGTGTTAATACGACGTGGGGAAGACAAATGCGATAAATTCAAGGGTGGACTGAGATAGGTGATTAGATCAAGGATCTCGATTTTAGAGAAGCTGCCATACACAGTACTAGTTTACAGGGCTATGATTACAGAGAGTGACATCAAAATATGAAGAGAAGCCTGTGAAGATCATAGACCGAAAGGTTCAAGAGTTGAGATCCAGACATATTCCACTAGTGAAGGTCATGTGGACTAATCATCATATATAAGAGGTAACTTAGGAAGTGGAACATGATATGAGGGAGAAATACCCAGAGTTGTTCGAGGATTGAGAAATTTCGAGAATAAAATTTTTGTAAGGTGGGTAGATTGTAATATCCCATTATCATTTTTCTCTTTAAACCTAACTAATCCCCACCACCTTATTATCACTACCTAATATGTGTTTATTTGTCCCCTTAATCAAACAAAACAACAACCACTTCCATTATTAAACAACAAACATATTTTATGTATTTAAAGTTGAAACCAATGAGAGGGTGAGGAGAGTGTTTTATTTATGGGTAAATTTCCATTGAGCATTTTGAGAGAAAAATGAATCCAATAGAGAGAGAAACAACTAGAGAGAGAGAAAGTGTGTCCAGAAACAGAAAGTGCTTCATTCGATGTGGTCCGATCACCTTTTCCAAAGAGTAACCACATATGGAGAATCCTCTCGACGGGACGAATCTGAAGGCACCAGTCCGTCGCTGAGACTCCTCTGAACTTGTTCGCACGCGCCTCCATGTGCCCACGGGTCGCCGAGTGTGTTCCTCACATTCCATACTAGAATCTTTCCTTCATTGAGATACGCAGTGTAGACACTTCATTTGCCTAAATTTGACCTTCGGTTGTTGAGAAACGAGATAAAATGGTATACCATTCTTCGGTAACCACCGTGCATCAGCCGTCAACACCACCATCATTATGATCCTTGTGACGTATACTAACCATTGGTTCATTCGTTGTGAAATTTGGAGGTCGTTGGAGCTTGGTATGTGACTACTCATTGGAAATCTGTAAAATCTGTCAAAAACCTTCGGAATATAGGTAATATTTGAGAGTTTTATGACTATAAGGATATAGTATAAATTTTTTGGGGTTAAATTGAAAATTTAAAAAGTTCGGGGTAAAATCATAATTTTGGAAAAATTGAGAGACCTGATCGTAATTTTATACTTGTTAGATCTTAGCGATGATATAGACATATATAGGACTTTTACATGGATTGAGGTAGATACAACTCACGATGATTCCCTTAACTTAATTGTTTGTTGATTGATGTTTGCCGTAAAAGTCTCTATATATATATTATAGTATAAAATTTAGTTATATATATAAATGTGTGTGTGTGTGTGTTGTGTGTGTATATGTTGAGATATTTATTGAGTTATTGGAGGCATGACAAATATAAATTCGTGATAGTTAAGATGAGATTGATGAATTGAATGTGAGATTTGATTGTATTGGATGATGTGTGTTGTTATGTTATGTTACCTATTTCTACTTGAAAATTGAGATAATTCTCAACATAAAAGTTATAGGTCTCGGTCTAAACTTTCTGACCATATAACGATCACTGAAATCAGACGTCAGTAGCAAAATTTAGAGCCAAAATACCAAAGGTTGCTTGTGACTCATTTAAGCTAATAGAGAAAATGTTGAAACTGAAAATTCATCATGAATCTCCGGTTGGGATTTCTAAGATTTCTAATACACTAACATATGATTATATGCATAACGACATATCATGCATGATGAATTAATTGTACTAGACATGTCATGAATAACCGGCGTGTTACAAGTGGCCTATTGCGGCATTGTGAAAGCTACAGTTTTTGAAATATTTGGCCTTCAAAACACATGCTGCCAATGAATCAAGTTGTTGAAGTAGTGTCCACCCTTGTTTTGCCAAAAGGGCTTGGTTGAAAAGCTCCATAATCCTGAATCCCATGGCCCATCATCCTTCGGTTTACACATTCTATCCCAGCTTTACCAATGGACGTTGCTCCGTGTATCTGATGTTCCCCACCAAAATCTATTAAATTGCTTTTGAATTTCATCACAAATACCCCATGGAATTCTAAATACACTCATTGTATATGTGGGCACAGCTTAAGCTACATTCTTGATGAGAATCTCTTTACCACCACTGGAAAAATGTTCATTTTTCCAATTCCTTAGCCTGTTGACAACATTGTTCTTAATCTTATTGAATAGACTCTTTTTATTCCTACTGATCATCAAAGGTAGCCTAAGGTATTTATCCTGAGGGGTTGTAGTATTCATCTGAAATACATTCTTGAGCAGCTAAATTATTTGGGGCCTTGTATTTTGACTGAACAAAAGCGATGACTTTTCATAGTTGAAGATTTGCCCCGAAGCGGTTTCATAAAATTGGAAAATATTTCTCAACTCATTATTGTCTTTCTCTGTAGTTGTCGTGAACACAATGCAATTGTCTGCAAATAGTAGATGAGTAATAAAAAAAATTCTTGTTAAACCGCAGCCTAGAGAAACGATGTTCTTGTTTAGTTTTGTGCAATAAACCTGAAAAGACTTCTGCACACCAAATAAAAAGGTATGGTGAAAGTGGGCACTCATGACGAAGCCCTAATTGGGGCTGAATCAATCATTTTATTTTCCTATTGACAATGTCCGAGTAAGACACTAAGGTTATGCAGTCAAACATAAACCTAACCCAATGATTTATGAATGAAATTTCCTACAAGCACACAACAAGCAATTCTATATACCCAAAAGGGGAGTGAATTAGGTAATGGCCTAATATTGCGTAAAAAAAATTCTTGCTGATTTTTTATCAATTAAGCTTATTAATCAATTTCTCAATCACAAGCTATGCTAAATAATATGGAAAAATAAGATTAAGCTTGTGATAAAATCAAGAGATAGAGTTAGAGAAATTGATACCGGTGATTTATAGTGGGTCGGCCAATAATGCATACGTGCACCTATCCAAACCGCACTTGAAGATCTCCACAAAGTTGAATCCATAATTTACACCGATTTTTCCATGGCTCACTCACAACCAATAGTTTTGTCCCCTATGTGCACTCCAAACCTTTACATAGGATTTTTCTAATGGCCCACTCTTTAAACCTTTACTATGAGTTTTGTTCATAGGCTCACCCAAAACCTTTTACAAATTGCCCTTTTGAGTATACCAACTCAACAAAGGTCTTCCCAAACCACAAATGTCAAAATAATGAAGATTAAGTACAACTTGGGCACACACAAAGATAATGAAGATTTAGTGTGAGTTGCTAACACAAGAAATCTAAGCTCACTACAAATGATATGAAGGTGTAGTGTGTGAGCTTGAGTATGAAAGTGTATGAATATGAAGGTTTTGTAAACTCTCTATTTTTGCTTTAGAATAAGTTTTATGAAGGTTCAAGAACTTGGCAAAAAAGAAATTTGGGCTCAATTTATAGAGAAAATGAAAGGCAATCCATGCTCTCTCTCTGAGACTAGTATGCTAGTCTAAGAGGCCGATATGTCGGTCTGCCAAAGCACAAAAGCTATATTACCATTAAAGATTCAAGCGTAATACCGGATTACTGACCAGTATGAAAGTTGATATTCTGGTGTGCTCTTCGGTATGGGAACCGGTATGGACCGTCCCGATTCTAGTGGCTGTTCAAACTCCAGCTGACCAGTATGGGAGACCGGTTTTGAGTAGCCTAGTTCCAGAGAGCATGCAAATCTATCAAGGCAGAGCAGTGATATCTTTATGTCGGTGTAGGAGACCGTTATGTCAGTCTCATTGCAGAAAATGCAAGATTCGAAAGTTAAGAGGATTTTATACATGAGCCTAATGCATCTAAATGAATGTAATTGTCCTATGAGCTCAAAGACTTAAATTAACACCTCACTTTATAAAGAGAGCCCTAAGCTAAGACCATAAAAGATTTTCTCCAATAGGTGCTAAGTCTTCACATTCATTGCTCTACATCCCCAATGTGCTTCTATAAATTTTTATAATGTCCACAAACGTACGTCGAAGTCTTCTAGTGTTTGCATCATCAAAATCCATCTTGAGAATATATCGCCAGCAATCTCCCTTTTTTTTATGATGGCAACCTTTAAAAATTATGTGATTGAATCTCCCCTAAAATGTTAACGATTTTGCTCTCCATCAATGTGTGATTGTCTTCAGTATAACTCTATAACAACTTAGATGTTAACATTAGTATAAATTTGATCCCCCTTAATACAAGGGTAAAAGTAACACAAGTTTTAATCTCATTACATGATTTCTCACCTTTTGACATTATCAAAAAGAATGGAGAAGTAAAAATTAAACTCAATGAGATACCAACCAATATGTGCATAAAAAATATAAAAGTTCATTAACATGCACATTTACCATTTTCATGCATTCCTCCTCTTTCGCCATACAATATGAAATTCATGCATAGATCATCAAAATCATTCAAATTAAGTCAATATTCATGCATTTCATTTTCAACCAAAAGAGATCAATGGCAAGACATATTTAATTCTAAAAAAAATCAAAAGGATCACATATATCATATAAATCAATAAGTCCTTTTGTGATATTAATTGATACAAAATGTGATTAATAATGTAATTAAGCATAGATAGATACCGATTGACCAATTTAAATTCAAATTGCCTAATTACTAGTATGTTTCACAGTCAAGTCCAATTCAATATCAATTAAAATAAGCGTACATATATAAGTTGGAGGAAACGGTACCAATATTTCTGTAGACATGGATTTTACCTCTTACCGTTGTCACCAAGTGACAAATCCACCAATTATAAAAACCATTCATTTTTTAGGTAGAGTTTTGATCTTTTTCTTAATGATCTCTTTTCTCAATTTGTCAAGTCTTTGGGATCAATAGTTTTTCTCATTGATTGACATTTCCCAAAGCTCCCCTACAGAATCTTTCAATCACAGTTTGGTACCCAAACTTTCTTTTCCTAATCGTTTTCCTCTTGAAGATCATCAATAAATATGGAAACAATATTTCTTGTTCCCTCATCACTCTCCTCCTCAGATGATATAGTGTCATTCGCTCCAAGTTGCCTTCATCATTTTTTTTCATAAATTTTCCTTTGAATCTCCTTATTGGGCAATCGACAACCACATGACCCGAATTTTCACACTCATAGCAAATAATCTTGTCTTTCTTGTGCTTTAGTGGCCAATTCTCATCCAACCGAGATTTCCCTATATACTTTTCGGATATGAGGAATTTCTTGAACTTCTTGGTCAAATGTGCCGACTTATCATCATTATCTTCTTTTCATCACTTGAGCTAGCATCATCTCCTTTCTCACAAATGACTTAAGAACTATTTTCTTTTTATTCTTTTCTTATTCTTCCCTTGGGTCCATCTTAAGCTCCATCTCATATTCCAATAGTTTTCCTGTTGGGTTTTATAGGTCAAACCAAGATCAATTAAGCAAGAAATCATGTGAATACAACAAAGTAAGAATGCGGAAAATACTTACAATGATCGGTTGGATGTTGAAGAGAAGTTCAAAACTTTGCCTCCATTGAAGTTGCTCCAAGCTTTCTTTGATATATGTTGAGCTTCCAAGCTTGTTGAATGAATTCCAAACTCATGAGATTGTTTCCTTATCACCTTTGTATAACTCTTTGATGTGCTAGCATAGGAGATTTTGCAACAAAATCCCTTGGTTTTCTTCTTGTAACTCTCGGCCAAGGAGAGTTTGTGAGAGGGAGAAGGCCATTCGGCCAAGCCAACTCCAAGAGGGATAGAAAGAGAGAAATGGCGTGAATGGAGAGAGAATGAAGAAGATGAGTGAATGTGTTTTTGTTATTTGATTTCAAAAATCAAATACCATTTACCAATTTTCCAAAAGTTGGTACAAGTCATTATCACATCAATTCAAATAATGCTTGTGTGAGAAACAAGCAACCATCAAAATCCCATCAACTTCCATCAACATAAAGTTGATAAAGTTGACTAGATGATGTGACAAGTGTGGGCCCTACTTTAATTCAACATCCGAGTGGGCCCTCAAACACATTTCGGGCTCGGGTTCGTTAATTTCGAATTAACGAATTTCCGTCGCGACGTAATTAAATCAAATTTAATTAAATAATTATGCCTAGAAAATTACTATTCACGTCGCTCGTGAATTAATTCTAAATTAATTCGTTCGCCCGAATTAAAGTCCAATTTTAATTCTGTTATGAAATCTAATTTCATTTAATATATCGAATATATTATTTTATCGATTAATTCCAAATTAATCGTTCTCTCTCTATTAATTGAATTTTATCCCAGATAAAATTCTCTGTAATTAATCCTAGATTAATTTTATCTCTCTTCCAATTAATCCCAGATTAATTATGTTCGAGTCATACGTCATCGGTGAATCTTCGGGAAGCGACCTATGAGATCCCTGGATATGTTGGCAGTAAATTCGGTCATCGGAATATCTGAATACGTGCGTACCTAGTACCACGTTCTTACCAATTTACAAGACATGGTTGGCTTCTAGCAAAGCGCCGTGCCTACCCAATTCTCCAGAAATATTCTTTTAAGGAATATGTAATCTTTGTCGAACGTAGTATACGTAGTATTGCGTATTTCGATCCAATATCGGATGTCACATGCTAGGCCTGGGGCTGGAATTGTGTCTGCCTCGTACGAAGCACATATCGGATCTCTAGTAACTAGTCTCTATAATCGGATAAACATGACCTAGTCATATTATCCCGATGACTCCAATATTTAAGAGTACTAGTTATGTATCCTACGTGATCATCATCTTCATATGACTGAAGTGATACTTCCATCATGACATCACACCCAATACATTACGATTCTCAATATACCCAGAAGAGGCGTACACAGAACCTGTTAAAGCCCTGGATGACCAAAACCAAAGTATATTGATTGTCGCAAGTATTAGTGATGCAAGTCTCAGGTTAAGACCAAATACACCTACCCTGATTCGGATTCCCATAGACACATAGTCATACTACCAATGGGATTCTGAGGGGTCTATCCAGAGCGAAGCTGTTTTCGTACCATCAGTAAACACAACCTCCTATTACACTTGCATGAGTATCCAATACCCAAATATATGAAAACTATGTCATTATGCTCCAATAACACGCACAAGTGCAATACTAGTCTATTTCACATTATCGATGTCCAATCTCGATAATACTACGACTAGGGATATTTTAATGATTAAACCTTAGTGGATTAATATTGTCTCATATCTTATTAATTCGGAACTAATCATATGGACTTTTATCATTTATATATCCCGGTAATCCAATTACAAATGATAAAAGAGCAATTTCCTTTGTCACATAGTTAATTTGTACAACAACACCATGTTCTGTACAAATAGTGATGATATGGGTCATAATTGTCCAAAAATCTCCCACTTGGCCTATAGCCAATCACTCAAGTGTCCTACACCTGAACTATGTACGGGTCGCTCAAACTTCTACTGAGAAACTACTTTCTTCAGCGGATTTAAAATGTTATCATCTGATGCGTTTTATTCGATCATTACATCGCCACGATGTATAATCTGACGAATCAGATGAAATAGTCGAAGTACATACTTGGATCATTGATGAGACCATTAATTCTTTAGCCTGTGATGTAGCCTAGCTCAGCTGCTAACAGAACTACTCCTATTCTAATTAGGAATTTTACATATCCAAAATTGCTTCTTTTGCTGCCTCAGCTGCAGCAATATTCCGCTTTTGTTGTTTATTCGGCAACAGTATCTTGCTTGGAAGATTTCCAGCTCACTGTTCAGTTATTCAAACTATATAGTATCCTTATTACGACCTATAGTCGTTTTTATCGGTTAGGAAACTTGCAACAATGAACCCAGTCACTTCAAGTTCTCCTTCTTCATAGCTTAAGAAAGCATCCTTAGTTCATCTAAGATACTTAAGGATGTTCTTAACATCAATCCAGTGACTATCACTAGGATTGGCCTGATTGTGACTCCATATGCTCAAATCATATGAGACACCAGGTCGCGTACATATCTTTCAATGTAAGAGTTCTCGGAGAGTTCCAACAACATTTAGATATATCCCAGTAGATCCTTATTCCTAGAATAAAGGTTTTCTCTCCCAAGTATTCTACGGAGAATTTTCATGAAAGCCAAGCTTTCACCGATTGTATTATGGTTATGTCATTTCCAAGAAATGACATGTCATCATTTTATAGGATAATCATTGTTAGTGCGCTCCCACTAACCTCCTTATATACACAAGAATCATTTTCGTTTTGAATTAAATCATATACCATTATGATTACATCAAAACGCTGGTTCCAAGAACGCAATGTTTGCTTCAATCCATAAATGGATCGAATTAACTTGGAAACCTTGTTTGCATGTTTTGGTACGATAAAATCGTCAGGATGTTGTAAACATCCTCCAAAAGGTTTCCATTTAAGGAAAGCGATTTTGACGTTCAGCTGCCATATTTGATAAATGAAACATGCAGCATTAGCAAGCATTATCCAAATGGATTTAATCATGGCAACGGTTAAAAGGTTTCGTCGTAATCGACACAATGTTGATAAAGATACATTTTCGCTATAAGTCTAACTTTGTACGTTTGTATATTGCCATCCATGTATGTCTTCCTTGAAGACTCATATAGTACCAATAGGCACAATGCCTTCCGGTACATCAACCAGTTCCAAACTTGGTTGGTATACATGGAATCCATTTCGGACTTCATGGCACTTTGCCATAATAGGGAGTCGATACCTTGTATCACTTCCTCATTCGTAGCCGGTTCGTGTTCCTCAATAAGATTGACATCTTTACGAGGTGAGATCAGAAACCCATACCTCTCAGGTTGTTTTCTGACTCTCTCCGACTTAAACGGTTCTTGTGTATTCGAAGATTATGGTACAGTTTCATCTCTGGTGAACTGTTTGTGTTCCATGAAGGAATCAGTGCCTTGAACAGTATCACTCCAATTTTCATCGAGTTTTACTTTCTTCCCACTTAACACTGCATATCAGTATTCCTCTTAGGAAAACCGCATGGAGAGCAACAATTAAATTGTTCTCTTGTGAGTTGTATAAGTACTATACTTTGGTTTCCTTAGGATAACCTACAAATTAGGCACTTATCCGATTTGGGTTTTAGTTTGGAATCATCCAAACATATGCCTAGCATTCCCAAATCTTCAGGAAGGAGAAAACCCAGTTTCTTTCCTGTCTATATCTAATATGAAATATGTCTAACAGATTTTTTATGGAACTTTATTCAAAATAAGTATTGCACCGATTAATACGTATCCCTAGAAAGAAAATGGTAGCTTAGAGCGACTCATAATTAACCTTACCATGTCCAACAAAGTTTGGTTTCTCTGTTCGGACACACCGTCAAAATGAGGTGTTCCGAGAGGAGTCCTTTATGAAAGAATACTATACTCTTTCAAATATTCGAGAAACTTATTGCTTAAGTATTTTCCACCACGGTCTAACCGTGATGGTTTAATACTTTAGCCAGTCTGTCTATTTACTTCGAGTTGAAACTCTAAAAGTTTTTGACTTGTGTTTCATTAAGATACACATAACCATAACGCGATGCCACATCCGTAAAGGTTACGAAGTATTCATATCCACCTCTAGCCTTGCTAGATATGGGGCCACTTACGTCACTATGAACGAGGGCTAACAGATCGGTGGCACTTGTACTTTTACCAAGTAAAAGGTGTTTTAGGCACTTTGCCTAATAAACTAGATTCGTAGACATCATTTGATTAGAATCAAATCCGTCCTAGTACCCACTCTTCGAAAGTGTGGATATACGAGTCTTGTTAATGTGTCCCAGACAACAATGCCACAAATAAGTCTCATCTGATTAATTCAGTTTGAGCTATTTGTTTGTCATGTTATACGTTTGAGATTCATTTATATTCAAAATATAAATATTGTTATTCACATCTAATGTGTTTATCTCAATATCATTTTTATAAAATAAAACACTTAGTGTTCTAGAATATAAAGGTATACCCGCAACGGGTTAAACTTAGATATAGAGATAATGTTCCTAGTCAAACTAGGTACATTATAACAGTTTCCTAATTTAAGTACATGTCCAAAAGGTAGTTCCTAAACTTAGGATTCTATGGTTAAAACATCGACTCTCGTCCCGTTTCCGACTCGCAGGTCAATCTCAACTAAAGTCAGTCTCCTGCTAATCAGCAGATTCTGCACATCAGTACATATTTATGTACCACATCTAGTATCAAAATCCAATTTGAAACTAGTAGTTAACATGTTTATGAAAAACATGCTTGAAGCTGGAGCCTTGCCCTTATTCACTTCCTTCATGTATGCCTTGTCCATACGGCAGTCACGCTTCCAGTGACCATGTTTACCACAGTTTAGGCAGACATCTTAGGATATGTCATTTGTCTTCCCAGAAGACTGTGATGATTTTGCCTTTGCCCTTTTATTCACACCCTAGAAGCCTTCGACCAAGCCTTAGCCTTCTGGGATGTCGAAGTAAGATGCGCCTTGCGCTTCTTGCCCTTGTGCAAACTCTAGTTTTGTCTCCTTGAGCATAGCCATTAACTCTCCAAGAGTTTTTCTATTGCAATTAATACTTCTAAGATCTAAGAATAGATCTATGAAGATCCTTTAATTTCAATCATCATGGTATAAGGATCTAATCCTTAGTTCTGACAACAGAATTAAAGAGTCATTGCGGTAAGCATAAAGGATTGAGCACTAAATTTATCATCACCATGAGTCTTCCAAAACTCATGCTCCACTATTCGCTCAACTTCGGGCTTAGGCCCGAGATGTCACTCTATCAAATAAAGTAACTTCTCGGCTCCCAGGACTATCCTGAGGTTCAATTCCCAATCTGAAAATTAGAGCCGTTTAAGGACATTTTCTCCCAGGATTATGTTCTAAACGCTAATCTTTCAGTTATATTGATATCAATAGTCCAACTATCAAATCAACGATTTTGGGTACAATTGAATATAATGATTACTATAGTATAACTATATAATCAACTATAATTTGATTGGTTAAATTCAAATATATTGATTACTATAATCCAATTATATAATCAACTATAAATTGAAGTAGTTTGAATACAGTCTAACTGTTTAATTAAAACAACAATTAAATATTAGTCCAACTAATATATTTATTAATAAATAATGACGAAAAATGAAATGAGAGCGTATTGGCAAGTATCTAAACGAAATTACAAATTTAATACTTGCCTCCCACTGTTTTTCGGTGAGCCTCTAACCCTCTGTTGAGTACTCGGGAAACCTAGTTTCCTAGTGGGCTAGGATCCCATTAAATAACACACAACCTTGACTTTGGCCAACAAGCTGTATGATATTTGACTCGGTAGATCTCTAAGATCAATTGGATCTCATTCAATTCCTATATCCAGTAGGTGGACATCCAAGTCTGAAACATATATCCAATATATGTCAATATATCCAATATATTCCCTAACCTTTTTCCTCTGAATCAACTAAGCCTTGGCTTTGGCACAACAAGCTTAATGATTCCAGTTAAGCGGGACCCATTGACCTTGGAAAGCTTCGTAATCGATGTCGATGGACAAGAATTGATCTTGACTTTGGCCAAAAAATCACAACTTGGACAAGACATGCGATATGGAACAAAGCCTTCATGATTCAAACACATCCGCGATGGACAAAGGTCTTGACTTTGGCCAACAAACCAGTGCCAATCTTGGATCTTGAGAATGAATCACTCAATGGAAGGAAAACGCTTAATATTTGTTGAGGGTTTTTTTCGCGTAATTGGCAACCAATTAATTATCTTTGATTAGGTCTCATCATACACCCTTAAGCATGCATTCTAAAAGTATAATAAGGCGCGGTAAATAAATTAATAATAATATGCGGATGGATATATAAAACATTTTGTTCCTAGAACAAATCTCTCTTTTTCCTCTCTCCCGCTAGCACTATTCATACTTCTACCCAATTACATAACACTTCTAAAGAAACCTCATTTACATTGAGGGGAATAGGTGAGAAGAGAAATACAAAGAGTCAAAAGGTAATAAACTGGACACGCAGGTCCAATTTAATAAATTCTAAATTTATTACAACAATTTCCAAAATTGCCCTCAACCATCTAATATCCATCTGATATACATTATTATACATCACATCCATGTATTCACACAAAGCATGTTATCAATCAATCTAATCCAATTAATTAATCTTTGATTAATGACCATCCAATGTTCAAACAACGATTTGATTTGCGCGAGTCCAACTCGTTTAAGAATAAGTACTCAAAGCGCGTATTCTTGAATTATATCAAACTACAATATGAAATCCAATTTAATTCGTATTCAATATTAATTCTTTATTTAATTCCAAATTAAATAATTACACTTTAAATGTGCCTTTTAGACTTGGATTCCAAATCCAATCTTAACGGATCTCAAAGGCCCAATTAGTATCCAATACTATTCAATTAAAGTCCAATGGGCTTTCAATTAATTTATTAAGGCATGGACTTTTGCAACCAAAGCCCAATAAGGAATCACCATTTGCCATAAAATTATTTTTTTCCCATTAGGCCCAATTAAATCTTAAAGGCCCAATTATCATATTTGGACTTTATGGAAATGGTTTTAGGCCCAATTGGATCCAACCAATTATCCTAAACCAAACTTGGCCCAACCAAGCCCATTAAGCCCAAATATAACATTAATAGCCCAATTCGAAATTAAGCCTAATTAATTAAATTCCAATATTCCTAATATCACAATTTAATTAACTAAAGTGTATTAGCCATAATTAACTAGTTAAATTAATATTTCCAAAACACCAATTACACTAATTAATCATGCTTTAAATAATCAACTTATGTCCAACACAATTGAAGCAAAATCAATTCCAACATGCTTCCTAGAGCTCACGGCAATAAGGGATTTTTATATCAATTTTGATTTCAATCCAATTAAATCACAAACTAATATATCTCATGCATTTTAAACACATCCAATGGTCTAAAAAACAAAATCACCATGAGATTAGGGCTCCTTACATATTCGGCCAAGCCTAATGAATTGGGGAAAATTAATCCAATTAATTTTTCATCAAATTGATCATGTATAACTATAAGTTAACATTATCTAAGCATACTCAAACAAACAATTTGATCAAATCATGCTCAAATCAAAAATAGCCAAATTCAAGATTAAGAACCCTAAAAAATTTCATGCTTAATTTAGACTCTGATACCATTGTTGGGTTTTCTAGGTCAATCCAAGATCAATTAAGCAAGAAATCATATGAATACAACAAAGTAAGAATGCGAAAAATACTTACAATGCTCGGTTGGATGTTGAAGAGAAGTTCAAAACTTTACCTCTATGGAAGTTGCTCCAAGCTTTCTTTGATGTATGTTGAGCTTCCAAGCATGTTGAATGAATTTCAAACTCATGAAATTGTTTCCCTATCACCTTTGTATAACTCTTTGATGTGCTAGCATAGGATATTTTGCAACAAAATCCCTTGGTTTTCTTCTTGTAACTCTCGGCCAAGGAGAGTTTGTGAGAGGGAGAAGGCCATTCGGCCAAGGCAACTCCAAGGGGGAGAGAAAGAGAGAAATGGCGTGAATGGAGAGAGAAGGAAGAAGATGAGTGAATGTGTTTTTGTTATTTGATTTCAAAAATCAAATACCATTTACCAATTTTCCAAAAGTTGGTACAAGTCATTATCACATCAATTCAAATAATGCTTGTGTGAGAACAAGCAACCATCAAAATCCCATCAACTTACATCAACATAAAGTTGATAAAGTTGACTAGGTGATGTGACAAGTGTGGGACTCACTTTAATTCAAAATCCGAGTGGGCCCTCAAACACATTCCGGGCTCGGTTCGTTAATTCTGAATTAACAAATTTCCGTCGCGACGTAATTAAATCAAATTTAATTAAATAATTATGCCTAGCAAAATTACTATTCATGTCGCTCGCGAATTAATTCTAAATTAATTCGTTCGCCCGAATTAAAATCCAATTTTAATTCCGTTATGAAATCTAATTTCATTTAATATATCGAATATATTATTTTATCGATTAATTCCAAATTAATCGTTCTCTCTCTATTAATTGAATTTTATCCCAGATAAAATTCTCCGTAATTAATCCTAAATTAATTTTCTCTCTCTTCCAATTAATCTCAGATTAATTATGTTCGAGTCATACGTCATCGGTGAATCTTCGGGAAGCGACCCTTGAGATCCCTGGATTTGTTGGCAGTAAATCCGATCATCTGAATACGTACGTACCTAGTACCACGTTCTTAAGGATTTACAAGACATGGTTGGCTTCTAGCAAAGCGTCGTGCCTACCCAATTCTCCAGAAATATTCTTTTAAGGAATATGTAATCTTTGTCAAGCGTAGTATACGTAGTATTGCGTATTGCGATCCAATATCGGATGTCACATGCGAGGCCTGGGGCTGGAATTGTGTCTGCCCCGTACGAATCACATATCGGATCTCTGGTAACTAGTCTCTATAATCGGATAAACATGACCTAGTCATATTATCCCGATGACTGCAGTACTTAAGAGTACTAGTTTCGTATCCTACGTGATCATCTTCTTCATATGACTGAAGTGATACTTCCATCTTGACATCACACCCAATACACTACGATTCTCAATATACCCAGAAGAGGCGTACACAGAACCTGTTAAAGCCATGCACGACCAAAATCAAAGTATACTGATTGTCGCAAGTATTAGCGATGCAAGTCTCAGGTTAAGACCAAATACACCTACCCCGATTCGGATTCCCATAGACACATAGTCATACTACCAATGGGATTTCAAGGGGTCTATCCAGAGCGAAGCTGTTTCCGTACCATCGGTAAACACAACCTCCTATTACACTTGCATGAGTATCCAATACCCAAATATATGAGAACTATGTCGTTATGCACCCATAACACGCACAAATGTAATACTAGTCTATTCCGCATTATCGATGTCCAATCTCGATAATACTCCGACTAGAGATATTTTAATGATTAAACCTTAGTGGATTAATATTGTCTCATATATTATTATTCCGGAACTAATCATATGGACTTTTATCATTTATATATCCCGGTAATCCAATTACAAATGATAAAAGAGTAATTTCCTTTGTCACATAGTTAATTTGTACAACAACACCATGTTCTGTACAAATAGTGATGCTATGGTCATAATTGTCCAACATTTCCCACTAAATAATCCAATTTCAAATTATTGATATTATTTGATTCCTTGATGGAGGATTTGCAAATCCTATACTCTTTAGGGAGTGGCCTAAGAATCTTCTTCACTTGATCACTAGAGTCAATGTTTTTCCTTAAAGCGCTAAGTTGATTCACAATCATTGTGAGCCTAGAAATCATATGCTCGATATTTTCACCAGTTTCCATTTTGATGTTATCTAACTCACACATGAACTGGTTGATCTTTGACTCCTTGACTTGGCTTGTGCCCTCTTTGACCATTTCCAAAGACTTCCATAATTCATATGCATTTCCAAACTCCGGAAGCTTGTTAATTTGACTCTGATCAATTGCACAAAGAAGATGGTTGAGTTCCTTAGCATTTAAAGAGGCTTTCATGTATTACTCTTTGGTCCATTCAAAATGAGGTTTCAGAAATTCCACACCATTATTATCCTTCTTCATTGGCATTTTAGTTCCTTGTGTGATCACTTTGAATTATTGTACATCAACAGCTAGTAGGTAGTTTAACATCATCATCTTCCAATAACTATAATCGATTCCGTTGTAAAGGGAGGTTAAGTGGTAGAAAATCTATCGGTAAGATTCGTTGAGTAGCTTGTAGAGGTCATGATCTATTCTCGGACGGTTAGGTCTTTGTTGAGAAAAACTCGCTCTAATATCGATGGAAAACTCCTACAAGTACACAACAATCAATTCTCTAAACCCAAGAGGGGGTGAATTTGGTAATGGCCTAATATTGCTGAAATAAAAATTCTTGCCGATTTTATGCTACTAAACTAGTAGCTTTATCAATTAAGCTTATTAATCAATTTCTCAATCACAAGCTATGCTAAATAATATGGAAAAATAAGATTAAGGTTGCGATAAAATAAAGAGATAGAGTTAGAGAAATTGACACCGATGATTTACAGTGGTTTGGCCAACAATGCCTACGTCCACTCCCCTAAGCTGCGCTTAAAGATTTCCACTAAGTTGAATCCACAACTTACATCGAATTTCTTATGGCTCACTCTCAACCAAGAGTTTTGTCCCTTAGGTGCACTCCAAATCTTTACACAAGAGTTTTCCCATGGCTACTTTTTAAACCCTTACTATGAGTTTTGTTCCTAGACCCACTCATAACATGTTACAAATTGCCCTTTTGAGTATACCCACTTAACAAAAGTCTTCTCAACCACAAGTGTTTGAATAATGAAGATTAAGTACAACTTGGTCACTCACAAATATAATGAAGATTTAGTGTGAGTTACTAACCCAAAAATCTAAGCTCACTACGAATTATATGAAGGTGTAGTGTGTGAGTTTGAGTATGAGGGTGTATGAATATGAAGGTTTTGTAAATTCTCTGTTTTTGCCTTAGAATAAATTGTATGAAGGTTCAAGAGCTTGACAAAAATGAAATTGGAGTAATATCGAATTAGTGACCGGTATAGAAGTCGGTATGTCGGTGTGCTCACCGATATGGGGAATGGTATGGACCATCCCAGTTCCAGTGGCTGCGCAAACTCAAGCCGAGCGGTATGGAGTAGCCTGGTTCCAGAGCGTATGCAAATCTACCCATGGTAGAGCAGAGACACCAGTATGATGATGTAAAAGACCGGTATGCCAGTTGTGGGACACAGAAACTGGACGACGCATGTTGTTCTAGGCTCGCGGCCTAGTTGGGAGTACGGAGTAGCCACGGGGGACTAAACCGGAGAATAATGGAGTCGCCACCCGGTGTGAACCGGGAAAATGATATTTAAGGCTGCACTCTCCCCTCGCAAGGGAAGACCTCAAACCGTTGGGTTCGGAATGGTCCCTTACTTATGTCACTTGTAATGAAAGGATTTATGTAATAATTTAATCAAGTTCAAGTAACACTTATTTCCAAGAGTATCATGCTTCTAAATTCACATGTACAAGATAAAACTTACACCTAAATTTATATATATTTCACATCTAAGATTGCATGCTTGAAAGTACATCAAAGTAGCAACGAACATACAACTTCATTGGCATATTATATTCACGAAAGACACAGGCACACACACTAACCACACAAGCACACATGTGAGCACTTTTCCAAGTGGTACGTGGAATTGTATCCCAAGTACAGACCTCACTACCGTCCATTCGGAATCGGCTATGGAATTTATGTCTGGGTTTCCATCCGATATACCACAAGAAATAATACTCAAATGCTATCATGAAATAGATACATGAATTTTAATACGATACGTTGAGCCAAGACGAAGGTAAATGATGTAACCAATGGGATAAACATGCTTTTCACTATGATGCGTACAAAGATAAGAATGACTATATGGGATTTCATAATACATGCATGAATGGTATAATTGGCTTTATGTGAGAGTTGTGAGTGTGTGAGTGAGTGCAAGGGGCTGTTGCATGAAGGGTTCAGTTTAGGGTTTTATGAGGCAGTGAAGTGGCAGAAGGGTTTTTGTGGCCGTGTGGTGTTGAGGGCAGTTTGGCGTGAGCTAGGACTGGTGATTTAGGCTGCTGCCGGGAGGGGCTAGGGCTGTGATCTGCGTGTGTTTAGTGTGAAGAGGGAATACGGCAGTGAGGGATAATGCTAGGGTGGCCGATAATTGATGAGGGTCTTACGTGAGAGTTGAGCTGCTGTGAAGGGGCTTATTTACCGTGAAGTCTAGGGACTGTTTGCATGTATTTCGCGTGAAGGACGGGTGCAGTTTGACGTGAATGGCTTAAGGACGTGAGGGTTACGTGTTAATGCAAGAGAGCTACTTATGGTTTTTTGTGTGGTGCGTGGCTGAAAGAGTGGTTAGCGTGAAGGCAGGGGACTTTGTGTGTGTGCGCTAAGGGGGCTTCAAGGTGTGATGGGCTGGGAGTATGGGTAGACCAATGACAATAGGTCGAGCCAAGACAGGGATAAACGATGCAATCAATAGATGAAAGACACTGCAAATATCGTGGTAAAGGTAGCCTTTTAGGCTTTTCTTCCTAAACGGAGAACATTTTAATCCAACACAATAAACCCATGCGCCTTCCATTATAATGCATACAAGGATAAAGTTAACTATATCAAACTTAGTATGTTCGATTGAACATATCTTACATCCAACCGAACACACATCAACCGGCGCGGCAAAGCATCGGGGTAAGGGATTTTAACCCCTCCAAATAGGGAACCTTTAATCCGACTTACTAAGCTCATGCGCTCGATTGTATCATGCATACAAAATAAAGACAATCGCATCAAACTTAGTATGCCGGATTGAACATATCTTATATCCAACCGAACACACATCAACCGGCGCGGAAAAGCATCGTGGTAAAGGATTTTAACCCCTCCAAATAGGGGACCTTTAATCCGACTTACTAAGCCCATGCGCTCGATTGTATCATACATACAAAAATAAAGACAATCACATCAAACTTAGCATGTCTGATTGAACATATCTTATGTCCAACCGAACATACATCAACCGGCGTGGCAAAGCATCGTGGTAAAGGATTTTAACCCATTCAAATAGGGGACCTTTAATCCGACTTATTAAGCCCATGCGCTCGATTGTATCATGCATACAAATAACGTTCGGAATTCAAATGACGGAAAATAAATAAATCAAAGCAATATAAAACAAAAGAAAGTGTCGTTTACTCAAGCGGTACGTGGAGTTGTATCCCAAGTACAGATCATACTACCGTCCATTCGGAATCGGCTATGAAATTTATGTCCGGGTTTCCATCCGATATACCGCGAGAGTTGACACATCTTTCATTTTATTCCAAAGCCACAACATACAACATCTCATAATCCATGCATATTTATCTACTCAAGGGCCACAACATGCATTTCAACATAACAATCATGCTAGCAATACTCAATGAATAATACAAATAAAACAGAAAACGAACGTGGAAAATACCCTCAGGTCTAACCTTTTATGTCGACTTTCGAACTCACGTTTCACGGCCGTCGGAAGGGCTATCACACCGCAACTTTTCCGGTTCACTGGTTTGCATTTTACCTCGTTGTTTCGCTACTCAAGCTACTGTTTTGACTCTGTTTTGCTGTTGTTTCCTCGCAGTTTCGCTGCCGTATTATTGGTCACTGTTTCAGGTGTATAGGGGACTATTTTGGGTGTTTTTTGTGGGTTTTAAGTGCAGTTTTTATGTGATTATTTAAGGGTTATAAATGCAGTTTTTATGTTAATGGTTTAGGGATTTTAGGGACTGTTTTGAGGGCTAATAGGAGTGCAGTTTTTCGGTACTGCAGGGAGGTTTACGGGGCTGTTGTTTCGGTGATATAGGGAGGCTTATGGGGCTGTGTTTTTGACGTGCAAAGGGCTGTTGTATTGGTGTATTTTTCGGTGATGTGAGGGAGGCTTATGGGGCTGTGTTTTTTCGGTCAAGTAGGGGAAGGATATGAAGAGAAATTTTTGTTATTTTTTGGTGTAATATGCGTGAACTTGTAAGGGATTTGTTGCTGTTTTTTGCTTGTGACTTCTTGTCAAAAAACGTGTGTGTTGGAGAGGGGGAGAGCTTTGGGTGATGGTTGTTTATATAGAGAATGGCTAGGGCTCCTCCTTGTCTCACAAGGAATAGGATTTGGCATTAAATGGAGGATTTGATTTGGTTTCCAACAAGGAAAAGATTAGATTGAGGGGGGACAAATTTGGTTCAAATTAGGAATACAATATATTTGATTGGTTAGGATTAGGCATTTAATTTGTTAGATTAGGAAGTCATTTTTTTCTTATTTGTTATGATTGATTTTAATTAGGCATATCATCTTTTTAATTTAGTATGTTGATTTTGTTTAGTTAGGAAGTTAATATATTATGTTTTATTTAATTGGTAAATGGTTTAAATATTTTATTTAATTCAAATACATTATCTAATTAATATTTTATTTAATATTTTATTTAATTTGGGTGTAATTTAGGGTGATTGGGCGTGTGGGCCTTTGCTTGGGTGTTTAGCTTGTGTGGGCTAGGTGTGTGGGCTTGCGGGGGTTTTAGGTCAAGGCCAAGGGGCTTGCGGGATTTTGGGCCGAGGTTAGGTGATTTGTTTGTGTTTTGGGCCAGGAATAATTTTTAAAAAGGAAAACCAACAAGTAACATGAAGCTAAACCAGTGAACTTAATCTGAATATGAGTCAATTCTTGACTCCTCCCTTCCGACGTCCTTTCTCGCGCGGCTTCGCTGACTTAAAAGGTAGTGCCTCCAACTGAGACTCATCATCGGGTTTCACATGCAGAAATGCAATGCCTACAGTCGCCCCCACTTTGATGGGACATGTGCAGTGTGTGACTTTGAACAATCCTATCAAAGTTATGCAATGCATTTTCACTTACCTGGCTCGTCTGCTGCCTCGAGCTAAGTTGGTGCTGCAGTGGACCTCGATCTTGGGATGCATCCCACTAACTGCAACTAACAACGGGGGCACCTCGACCCTCGGTATCTCGACCCAATACCGCTAACAATAGGGACCTCGCCCTCAATATGATGATGTAGTGGGCACCTCGACCCTGGGACGCATCCCAGAACTACAACCGACAATGGGGGCACCTCGACCCTGGGCACCTCGACCCACACCACTGACAATAGGGACCTTGCCCTCAAACTGGTGATGTATTGGGCACCTCAACCCTGGGACGCATCTCGGAACTACAACCGACAATGGGGGCACCTCGACCCTGGGCACCTCGACCCCGGGCACCTCGACCCCAACACTACTGACAATAGGGACCTCGCCCTCAAACTGATGATGATGTGGGGCTTTGCCCCCAAGCCGATATGGGCCTCGCCCCCTGGGACTTATCCCCAAAAATGAAACTGCGCTGACGCTGTTTGGCTCATTTCTGCTGCTTTCTCTTTTCTTCAAACCTGCGAACACAAAACAAAAACAAACACGGAAAGAATGCAATGTTACGTGTATGCATGAATGATTTTCCTACTCCGTTGGGTTAGGTCTTCTGCCAATTCCCCTAGTGACTGCTCGGTCCTTTCTTCCTCAGGTAAAGTACTGTTTCAATCTGTCCACGTTGATCGGCTCGGTGAATTCGTTTCCTTCCAAGTCTGATAGCTTCACTGCTCCATTTCCCATTACTTTATGCACTATGTAAGGTCCTTCCCAGTTAGGTCTGAATTTTCCTCTCGGATCTGTCGTCGACGGCCTCGACTGCTTAAGTACCAAATCACCCTTTCTGTTATTGGTGGGACGTACTTTCTTGTTGAATGCTCGGGCTAGTCTCTTCTGATACAACTGCATGTGATACAAAGACTTCGTTCTCTTCTCATCCAGCAGTGCTAACTAAACCTCTGTGCGGCCCATTCTGGTTCTGGTAATTCTGCATCTGCTAAAACCCTCATGGACTGTATTTCCACTTCTACTGGCAATACTGCTTCCATTCCACAGACCAAAGAGTAAGGTGTGGCCCATGTTGATGTTCTTACTGATGTTCTGTACCCCCAAAAAGCATATGGTAATTTCTCGGCCCAATCTCTGTAATTTTATGTCATCTTGGCTAAAATCGTCTTTATAGTCTTGTTGGCTGCCTCAACTGCCCCATTTGCCTGCGGCCTGTACGGTGATGACTTGTGGTGGCCTATCCCATACCTCTGTAACATTTCCTTCGTCTCCCCTTGAAACTGAACTCTGTTGTCTGTCACTACGTGATGCGGCATACCATACCGACAAATGAGGTTCCGAGCTATAAACTTTACCATCTGTTTTGCTGTAACATTACGGAATGATTCGGCTTCCACCCACTTCGAGAAGTAATCTACTGCCACTACTATGAAGCGATGCCCATTTGATGCATTCGGTCGAATTTCCCCAATCATATCAATCCCCCATGCTGAGAAAGGCCACGGCTCTGACAACCCGTGCAACTCTGTGTGCGGTAAGTGATTCAAATTACCATGTGCTTGACAGTCATGACAGTGCTTTACCATCTTCGCGCAGTCTGTTTCCATGGTTGACCAATATAAACCTTGTCTCACTATCTTGCGGGACAGATTCAACCCATTCATGTGCGGACCACATACCCCGGCGTGTATTTCTTCCATTACATGTTGAGCTTCTTCTTTTCTCAAACACTTCAACTGAATACCATTTGCTTGCCTCTTGTACAGTTCCCCTTTCAAAGTCACATACTGGGAAGTTAACTTCTGAATGGCTATTCTGTCTTTTCTGCTTGCCCCTTCCGGGAGTTCACTATGTTCCAGATACCTCTGAATGTCATAATTCCAAGGTTTACCATCTTCGACCTCAACTTCCAGAATTCTTTCTATCTCATAAACAGGTCTGCTCGCTGTTGTCAGTATCAACGGTCTCATCACTAACTTTTCTGGATTTTCCCAAGTTGCTGCAAGTGTAGCCAGTGCATCTGCCATCTGATTCTCTTCTCTCGGTAAGTGCCGAAACTTACACTCGGGGATAACCTGTGCCAACTTTCTGAGGTGAAAAAGGTAAGTTCCAACCGTTCTTCTTTCAATTCCCATTCTCCTTGCATCTGCTGGACCACCAACATAGAATCTCTGTAGACTTCCACACTCCCGGCCTTCAAGGCTATCAATGCCGTCAAACCAAAAGCACATCGGACCAAGCAAACACTTTGGCATATCTGACCAACACTTCTTCTGTTTCTCCCTCTCTTCGGAGGTTACTTCACTTGCAATCAGGATTTCCTTGGGATTCTCAATTGTACCCAAGTTAAATGCAGTAGTTCTGGCTGAACTGATGTCAATATGCTTGATTCGTGCAGAGTAAATGGAAATGACTCAGGCAAGTAAGCAAAAGAAATGTCTTTATTATTGGATAATGCGGAAGTTCATTCAAACAAATCAGGAAGGTAATGTCTTCATCATCTATAGACACTTCTTCATCTGCAATCAGGTCTTCCTCAGACTTTTCGTCCTCTCCCAGAGTCAGGCTCTCCAACTTCATTAGTTCTTCCTCCCAATTCTCTTCTTTCACAATTTCTTCAACTATCAGCTTCTTACCCAACTTATCCTGGAAGATCTCAAACCCAGGTACCACAATTCCATTAACTTCCACAGGTTCAGGCTCCCCTTGATATCCTGAAGCTTTCACAAAACACTCCATCAGTTTCAGGCCCTTTTTTCTTGACCTTCGGTTTTTCTTCATTAGACTTGTACCCCAAACCTTTCCGAGTAGTCTGTCCTCTGAAATCTGGCAATTTTGAACATTCACCCGGCTTAAACTTCATTTTTTTTCATGATCCTAGCCACCTTAGGATCCACCCATTCCTCAAAAGTAGCTGACACATGAAACCTCGTGAAAGGTTGTATCTCCAAGGCAGCCACGACATTATCTACCTCAGCCCGGATAGTAACAACTTATCCCTCATACGGGAACTTGATCATCTGATGTAAAGTGGAAGGCACGCCCCTAAGTTTGTGAAACCAAGGCCTTCCCAACAACAAGGCAAAAGTGGCTGGGATGTCCAGCACTGTAAACTCAACTTCATCTTCAATAGGGCCTACCTTGACCATAGCCACAAAAGTACCATCGACTCCCCTTTTACTGTCATCATAAGCCTTAATAGTCATGCTGGATGGGTCCAAGTCTGTTTCTTTCATACCCAATCTCGCCAGAATTTTCAGCGGGCACACATTGATGGCGAGCCGTCATCCACCATCACACATGAAGTTCTCTTGCCCCTCACCTCGGCCCTGATAAATAGAGGCCTATTATGATTTCTCCCCTCCGCCGGGAGTTCATCCTCAGAAAAAGATATCTGCAAAGCTTCTTTCTGAACTGACCCAACAAACATTGCAGGGTTGCATCTTCCGTACCACAATTTTGCTCAAGGCCTCAACCATGGCCTGCCTATGCTCCCCAGATGCACATAACAGTTCCCAGATACTCACTTGTGCTCTAGTCTTCCTCAATTGCCTCAGCATATCCCCCTATATCCCCCTCAGTATTTTCTGCAGTCTCAACCACTCTTCTCTACCATCTGTCAAAACTTCCTTACCTTTTCTGCCATATCATTGTAAAAATGACCGCTGCGCGTCATTCCCCTTACTTCTTTCTCATCACTGCTAGAGAAATCAAGCCAAAAGTTTTTCCCTGCTCAGTCTCATCTTCACTAGTACTATCCCAGATTCCAGGCAAAAGGCTTGAGGGTGAAAGGATTTTAGGACAAGGTCTTCTGGGAGGCCAGAATTGATCATATAGGCTGGTGGTGGTACGGTACGGTAGTTGGGTAAGGGGTTTCTGTGTGTGTCAGGCTGTTCTGTTTCTGGGTCAGGTATTTTCTTGGAGTCTATCAGGTCTTGGATTTCATGGCGGATTCGAGCGCAGTTGTCGGTGTCATGGCCCTTTTATTGGTGAAAGTGACAGTAAAGGCTTAGGTTATAATGTGATGGTGGGGGATTGGGTAATGGTTTGGCTTCTAGGGTGACAGAAGTCCTTGTATCTTCAACTTCTCCAATACTTTGGACAATGACCTACCCAAGTTGGAGAATCTCCGGTTCCGGATAGCGGCAATCTCAGCAGAAACGGGCTTTGTTCCCGATGTCCCCCCAATGGGCCTCCTGTTCAGACCATAGAATTTTCTGTTTTCGGCCTCTTCTCCTCTTCTTCCTCAATATCCATGACAGTTTCCCTCAACTGCCGAAAATTAGTAATCATGGAGGTCATCCTCCTTAGCTTCACATAGATGGAGGGCTTGGTGCCCTTGATGATCATTTTAATCTGGTCCTTCTCCGAGGCCTAGTTTGCATTTTCAACAACTGACCCCTCCACCAGTCCACATACTCCTTAAAACTCTCCTCTGATTTCTGCTTAACATTCTCCAGATCACGGAGTGACAGATCGATCTCTAGGTCAGTGACATACTGCTTCAGGAAAGCATCAGCCAACTCCCTCCAATCTTCTTCACTTTCTTCTCCAAACTGTGGTACCACACCACGGGAGCTCCCTCGAGCGACATTCCAAACATTTTCTGCACTTGGCGCTAAGATAAGCCAAATGAACTCATGACTGATACAAACTGTCGGAGATGCACCCTTGGATCCCCATTCCCGTTGAACTTAGCCATATCAGGCATCTTGAACTATGCCGGCAACTGTTCCTCAAAAGTCAGTGTGTCATAATCCAGCAAATCTTCATTCCTACCCCTCATCTTGCGGGTAACTGACTCAACCTGATCCTGAAGTTTCTGTAACTCTGCCTGAGACCCAGATACTCTGCATGTTGCATACTCTGCCATATCATCATCAAAAGTGGGGATATCATCCCCCAACCCATTCAGAGGCTCCTCACGCCTCACATTCTCAGAATTTCCCCCAGCACGGGGCACAGCCATACCAGCCATAGCAGTAGTCAAGGCTTGCAACTGTTCAGTAATCTTGGCGAGACCGTTCTCTAACTGATCCATACGGGATACCTCATTACCAGATTCACTCATGACTGTTACTGTTCTTTTAATGAGCCTTGTTCCTTCTCTAACCCAAACGGTATCTATGATGTCTTTTTGAGACATAGAAGGTGTTAACATGACATATGTATGTATGAGGTGCATGAGATGCATGTAACATATATAACATACTAAATCAACTAAAATTTTCAAACAAATCGGCCCGTTATCATTTTAGAAGTTTTCGGGCTAATTGTCATAGGAGTGAACTCATCCCAGTTTAAATGGCCCAACGAGTTCACATCTCATGACAAGGAGCCCAACTAAAACCAAATGGTAATGTTCCGAACACAAGCACAAAGTAGCCCATCAGCACTTAGAAGCCTTTGGCCCAATCGTCATAAAATACATTCTTGTCCCAGTTTAAATGGCCCAACAAGCCCATATCCCATGAAAAATGGTCCAAATGGATCCAAACGACGATGTTCCCAAACACAAGCATAAAAGAAAGATAATGCAAACATAAAGTAATAATTTCTACATAATGGCCCATCAACATTTCAGAAGCTTTGGGCCTAATAGTCATAAGGTACGAACTCGCCCCAGTTTAAATGGCCCAGCAAGTTTGCATTTCTGACAATAGTCCAACTGCATCCAAATGAGGATGGTCCACAAGCACATATTCAAGGAAATAATTGTTACTTTAACCATACAAACCCAGTCTATGGGTGGGTTCGCAAGAGTGTAGACAAAGGCTCTCACCGGCGAAGGATGGCCTACAACTAGGTCTCCCCAATCAAGGGTTCGAGCGACCAAGTGAGCGCACCCTTTTTTATACACTAAGGTACGTGCCAATGAGCTATGGTGTGTGACTGACTGTCAAATGGATTTCCCATTATAGATTCCCCAGAGGGAGGGTGGAGCGAGGCTCTCTTAAGTACCCTAGCCTCATAGGCTCTTATCGCTTGGTGACAGGAATAAACAACGAGTCCTCCAAATTAGTTTATCACAATAAGCTACGAGTAGATGGCCATATAGGTGCCTTCACAGCTTTTCCTTCTAGGAAGGTAGTGAATGAAGAAAGACACCAAACCATTACCTATCCTCAAAATGCCCTTGATTAAACCCCCATTTTATCCACTATAGACACGGTCAATTAGAACATAAATCCATACATTACAAGACAATATTTCGGGGCCGATTATCTATTCCCAGTGGAGTCGCCAGACTGTGGGACACAGAAACTGGACGACGCATGTTTTTCTAGGCTAGCAGCCTAGTTGGGAGTACGGAGTAGCCACGAGGGACTAAACCGGAGAATAATGGAGTCGCCACCCAGTGTGAACCGGGAAAATGAGATTTAAGGCCGCACTCACCCCTCGCAAGGGAAGACATCAAACCGTTGGGTTCGGAATGGTCCCTTAATTATGTCACTTGTAATGAAAGGATTTATGTAATAATTTAATTAAGTTTAAGTAACATTTATTTCCAAGAGTATCATGCTTCTAAATTCACATGTACAGATAAAACTTACACCTAAATTTACATATATTTCACATCTAAGATTGCATGCTTGAAAGTACATCAAAGTAGCAACGAACATACAACTTCATTGGCATATTATATTCACGAAAGACACAGGCACACACACTAACCACACAAGCACACATGTGAGCACTTTTCCAAGTGGTACGTGGAATTGTATCCCAAGTACAGACCGCACTACCGTCCATTCGGAATCGGCTATGGAATTTATGTCTGGGTTTTCCATCCGATATACCACAAGAAATAATACTCAAATTCTATCATGACATAGATATATGAATTGTAATACGATACGTTGAGCCAAGACGAAGGTAAATATGTAAACCAATGGGATAAACATGATTTTCACTATGATGCGTACAAAGATAAGAATGACTATATGGGATTTCATAATACATGCATGAATGGTATAATTGGCTTTATGTGAGAGTTGTGAGTGTGTGAGTGAGTGCAAGGGGCTGTTGCATGAAGGGTTCAGTTTAGGGTTTTATGAGGCAGTGAAGTGGCAGAAGGGTTCTTGTGGCCGTGTGGTGTTGAGGGCAGTTTGGCGTGAGCTAGGACTGGTGATTTAGGCTGCTGCCGGGAGGGGCTAGGGCTGTGATCTGCGTGTGTTTAGTGTGAAGAGGGAATAGGGCAGTGAGGGATGATGCTAGGGTGGCCGATAATTGATGAGGGGTCTTACGTGAGAGTTGAGCTGCTGTGAAGGGGCTTATTTGCCGTGAAGTCTAGGGGCTGTTTGCATGTATTTCGCGTGAAGGACGGGTGCAGTTTGACGTGAATGGCTTAAGGACGTGACGGTTACGTGTTAATGCAAGAGAGCTGCTTATGGTTTTTTGTGTGGTGCGTGGCTGAAGGAGTGGTTAGCGTGAAGACAGGGGACTTTGTGTGTGTGTGCGCTAAGGGGGCTTCAAGGTGTGATGGGCTGGGAGTATGGGTACACCAATGACAATAGGTCGAGCCAAGACAGGGATAAACGATGCAATCAATAGATGAAAGACACGACAAATATCGTGGTAAAGGTAGCCTTTTAGGCATTTCTTCCTAAACGGAGAACCTTTTAATCCAACACAATAAGCCCATGCGCCTTCCATTATAATGCATACAAGGATAAAGATAACTATATCAAACTTAGTATGTTCGATTGAACATATCTTACATCCAACCGAACACACATCAACCGGCGCGGCAAAGCATCGGGGTAAGGGATTTTAACCCCTCCAAATAGGGAACCTTTAATCCGACTTACTAAGCTCATGCGCTCGATTGTATCATGCATAAAATAAAGACAATCGCATCAAACTTAGTATGCCGGATTGAACATATCTTATATCCAACCGAACACACATCAACCGGCGCGAAAAGCATCGTGGTAAAGGATTTTAACCCCTCCAAATAGGGGACCTTTAATCCGACTTACTAAGCCCATGCGCTCGATTGTATCATACATACAAAAATAAAGACAATCATATCAAACTTAGCATGTCTGATTGAACATATCTTATGTCCAACCGAACATACATCAACCGGCGTGGCAAAGCATCGTGGTAAAGGATTTTAACCCATTCAAATAGGGGACCTTTAATCCGACTTATTAAGCCCATGCGCTCGATTGTATCATGCATACAAATAACGTTCGGAATTCAAATGACGGAAAATAAATAAATCAAAGCAATATAAAACAAAAGAAAGTGTCGTTTACTCAAGCGGTACGTGGAGTTGTATCCCAAGTACAGATCATACTACCGTCCATTCGGAATCGGCTATGAAATTTATGTCCGGGTTTCCATCCGATATACCGCGAGAGTTGACACATCTTTCATTTTATTCCAAAGCCACAACATACAACATCTCATAATCCATGCATATTTATCTACTCAAGGGCCACAACATGCATTTCAACATAACAATCATGCTAGCAATACTCAATGAATAATACAATAAAACAGAAAACGAACGTGGAAAATACCCTCAGGTCTAACCTTTTATGTCGACTTTCGAACTCACGTTTCACACCTTCGGAAGGGCTATCAAACCGAAACTTTTCTGGTAACTGGTTTGCATTTTACCTCGTTGTTTCGCTACTAAAAGCTACTGTTTTGACTCTGTTTTGCTGTTGTTTCCTCGCAGTTTCGCTGCCGTATTTATTGGTCACTGTTTCAGGTGTTTATAGGGGACTGTTTTGGGTGTTTTTTTGTGGGTTTTAAGTGCAGTTTTTATGTGATTTTTAAGGGTTATAAATGCAGTTTTTATTTTAATGGTTAGGGATTTTAGGGACGTTTTGAGGGCTAATAGGAGTGCAGTTTTTCGGTATTGCAGGGAGGTTTACGGGGCTGTTGTTTCGGTGATATAGGGAGGCTTATGGGGCTGTTTTTTTGACGGCAAAGGGCTGTTGTATTGGTGTATTTTTGGTCGGTGATGTGAGGAGCTTATGGGGCTTGTTTTTTTCGGTCAAGTAGGGGAAGGATATGAAGAGAAATTTTTGTTATTTTTTGGTGTAATATGCGTGAACTTGTAAGGGATTTGTTGCTGGTTTTTTGCTTGTGACTTCTTGTCAAAAAACGTGTGTGTGGAGAGGGGGAGAGCTTTGGGTGATGGTTGTTTATATAGAGAATGGCTAGGGCTCCTCCTTGTCTCACAAGGAATAGGATTTGGCATTAAATGGAGGATTTGATTTGGTTTCCAACAAGGAAAAGATTAGATTGAGGGGGGACAAATTTGGTTCAAATTAGGAATACAATATATTTGATTGGTTAGGATTAGGCATTTAATTTGTTAGATTAGGAAGTCAATTTTTTCTTATTTGTTATGATTAATTTTAATTAGGCATATCATCTTTTTAATTTAGTATGTGATTTTGTTTAGTTAGGAAGTTAATATATTATGTTTTATTTAATTGGTAAATGGTTTAAATATTTTATTTAATTCAAATACATTATCTAATTAATATTTAATTTAATATTTTATTTAATTTGGGTGTAATTTAGGGTGATTGGGCGTGTGGGCCTTTGCTTGGGTGGTTAGCTTGTGTGGGCTAGGTGTGTGGGCTTGCGGGGGTTTTAGGTCAAGGCCAAGGGGCTTGCGGGGATTTTGGGCCGAGGTTAGGTGATTTGTGAGTGTTTTGGGCCAGGAATAATTTTTAAAAAGGAAAACCAACAAGTAACCCGAAGCGAAACCAGTGAACTTAATCCGAATATGAGTCAATTCTTGACTCCTCCCTTCTGACGTCCGTTTCTCGCGGCTTCCGCGACTTAAAAGGTAGTGCCTCCAACTGAGACTCATCATCGGGTTTCACATGCAGAAATGCAATGCCTACACCAGTCCCATTGCAAAAAATTCAGGATTCGAAAGTTAAAAGTATTTTGCACATGAGCCGAATGCATCTAAATGAATGTGATTGTCCTATGAGCTTAGGGACTTAAATTAAGAACTCACTTTACAAATAGAGTCATAAGCTAAGACCATAACATTCATTACTCTTCATCACCAATGTGTTTCAACATTTTTTTTTAATTTTTGTAAACACGCGTCGAAGTCTTCTAATGTTTGCATCATCAAAATCCATCTTGAGGATATGTCGCCAACAGTGAATTCCAGCTTCTCTAAAACTTTTTCCATGAAAGTCCACTCAATTTTGTCATAGGCCTTGCTTATGTCTGGTTTTAGTGCCACCAACCCAGTTCTTCCTCTTCATATATTTTAGCTTATACATAACACTCATATCCACCACTATATTATCAGTGATGGGAACATGATGGATCCACGTTGCAAGAAACTGTATTAAGATCCCAAGAAGCAAACTTGTGTAGTCTCCGGATGTTATTCCGATAAGTGAAGGCAACCCAAATCCCAAAACGAAATGACTGAGCCTTAACAACCCTGTGGGCATAAACTTACCAAATTCCAATAGCATTGAAAGGGAATTAAGAAGCTTAAACCGTGCAAGAGTTTCTGCTTAACCAGCAAACAAAGGACAGACACTTCATTTGGAACTCCTAAATGAAGATTGGTCATGAGGTTAAGAAGGGAAGATGCATAAAAATTTGTACTGCTCCAACAAATTTTTCTCAGGGGAACCTCTCTCCAGTAACGGTCGTAGAGTACAGTTAGGGAAAGAAATCACTCTAGACATCCCAATAACTGAAGGATCAAGATTCAGATATTGTGTTTGGTAGCAGAAGATTAAACTTGACAGAACAGAAAGCATGGCAACAAATGCTACAAGACAAGTTAAAGGGCAGGAGATGCTTTTGTCGCCAATAGCCATAATAAGATCAAATAACTACTTCTTGATAGTTTCTGCAATTGATTTCCTGGCCACATTTTGATATGATACTTGCGCAAAACTCCATCACCAGCCGCAGCCAAGAATGCATAAGACTGGAGAGCAACCACCCAATTTTTTTTGCCATATTCTGCTACAAGAGTGTCCTTCGCAACTTTAAGAATCGACACTACAATATTATTGGGGAGCACACTTGCCATGAGGGTTGGAAGAGCTTTACCAGCTACTGGAAACAATGCTAATGACGGCCAGGATAGAATCTGCGGAAAGGCTGAGAAGTTTGATTTGCATGAGAATTTTTTATTAGTTAATAAACCACCAACTTTATTTTCAATCTTAGCTGTTGGTTCACTATTAAGCTTAATTGGCAGGCTTCAAATTTTTAGACATAATAAGTCCCTAGTTTCTCCTTAGACTTAGTCCTCCCAAGCCCCAAGTCACAAAATTATATTTTCTTGCCTCTATAGTTTAGAAGTTGTTTACAATAATAGTCAATCATGAACCACCTCCATGCAAGCCTCCAATGTATTTTAGGTGAAGTTTGAAAAATGGGAAAGCTTCCAAAACTACTTTCGGTGGATTACTATTCATTTGTTGAAATTATTAGCCTAAATTTTGCTATAAATACAAAGCTCATTTGTGAGCTTTAGGCATCCCAGACAAGTAAGCTTCATGTAAAGAAAGCTTTGAGAGTGTAAAGTGAGTGGGGTTTTTGTAAAGTTTAAACACTTGTAAATTTTGTTCTTAAAGTAATAGAATTCGATTTTTCTTCATAAACACTCTTCAGTGATTAGAGAATCACAACATGTGGTATCAGAGTTTTGGTTATATGTTGGGATTGTAAAATCGAAGAATGAAACTCGGTTCGGAAAATTTGAGTTTCGGGAAAGTTGTCAAAAATCAATTTTGAGCATACCATTAGCCTGTTCATGTCGAGACAAGCACGGTGGTATTTTTTGGTGACCAAACGGAGGCCGGACCAGCCCGCACGCGCCAGGCAGTAGCCAACTCACACGTCAGATGATGAGCGGAAAATATATCAATATTTATCGCCCATTTGACTTAATATTTTGTTTGATTTCTCGAGTTTGATGAACGTTTTGATGTGTTTTTATTTATTTTACAGATAAATAAAGTTTCGGAACTTACTAGAATCGAATCGGGGCTAAAACGACAAAATTTGGATCAAAAATGGCAAAATGGGAATTTTCCAAGGCGCGTCGCGACGCTAAGTCAATAATTCAGCCTACCGACACTTAGCCCGCTTCGCGACGCAGAAGACTATGCATGTCACATTGCCGAGTCAATAATTCAGCCTGCCGACACTACTGTAGCGCACGTCGTGACGTGTAAGTATTTTGCGTCGCGACGCGCATCGGTTTTGAAGCCTATATATAGCAGCTGATTTCATTTAGAATTTTCATATTTTCCTTGAGATTTCTATTAATGAACTTAAGGATTGTATATTGTTTGTATTTATTTTTAGTATTTTAATTATGTATTTTTATTTTTAGTAATAATAGTTTATGTTTTTACTTTCTTTTATGTTTAGTAATTAATTTCCGTTGGGGGAAGGGTGAGGCTTTTAATATGATAATTTAGATTAATCTCCCTTATTTTATAATATATAAATTATTTTTAACCTGACATAATTGGATACCGCCGATATGGTCGTTGGACTTAATATAATTAATTTATATATTATAATAAGGGAGATTTCTAGATTTGAAATATTAAAGGTGGATCCTTCAACCCCATTATTTTAGTTTAAATCTATGGAAGTGATGAAGCACAATATTCACGAGTTTAATAATTGATTTTCTTTTATAATGTGTTGTACATTGGCTTGTTTATTGAATCTTAACATTAATGTTTCTTCTTGTCTGATCACCAATAAGATTGATGTGGTAAACTTAAAATGAACTTGGAAAAGAGATCTTAGGTTTCAGCCTTACATTCAATAACTCACGATCTCACCTTAGAGATTTCCTTCCAGGATAGGAATATACTTGTCGGGCGTGGGTAACCATAATTGGAACTTGACCTTAATGAATTCGGGTAACTTAGTTAACATATGAATATAGTTAATTGGGTTACTTTGGGTGTTTGTATTTGACTATCGGAAGAGGCTTATGCATATCTTCGTGTTCCAGGTTAACAACTAATATATTACACATGTATAGGAGAATCAATTCATCATTACAATAATATTGGACGGATTCAAAACCCTAGATGTTTTCTTTATTATTAATTTCATTTGTTTTATTTCGTATTTTTATTTATTTATTTTAATCAAATCCAACTTCAACCAGCGAACAATCCCTTCCAACTCCAATTAGATACTTGTAAATAAATAGCGTCAATAATTAATATTCGTAGAAATTAAATCCTCGTGGGATCGATATTTTTATACTACTTGAGCGATACGTGCGCGTGCGTAACGTGTGTGATTTCACCGATCACCAGACACGCAACACGTGCTACTGAAGGTTGAAGACGATCACGTCAGCAGCCACGTTAGCACTGTGTCACCACACATCAGTGTCGAGTCAGCAGCTACGTCAGAACACGTCATTGCTACGTCAGTGTAGAGTCAACAGACACATCAGCGCCATGTATCGCCATGTCAATAGACACATCATCTACCACATGTCTGCCACGTCATCTGACACATCAACATTCGGTCCACTTTACCATGTCGGCATATCTGGTAAATTTCATTAACCCCCTAAAGTCTCTGAAATTTATATTTTAGCCCCAAAAGTTTTAAAAAATTACAAATCGACCTCTGAGTCAGATTTGGACCAACGAATAGTCAAATCCACCAATTTCGATCGTTTCGTATGCGGCGGTGACACCTAATTTGTGAAAATCAATCCCGATTTTACCCATTTTTTCATTTTAAAACTTAAAATGGAAATGTAAGATTCACATTCTAGTGCAATGATTAAGCTGATGGAAACCAATTACTCTCTCTGGAGACCTCGAATGATAGATTATTTGCACTGCAAAGCTCTGTATGATGTGATCGAGAATAAGGGAGTGAAATCAGATTATGTGAAAGAGAGTGATTGGAACAAACTCAATAACATAACTCTGTGTTAGATTTGGCAGTGTATCGGCCACAGCATCTTCCACCACGTAGCACAGGATACAGATGCTTACGAAATATGGATGAAGTTGGAAGGCATGTATCAGGCCAAGACAGCTCGGAATAAAGCCTTAATAATGAGGCGTTTGGTGAACTTGATGTTAATGAGTGGAAATTCAGTAGGAGAGCACACCAATGAGTTCTAGAGCCTGGTGAACCAGTTGTCTGAAATAGACATGCAACTTGCAGATGAAGTACAAGCCCTCCTACTACTTAGTTCTTTTCCTGATAGCTGAGAAATATTAGTAGTTACTCTAAGCAATTCGGCTCCATGAGGCAAACTTACCATGCCTATGGTAAAATATGCCTTGTCAAATGAGGAGGTCAAAAGAAAAGACGTGGGCATAGATCAGACACAAGCCTTCGTCACGGAGAATCAAGGAAGACAACGAGATAAAAATTAAGGCAGAGGGAGAGGTAGAAGTAAAAGTATAGGTAAATTCCCAGATGGAATAAAGCATATCTACAAGTGCTACTATTGTGGCATAGGAGGCCACTTAAAAAAGAATTACCGAAAGCTACAACGAGAGCAGAGTCAAGGCAATTCCCAGCCGAAGAACAACAATGCAAAGACATTAGTAGTTGTCTCATGAGATGTAGCCATCTGCTCCATCCAGGAAGAGACACGTTTTCACACCGTAACCCAAGATATTGAGTGGGTGGTAGATACCGCAGCATCCTATCATGTCACTCCTCACAGAGATTTCTTTACAACATACAAAGTATGAGACTTTGGTGCAGTGAAGATTGGAAATATCAATTCCTCTCAGATAGTGGGAATTGGTGATATTTAAATACGAAAAAATGTATGGTGTACAATAACCATGAAGGATGTGAGACATGTTCCAGAACTTCGGCTCAATCTACTCTCGAGGGTAGCCCTTGACAAACAGGGTTATGCTAGCCACTTTAGCAATGACACATGGAGAATGATAAAAGGTGTCATGGTTGTCGCCAGAGGACGTATTTGCGGCACTTTATACAAGACTCATGTGAAGATATGTGCAGAAAGCCTAAATGTAGTGGGAATTGCTGAAGGTGACGACATCATGAGGGTCGGGAGATGGGATGTCGTTTAAGCCAGAACAGTGGGAGTTTCCAGTATAAATTTTACAAATAATAGTTATTTAAATTTAAACAATGTGTTATTTATTCCCGGGTTTCGCAGGAATTTAATTTCTGTTTCAAAACTTTTGGATGATGGTTTTCCTGTTTCGTTTAATAGTAATTTAGTAATTATTGGTTGAAATTGATTAACCCTATGCACAGGAAACTCGGAAAATAATTTCTATATGTTAAGACAGTTAACACATAGGTCACTGCTCAACACTGAAATGTTTAAGGTTGAAAAACCTAAAAAAAATGGAAAAAGATTTCTCATGATGACACATATATGTGGCATCTTAGACTTGGTCATATCAGCCTTGACCGGATAGATAGATTGATAAAGAACGGAGCCTTAAACCAGTTAAAGCTCGGAACTTTACCAGTCTATGAATCTTATTTAGAAGGAAAAATGACCAAGAGATCATTTACTGGAAAAGGTATAAGAGCCAGTCAACCACTTGAGCTAATACATTCGGACATTTGCGGACCGATGAATGTAAGAGCCCGAGGTGGTTATGTATATTTCGTCACACTTATTGACGATTATTCAAGATATGGGTACATTTACCTAAGTCATATACTTTTGAAAAGTTTAAAGAGTGTTGTGCTGAGATTGAGAACTAGTTAGGTAAGACAATCAAAACTCTACGATTGGATCATTGAGGAGAATATCTTGACAGGGATTTCGAGGAATTCTTAGTTGAGCATGGGATAGTATCCCAGCTTACAGCACCTGGAACACCACAGCAAAATGGTGTTACAAAGAAGAGAAATCGGACTCTACTAGACATGATAAGAGCTACGTTTAGTTATAGCTCACTAACTAGTTCTTTCTGGGGGTATGCATTGCAAACAGCAATGTATATCCTTAATGTAGTTTCATCTAAGTCTGTTCCTAAGACTCCCTTAGAGTTGTGAAGTGGTCGTAAAACTAGTTTACGATATTTCCGCATATGGGGGTGTCCAGCACATGTGCTGAAGAATAAAACTATTAAGTTGGAGCCGCGTTCACAGGTGTGTCTATTTCTAGGCTATCCTAAGGAGACTATGGGTGGATTATTTTATAGCCCTAAAAATAACAAAGTGTTTGTATCGACAAACGCTATGTTTCTGGAAGAGGACTATATGAGAGAGTTCAAACCTCGTAGTAAGGTGTTACTCGAGGAGTTACTTACTGGTTTGACCAACCCAGCATCAATAATGACAATTGATAAACAAATAACACCTTCGACATCTAAGCGTCAGATACAAGTTTGTCAGAATGATCTGCCACCTAAACGTAGTGGGAGGGTTGTGCGACAACTCGATCGCTATCTAGGAGTTGGAGAGGCACAAGTTGTCACTTCCAATGATGGTGTAGATGATATATTGACCTATCGTAGTGCAATTGATGATACTGACAAAGGGGAATGGCTCAAAGCCATGAACCTCGAGATGAAGTTCATGTACTCCAACTCAGTCTGGGAACTCGTAGACCAACCTGATGGGGTAAAACCCATAGGTTGCAAGTGGATCTACAAGATAAATAGGGGAGTATATGGCAAGGTACAGACCTTCAAGGCTAGGCTAGTGGCCAAGAATTATACCCAGAAAGAGGAAGTTGACTATGAGGAAACTTTCTCGCCAGTAGCTATACTCAAATCCATCCGCACTCTTCTGTACATTGTCGCATATTATAACTATGAGATTTAGCAAATGGACGTCAAGATTGCATTCTTGAATGGTAATCTTGATGAGTGTACCTATATGGTACAACGAGATGGGTTCATAGCCCAAGGTCAAGAGCAAAAGGTTTGCAAGCTGCAAATGTCCATTTATGGACTTAAGCAAGCATCTCGATCTTGGAACATAAGATTTGATACCACGACTGTAGGACACAGAACTTGACGACGCATGCTATCCCGGGCTCGCGGCCCAATCGGGAGTACGGAGTAGCCACGGGGGACTAAACCGGAGAATGATAGAGTCGCCACCCGGTGTGAACCGGGAAAATGAGATTTAAGGCCGCACTCACCCCTCGCAAGGGAAGACCTCAAACCGTTGGGTTCGGAATGGTCCCTTACTTATGTCACTTGTGATGATATAATTTGTGCAATAAACTAACCGAATCTATTCATCATTCATGCTCAAGGGTACTTAGATCTAATATGCTTTCATCCAAATAATTTCACGCAATGTAACACAACAAGCCTATTGAACCATTAAACCAACATGTATAAATCATTACCCAAACGCATCATAAACTAAGAACATGCATAATGAACAACCTAAACATGCTTTAACAAATAAATAACAAACTAAATTAAACCATGCTTTAAATAATAAACAAAATAACCTAAAGACTATAGCATGCTCAAATACAAATTTGGATGAGACGAGATACGTGTATCTTAAGTGGTACGTGGCATTGTATCCCGAGTGCAGACCATACTACCGTCCATTCGGAATCGGCTATGGAATTTACGTCCGGGTTTCCATCCGATATACCACAAAAGGGAACACATATCCCGCTCATCCAACAATCACATCATGCTTCAAATGACTCTCATGCAATTATATATCAAAATAAATAAAACAAAAATAAAGAAAATAAGTAAAAAGGTGCCCTCAGGTCTAACCTCTTTTGTCGTCTCTCGAAAGCGCGTTACACGGCCGTCGGAAGGGTTGATGTTCCGTAACTTTTCTGGTTCACTAATCCAACGTATTTCCTCGCTGTTTGACTGTTCGGGTTGCTATTTTCACTCCGTTTCGTTGCTGTTTTAAGTGTATTTTCTGGTCACTGTTTTGGTTTAATGCGGGGCTGTTTTGGGTAGTTTTTTTGGTGCAGTTTTAGGTTAATTTCTGGGCAGTTTTCAGGGGTTGTTCTGGGCAGTTTACGCGTGAAACATGGGCTGTGTCAAAACAGTTTTGGTGCGTGAAATAGAGGCTTCAAGGCTGGTGTTTTGGCGTGAAAATATGGCTTGATTTGTTGATTGGTTAAGGGCAGTTTGTGGCGTTGAATGGGCCGTGCGTTGAGTGTGTGACTTACGTTTTTGAGGGCTGTTACTTGATGTGTTTTAGGCTGCTACGTGAGGGTTATTGAGTTGGTCAGGGGCATGGTCTTGTTTGTGGTGCGTTAGCGAATTTGTTCAAGAGGCGAAGGGCATACAATTCACGTGAAGGCAGGTGATTTTGTTGATGCGCTAAATGGAGTGAGCTGGCTGAATGCGTTGAATTTCTATGTGTTGATGAGAGGGCTGAGTGGAGGTGTGAGGCAGGTGGCTAAGTGGCGTGTTGAGGTGGTGAGGTGTGGTCAAAGGCGTGGCTTTGGAGGGTTCTTTAATGGCGTGAGCAAGTGGCCTGTTCGCTGAAGGGTTGGTGGACGTGCTTATTACGTGGAGCAGCCTGGGCGTGAAGGATTTATGGTGGCTTACGTGTTGCTGGCTATTGTGGGGGACGTGAGAATTGAGTGAAGGTTGAGGGGCTGAACTGTATCTGGTGCGTGAAGAATACGAAGGCTGGTTTGTGTTTTGCGTGAAGAGCTGCGTGAAGGGTAGAGTGAGTAGTTGGCCGTGAACGATAGGGCTGCTTCTGTGTGTTAATGGCTGAGTAAGGTGTAGGTTTTGTGGAAGGTCAATGAGTGTTGTTGTTTTGGGGTTTCATGGTCGGTCAAGATGAGAAGATAGAGGTCTGTTGAGGTTTTCTTGCCGAGAGGATGCGGGCTAGCTGGGAACCAAGAGCTGCTAGGGTTATTTTCTTTGTTTGGTTTCTGAGAGGGATGGGGGCGTGAAAGAGAGAGAGCTGAGGGCTTTGAAGGTTGCTGTTCGTAATGTCTTGAGGGTGCGTTGAGCGTGAGTCTGTTATTAGGGTTTTCTTGTTTGGCTGTGAGAGAGAGACCAAGGCTGTGCGTGTAGCTAGGGTTTATTTTGTTTGGGTTTTGTTTTGGGCACTGCCGAGTGAGAGGAACCTAGGGTTAGATTTGTGTAGTTTATATAGAGAGGGAATGTAGGGTTTGCATGGTTTTGAAAAGGAAACAAGAAATTAATTAAATTTATGTGTGTATTTAATTTTAATTATTTAAGGCAAAGAATTATTTAAATTTGGTGAGTGAATTAAATTAAATTTGAAATTTAATTTTAATTAGATTTAGTTTAATTTAATTTAATTTGTGAATTTAATTTAATTGGTTATAATTGGATTGGACTTTAATTTGATTTAGTTTAAATGGATTTTAATTTGATTTAGTTTAAATGGATTTTAATTTGATTTAGTTTAATTGGATTTTAATTAGTATTTAATTTAATTTCAATTTAGTTATTTAATTTAATTTCAATTTAGTTATTTAATTTAATTTCAATTATTTTTAATTCAATTTAATTTTGACATGTGTTTTAAATGTTTTAATTATTTAATTTGTGAGATGTGACTTAATGGGTTTGGTGTGTTTTAAAATAGAGGTCCAACAAGCGAACCCGAAGCGAAACAAGCGAGTTAAATCCAACGAAAATTCCATTTTCCAATTTTACCCTTCCAACGTCAGTTTCGCGCGACTTTCACAACTAAAGAGATAGTGTCTCCATACGAGACTCATCATCGGGCTGATATGCAAAAATGCAATGCCTACAACGATCAAGTCTTATGATTTTGAGCTGAATGTTGATTAGCATTGTGTATACAAGCGTGTCATTCATGGGAATGTGATTTTTCTCATTTTATATGTCGATGATATTTTACTCATTGGGAATGATGTAAAGATATTATCAGACGTGAAAACCTGGCTAGCTAACCAATTACAAATGAAAGATTTGGGAGAGGCCATTTATTTTCTTGGGATCCAGATACTTCGGGATCGCAAGAAACGACTGTTAGTTATGTCTCATGCATCCTACATCGACAAGATCCTTGTGCGATTTGGGATACAGAATTCCCAGAAATGCAATTTGCCTTATCGACATGGAATTCATTTGTCAAAAGAACAGTCTCCTAAGACACCTCAAGAAGTTGAGGAAATGAGACATATCTCATATGCCTCAGCAGTTGGTAGTCTCATATATGCTATGTTATGCACGAGACCGGACATTTGTTTTGTTGTGGCAGTAGTCAGTAGGTTTCAGTCTAACCCAGGATTGGATCGTTAGGTGGCTGTGAAACACATTCTCAAGTATCTTAAGAGAACGAGAGATTATATGCTTGTATATTCCGATGAGGATATACAGACTCTGATTTTCAGATGAATATCGATTCTAGGAAATCAACATCTGGATAGTATTTACCCTATGTGGTGGGGCTATAGTATGGCGGAGTATAAAGCAATCTTGTATTGCCGACTCCACCATGGAGGTTGAGTTTGTAACAGCTTGCGAAGCAGTTAAGGAAGCAGTCTAGCTCCGTAAATTCTTGGGAGATCTGGAAGTCGTTCCAGATATGGATAAATCACCCACACTTTATTGCGATAATAGTGTTGCACTAGCGAATTTAAAGGAACCAAGAAGTCATAAGAGGGGAAAGCATATAGAGAGGAAATATCATCTCATCAGGGAGATAGTGCAGAGAGGAGACGTTTATGTCACAAAGATTGCATCCGCAGAGAACCTGGCTGATCCGTTTACAAAGACTTTGTAAACTAAAGTGTTTGAAGGCCACCTAGATGGTTTAGGATTACATGACATGTCTTAAACAATTATATAATTTTATTAATTTTTTGAGTTGTATTTTTTTTATATAATATGTAGGCCCAAGCCCAAATTAGTTAAAAAAATTCCAATACATTTTTGCATCAATCTTATTTCTTAAACATATCTAAAATAATTATATTTAATTTGTATGTGTATAGATAATTGACTATTTTTCATTTTAAATCCACTCATTTATGTGTTTTTCCATTTGCAAAAGAATATGGATTACTTTACATTTAAATAAAAATAAAAATAAAAATAATTATATTTATACTTAAGTTTGGTTATTGATCTTCTAATTTATTGATATATTTGTAGTGATTCTTTTACTAAACCACATCGGGTATAGTTGTTATGTGTAAAATATTCACATATTAATATAATTATAATTATTTTGTATATATTTTGTATATAATTATTTTTTATTTATAGTTATTCAAAGCACAAATATTACATTTTAGCACTAGGCTTTTAATAATTTAATTAAAAAGTGATTAAATCTACAATAAATTAGCGGAAATTTAGTATATAATATACTACATAATTTTAAAAATAAATTTTTACTTAAATTTTTAGGATAAATTGGTATTTTTAGAAATTATGGATAAAAATATAATTTTGAAAATTTTGGGTTAATTTATAAGTTTAATATTAGGGGCTATTTCATAATTTTCAAAAGTATAGGGATCATCTTGTAATTTCAAAAAATATGTATGAATTCATTATATATTATTTTGATAAGGAAAAAATTTAGCCCCCACTGACTGAAATTTCTGGATACGCCACTGGTGATATGGCTAAATTTTTAGGCTGATAAAATTAGAGTAGTGATATTTTGACCCCAAAAATGTTATCTCACCATCCCCACATCTTAATCAACACTATTTAAAATTTTAAAATTAATTTTTTTCTCAATATATTCTATTTTACCCTTGTAATTATTTTATTTTTTTCATACATCCCTGCAAACTATAATCTAGCAAAATACATACATTCTTCTTCTTTTTAAAAAAATAAAAATTGTTTTCATCTTCTTCGTCGTCTTTTTTCATTATTCTTTTCTTCTTCCCTTAAATTAAAACAATAAATAAGAAGATATAGATTGTTGAAGAATGGGCATTGAGTTAGAATTAACCATTAAAACACAAAAAATTAATTACCATTTTCATTCTTTTTTAATGAGCTAGAATTAAAAACAAAATTCAGTGTCTGCTTCCCTTAAATTAATCACCACTTTGAATATTTTACTAATGAGTTACTTATTTTTTTTCCCAAGGAAAATAATAAAGAAGAGAAAGAAAGAATTAAAAAAAAAAGAAGAAGAAAGTCATTAAAAAAGAAAGAATAATAATAAAATAATAAAAAATGAGAGGGCCTGAAAATTGGGTGGATTATATTTTGCAGTGTATGGCAAAAAAAGAATTGTAAGGATAAAATGGTAATTAAACATGATAAATTGAGAGGAAATAAATATTTTAAAATTTTTAATGGGGTTGATTAAGAAGTGGGGTTCTGTGACTCTAAAGTTAAAGTTGGGCCTGTTCAATCAAGCCCATTAAACAGGCCCAAGCCAAACCCAATAATATATTTCTTTTTTTTTTTGGAAGCCGAAAGCATTTTATAGAAAAGTAAGTTCTGAAAAAATTATATTAAAAAGAAAAAGTAAAAAATGGTTAATAGGGGACAAGAGAATATGGTGGGTAATTGAGTGCAGAAAATTTTTCTGCAAAATCAGCTTTTATTTAATAAAATAAACCTTGACATTAGAGATACGCTATTTAATTTTTACAGTAAATTATTTTAATGGGATAAAAATATTATTTCTTTTAATGAAAAAGAAGACTTTTAAGTTAATGCCTTATCTTGTGTTGCAAGAAATATCCTTAACCAGCACAAAATGCAATTGTGTTCCCTATGAGATTCTCCTCATACGTCATTTTGATGTAATTACTTTTTGGAAAATTAATTTTGTTTAATTTGAATTTGTTTGCCTTCAATCCACTCTAAATTGCACCTCTTCCCATGGCCATGAGTTCAATCAATTGCCTCCCATCCAGGAAACAGTCTTATTTTAAACTTTAGGATTCTCTTGTAGATTTGGTCACGGTTCCGGTTCGAAATCGAAATCGAAACCGAATCGTAATTGAATCGGATAGAATCATAAGGTTTCAGTTCCATATAATTTGGAACCGAAATTTTAAGATTCGGTTTGGTTTCGGTTCGGAACCGGATCCAAATCATTTTTTTTCTTTTTTCCCCCAAAAAAGAATAAATGATCGAATCAGTTTTTCCAGTTCTATTCTAATTCGGTCCCATTCTACGGTTCAGTTTGATTCTGAAACCGAACTGAACCGTGATCAGGGCTATTCTCTTGGCCCAAATATGAAATTATTGTGGTATTTTTAGTATATGCCACGAGGTGTACAAGTCATTTTTTACATAACATGATTATTCGCGGTAAAGTAAATTATTAGCCACCAAAATTTTCTCTATTGTGGGGATTTAAACTGTGAAACACATCAAGGATTACAGTGGTATTTTATGTTTTCTTTAAATACACTACGGAAAATTCTCTATTTTATTTGAACAATGTATTCATTTACAACTCTTAAAAGATGTGGTAAAAAATATTTATTGACTGTTGTTTTTTGTTCGAATGACAATATGAGAAATTAACCCCCTTAAATAAATCTCTATCAGCAATGAATTTGTTTGGTTAGTAAATAACCAAAAGTAAATTTAGCAAATAGACAAGAAAAATATAGAGATAAAGGTTTACATGGTTCGGCGGATAGTGTCTCTAACCTACGTCCACGAGAGAAATTGGTGTATTTTATTCCTACTTGGGGTCAAGACTGACCCGAGCTACAAGTATGGAAAATATAAGATTATAAAAATGAGCATTTCATGTCTCACAACAAGTCCGGTATAAATCTCTCGGTAGTCGGGTGCTGACCTGCTTTCTATCTCTATCACTAACTCTTCAACTCTGAGCTTCTCTTTAAGTGGTGAGATGCAAAATTTATCAACCTTCGAATCTGAGACTTCAATCTCTTTATATACGCTTTCAAATCCACTATTTTACCAACCAATGATGTTAGTCGTCATCACTATGACATCATCGCCCCCATATTGCTTTTTTCAACCACTCAACAAACAGTTGTACTGCAACTGGGTTCAATCGCCTCTGTCAGCAGAAACCCTTCATCACAACCTTTTTAACCACTAATACACACTTTATTGACGCGATAGCCTAAGACTCAACTGTTCTGGCACTGTTCCTTCCTATGAATGATTGGCAGTCTTCTTCCATTGAGAGCCGTTGATCAACTTATGTCATCAGTAACCTTCTAGAAACTCAAACTCCCAGATATGGCAAGCGTCATGCAACCTAGCCTCCAGAAGCTCATCTCCTCACTTATGACATATGTCATATGACTTAAATATAGATTGACATGTGATCTCATCTTCGTTCTTCGGGTCGGTACATTGATGCGGATGATACTTGTCAAAATTCCCTATATTTTTTCCAATCAGATCGGGTCGCATGCATGGACATCATCAGGTCGGGCCCAATAAATTCTCTAATAACCCCAAATCCATCATTTCTTCACTAAGTCGGGTCGTTATAATAACTCATTTCATCATTAATATGCCTTGTCCTCGAGGTGAACTTCTCTCTACAACAGGATCAGATTTTTTTACCAAACTTTATCTATCTCTCTAGATTCTTGGACCTTTATTTCCTATTTTTTACAAGTACAATACTAATTATACTCCTCCTAAGTATTTTAATTTTTCTAAGAGTGAAAAATTACCATCAATAATATTAAAACTAGGCTACGTCCAAAAAATTTGAATAGAATTTATACTGTAGATCTAACTTCACAACAAGTTTAGATTTGTCATATTGGCCATTGGGTCGCTTCGGCAGACGATGAAAAGGACAGTATTGTCATTTTGAAAAACGAAGGAGACATAGTTGACACGTTGACAGAGCAAAAAATCACCCGTCCATTAAAGTGCTTTTAGAAAACACTGAAAGCACTTCTGCTGCTCAAAGTTTTGCATTTATTTATTATTTATTTTACTCTGTCAATGCGTGTCGTGATATGTTTTCTCGAGCAATAAATCGTAAAACAAAATTAATACGAAACGTTTTTTTTTTTTGAAAGATAATTAATACAAAACTTTACTTCGTGAAACAACACACACTCGCCAAATATATATATATATATATATATATATATTACTAGAAAATTCAGAAAATAACATTGTTCAATAAGAAAACGAGTATGCGATATTTTAAACTCGAGGAGAGTGAACCAATCTCCTTCTTTTACTGCAAATTATTAGCTTTATACTTTTTTGACAGCGGCGCCGCCTGCGACTGGGGAAAGGAACCAGAAGTAATAAAGAATCCAATAACTACGTCTGATTTTGTTGTGTAATAAACAAGATTTGAGGGATTTCAAAACGACAGTAACGTCACGCGTTGTCATTACAGTGTATGTTCACGCGACATCAGCCCCGTAATGGCCGGATGACAATTTGAATGTTTACTCATTCAATTCGATTCAATTCGTAATAGGAAGAATATCGGTTTGGAAAAATTGATTTATTTAATAAATTAATTAATTTATTTTGATTTATTTATTAAAAAATTAAATATAGAGTTGAGCTAGTCGATTCATTTATTTGTTTATAATTCATTTATTATTGTCCTTTTAATAGTTTTTATTATTTTTTTAATTAAGTAAATTGATGTTAATTATCACAGGAAAATAATATTACTTAGTTTTGATGAGTCATTTTTAGTAAATATATTAATTACGCAGTTATATATATACACACATTTACAAAGAATTAAAATAAATAAATCGTGGGAAATTATATTATTAAATCATGTCACAACTAAACGAAAATTCATTAAAGATTCATTTATTAAACGAATCGAATATGAATCATAATATTATGATTCATTTAGTAAACGAATCGAATATGAATCATGATATTAAGATTCGTTTAGTAAACGAATCAAATATGAATCTATCATATTTTGATTCTATTCACTTAGAATTTGACACAAATTCAATTTGTCAATTCGTTTTGACACACTAGTGGATCCCTCCATCTGACCTATTAAGATTCTACTAGAATAGACCGACTGTAATATTCTTAGATGAATGTGAGACGCACACACATGATTTTTTTATTTTTGTTATTCTTTATTGAGGTTTTACATTTATATAATTATTAGTTCTCTTGTCATGAAAAGATGGGTTCACATGTTCAAATCCTATGAAATAGGTTTAATTTAGAATTTGATGGGTGGGGTGCAATCTTAAGAGATACGTTTAATTTATAATTTTAGTTAGGTGGAGGTGCAATTTATAAGAAATAAATTTAAATCTTCCTTAATTTTTTTCCAATAAGGGTTTTCTTGTGTTTGGTCTGTCATTTTTTTTTCTAAACTTCCGTGGACCGAGTCAATATTAAATCAAAATATGAAACTCAAAAAAATAAAGAGGTGATCACAAGGAATCAACAGATTAGATTGGGTCAAAATTTGTTTGCCCTTAATTCACACTCTCTAATGGACAAGAATTAAAAAAAAGTGTGAGGGATGTAAATAAAAATGGCATTAGTTAAAAATGCTTCTAATGGACAAGAATTCTACTAACTCATTGTCACTACAAGCCTTGTTGAAATCTAGTATTTATTTTTAAAGAATGTAAAAAAATAAATAAATGGAAATTGATTAGGAAAAATAAGTCATATATAATCTTTGGCAGTGATAAATTGCATGTATATTTTTGTTTTGTTTTTTTTTTTGGATAATCGGGGTGTCCGAACCAGCTTACGCGCACATCGACTAATCCTCTGGACCTGTGCCCCGTGCCCTCGGAAGTTTCCCAACACAGATCAGGGTAAGTCGCTGGCTTTTCACACCGGGGGCATGGCCCCAAGGAAATGCATCTAGTGAGATTCGAACATTGAACCTGAGGGTGAGCAAACCACCCAAGCCCAAAGCATTTACCACTGAGACAACCCATTGGATTATATATTATATTTTTGTCTTGTTATCATATAAAGCATGATTTTGGACCACATTCACGAGTTTGCGTTTGCTAACTTAGATTTGGAGATTGTTATATACAACATGTTTCATGTGTGCTTTTAGTTCCAAGTGATAAGTGGAACATTTTTTATTTTATCATATTGTTTTTTACCACCAATTACAATTTTGTATTTGAGAAATGGAAAGAAATTTCCCGAAAATAAAGTTTGAAAAAATTTCTCATATTAACTGAGAATTGATCTTAATATTTGAATATAAATTTAGGCAACTCTTAATTCTTAATTTAATTTTTGGATTGGGATAGGGTTATGGATTTCTTTACTGTATCAGAGCCAAGCTCACCTACGAATAGACCCACTAGGGGTGAACATCGGTCGGTTTGGTATGTTAATCATTGATATTTTAACCGAACCGAAATTATTTGGTTAAGTGAATGATTAACCAATTTAACCATATGATGACACATAACCATTAACCAACCTAACCATTGTTTTTCGATCGGTTTTGGTTAATTCGGTTACTAACCAGTCCAGAATCTCCATAAATAATAATTCACATTAATACATTAATTTCATTTTAATTAAAAATATATATAAAGTCAAATTATGATTTGTAATCGGTTAATTGGTCGGTTCGCTTATATAAATCTCATAATCTTAACCGAACCGAAAAATCAAAAAAGTTAAAAATCTTAACCGAAAAATTCGATTTAATCGCAATAACTGAACTATTAAGAAAATTGGTATGAACGGTTCGATTAATCGGTTAAAATTGATTAATGCACACTACTAAAACTCCCAATACTTTACTATGTGACAATGACTACAAACAAAGATCGGATTGCATGTGATAGAGGTGTTGAGAAAAATATCACACATCGGTTAAAAATTGATCTTGGTATATGGTTGTAAACGTAGGCAAACCCTCAACTCTGAATCTATGTTTGGATTGATGGAAGATGATAGTTTATAATGAAATGTAACCCAATTGAATGGAATAGAACGGAACAGAATGGAAAGTAACATACCAAAAATTTATTTGGGAAAAATGAGAGGTTTATAATGTGATTTTCCAAAATGTATAACTGGTTGAAGCATTAATGTCACAAAAAAATATCTCCATAGAAATGTCCAAATAGTAATGGAATGAAATATAACTAAATAGATTTTAAAGACAATTGTGCTATTTTATGTTCTAAAAATAAAAAAGATAAATGTTCTAATGTTATTTTTTCAAGAGGTAAATTTGTCTTCACATGTAATGTTATTTTTTAAAATTACATTTCATCATTGATCCATCGATTTGGATGGTTCATTTTCAATGGCTCAATATCCTTTTGTTACATTCTCTTCCACACCATTTCATCCCCTTCTATCAATCCAAACAATAAATTTTAAATATTTTAAGTTATATTTTACTCTATTTCATCCCCTTCCATCAATCCAAAATAGTCTTAAGTTAACTTTTGGGTTAGTTATGCATATGAATTTATATAATTAGATATGCAATTTAAATTATAATTCGTAAATATCTTGGTGTATGAATATAAATTTAATACAATCATCAACTCTTAAATTAGCTTTTACGTTGAATTATGTTTATGGATTTCTATAATTAGATATGAAATTTTTAGATTATAATTGGTAAAATATGATTAAAAAACCAAATCTTACAAAAAAATACATATGATCTATCGATTTTTTTTAACTTATAAAATACATGTAAAGATAAGATGAAAATTCAAATTCAAGATTTTTTTTATTTCCAACCTTCTTCTTCTTGTTTTTATTTTATTTTTCATTTTCCATTTTCAACAAATTAGAAAAAAAAAACTATTACTATTGTTAGTTCCATTTTTATTGGCAATGTCCATAATAAAACATGTTCAATTGAGTTGTAATGAGTCTTGAAGATCTCGGAGTAATTGGACAAGTATTTGGACAACATCATATGAAGATATCAGAATGATGTTCACGCTTTTGAATATTTCAGAAGATTTAGAGCTCCAATTGACATAAGATTGCATTAGAAAGTAGACTCGACGAAGATCGCTTACATATAAAGAACTCATGATTTGGCCAAGGACGAAGACGTTACAAGCGTTTTAAGTTACACCTGAAAACCAGTCCGCGACCTGCGTTTGAGTTGCGTTCGTATTTAAGTTCAAACGTTTTGAGGCAGAAACTCTGCGTTTGAAGTGCGTTCGAATTTGAGTTCAAACGTTTTGAGGCAGAAACTTTGGACACGTTTTAAGCCAAAATAATACTAGGAAACCATTTCCTTTACCCTACATATATAAACAAACATTGAGCCACATTCACAAGGGTTGAAAACACATTATCTTGAGCCTAAACACATTCTTTGTTTTCAATCTTCTTGTTCCCACCTTGAAGACTTATTTGCTTTTCTTGTCTTATTTATTTGTAGTGAGATTGATCTTTGTTAAACCATAAACACATCAAAACCCAATCTCCTAAACCTTAAGAGTTCTCAAGGAGGAAGGTTGGCAGTCGGAGTTCTGGCGTTCAGAGTTGCAGAGTTGATCCGCTCAGAGACTTCAGAGATTCTAAATAAAATCATGGAGTATGGGCTAGAGGAGTTCTTCGAGTTCTTACAGTCTAGAGGTACTAGAGTCGGTGAAGTTACCACCATAAGTCTTTTACCATCACTGTAAGTTTTTCTCTATATAGTGGATTTGGGCTGGTAGCCGAGATATCTGAAATGATTTTTACTCGCATGAGTTTTCCACTTCGTCACCAAAATAACTTGTGTTGATTTTGTGTGGTTGATTTATTTTCTGCTTTAATATTCTGTTTTGATTTATTGCTATTAGAATCAATGGTGTTTGTTGAAAAACCATAGACACATTAATTTGGACTTGTCTTAGTTAATTATGATAAATTCCGCATAGGGTCAAAACCGGAGACTCAAAGAAAAACTTACAAAACTCAAAGATTTCCAAGTTTTTCTTCTTTCCCTTCAAACTTTTCTCTCAACTCTTTTGTGTTTGTTTTGTAACTTATGAACTATTAACCTAATGAAATGAAACAAAATAATATATACCTCCTCCAATTTAGCCTTGGCCGAATTTGGTATATAGAAAATATCTAGATATTTTAATTTTTGTTTTATTAATTTGCTTTATCAACTTGCATTTTGAATCATTACACCTTTAATGAATTTCAATAAGTCAACAAAAGCAACTCAAGGCATTTCTAATAAATATCAAAACTAAAGATATTTATATTTTTAATTAATTTAATTATTTAACAATTAAATAATTAAATAATTATTTAAATATAAATATTTTAAATATATGTATTATATTACTTTAAATATCCAAATACATATATATATATTATGATATATGTCAAATATCACAATTTGACATTTAATTAATATGTATTTAATAAAATCTATCATTAAATACAAATTCACAATAATTATGAAATGACTATTAGGTCCTTTCGCATGTATTTTTCGTTTAACCTTTAAACGACTTATAAATAATCAGTATTATTCATAAAAGTTGCTCTAATGCTCTACAAGTATATTTCACTAGTGAGACTCTCTAGATTCAGGCATATCCGTCACAAAATTCGATTTCGTGTCCATAATTTACCCACCCGTAAATTATGACGACCACAGATAAACTCGCTGAATCATACAGGTCGAGGTCATGGCATATGTTTAATTCCCCCATCACAGGTATCCGGATATATCCCAGAGATATAGATGTAAACGTCAAATCTCTATAGGGACAATTTCGTCGACATCTCTATTAGAAATCTCTAAAAAAACACTTAGAACTGACTTCTAAAGTGTACCACAGGCCCATGATTTTTATCTGATTGCTAATCATATATGGACTGCCTATGCTCTGTACACAGAACTGACGGATCATATCTCGACACACATAGAACACCCTGAGGATCTGTCCACACCCAACGAACAGGCGGAGGTCTGATCTAAATAGATCGGTGACGTGACTGCCATCTAAGTGTGGAAGATGTCTCATGTGCCCACAGTGGTATCTCAAGTCGAAGAATAACAAATGCTACTCAACCCGAGAAGATTCTTATTGACATTGGTGTACTATCCATTAAGAATCTTCGGTGAGTCGTTCAGTGTTTATCCGCTATAAACACCTACACGTCTATACGAGTCTCCAAGACTCATGGTTCATTGAGAAACCATTGGAATCATATATTCCAGTATACGACATGTACCGGTCTCAACGGGTTTACTTTACTGACCAAATAGTGTAAACCTTGACCAGGAACAGTCTAGGAATGACAGCGTCATGATACAACTCAATGTCAGTTGCAACATTTTTACAACTGCATCATGACTAATCATTTATGGTCTATTACGTCTTTACCATATAAGAAGATATATTATATTATAGAAACTGCTCATTTTATTCATAATAAAACGTTTATAATAGTATTTACAAGGAAATACAACCAGAAATTGGCGCCATAAGCACCAACCCCAACAAAATAGCGGAAGAAGCGGAATGGCTTTGAAATTTCCTAGAGGATATTCCAAATAGGCCCAAACCAGTGCCAGCGATAATCATACATTGTGATAGTCAATCGGCTATTAGGAGAGCCCAAAATACAATGTATAATGGTAAGTCTCGACACATACATCGCAGACATAATATCATATGACAACTGCTCTCAAGTGGCATAATTTCGATCGATTATGTCAAGTCGAAGGAAAACCTAGCGGATCCACTTACTAAAGGTTTATCTAGAGAGCAAGTTGAGAATTCATCAAGGGGAATGAGCTTGAAGCCTATAAATTAAGAATTGTCACTATGGAAAACCAACCTAGCTGATTGGAGATCCCAAGATCTAGGTTCAAAAGGGACAACTGAAACTTTTTGCAATTCAAAACAAGCACTGTATAGTTTTATACTCTTTCTCATTCCTGTAATGACGCAGAGTGTTGTCTGTCAAGTTTAGGATAAGCTAGGCTTTTAATGATCAATATATTAGGATAAGAGTCCTAATAAGGGGTAAAGGCATATTACCTATTTATAGTAGATCACTTATTTCAAGTAAGAAGTGATGTTGCTTCTATAGGATTTTTACAGGCTGAATTCTTTAAAGTAATTGATGAATCCATGACCGATGTTCATGGCCGAAATGAACACAACCATAGAACATGAAATGGTTGAAGTAAAGCTGTGTGTTGGCAATTGTCTTGGTTTACACCAACGACAAAACAATTCAAGGCTATGGGTCACTGGTTTGCCAAGTAAATCTGATTGTCACTCACTAGAAAAAGTTCAAGGCGAAAGCTACCTATTTTGATGCAGTTTTATTTCACGGAAACTCTCTTAAGTGTCTGCATTCATATCTAGAGAATTGTGGAGGATTGTTGTAAATTCTCTAAAAATATAGTATATGTGTATGAGGGTCATGTCTCTTGGGTTGTGCCTTATGGGAAAGACACAAACATGTAGGGACATGTCCTCTAATTTGGAAAGATGAGACTATATGCCTCAAAGGGTATGTGGAGAGGGGTATAACCCTTGGGTGTGTTACACCCCACACCAAATGGTGCCCTCTAAGGCACTCTTCAATGCCTATAAATTAAGAGGCATTGAGTTCATTTGGTATCCAAAAAATTAAAAGTCTCATTCATTTGTCTTAGAGAGTCTTTCAAATAAAAGAGAGTTTTCACCATTATCTTTGTTCAAGATCTTGTTAAAGAAGTGCCCCTTTTTCCAAGAGGAATCCAAGTAATCCTGGGAGAACGTTAGCCACAAAACCATCTGTAGACTACCGAGGCGGGGCTAATAAGTTCTTAAGGACAGAGGCAACTCGACTTGGACTTTAAGTTTCATCATCTTCTACATTTTTCAGGTTTTACTAAATTTTATAGTTTATATTTAATTTGGTATGATTCCATTATTTTGTTCTGGTTTTGAATGATTAAGATTTGTTTGATGCATGTTAATTTCGTTTAATGACATTAAAATCACCACAGTTCGACCAACAATACCTACGTCAAGTCGTGCTTGAAGCTTTCCACTATCCAAAAGTGATTTCACACTTTACACAGTGAGTTTTCCGTGGCTCACTCACAACCAAGAATTTTATCCCCTATGTTCGCTGCAAACCTTTACACAAGAGTTTTATCTTTTAGGTTCACTCCAAATATTTACACAATAATTTTGTCTTTTGGGTTCACTCTTAAATCTTTACACCAAATACATTATTTTGAGTATACACACTTAACAATGGATTTCACAACCACAAGTGTTTAGGATAAAAAAGATTTAGGATGTGAATTGTTAACCTAAGTAATTCCAAGCTCACTGATATGATATGAAGATGTAGTGTGTGAGCTTTGATTATGAAGAGAGTGTTTGATAATGAAGGTTAAGGTAAACTCTATGTTTTTACTTTCAAAGAAATGTTAGAATGTGTAAAAAAAACTTAGCAAAAATGAAATCGGGGTTCAATAGATAATGAAGGTGAAAAATGTCATAGCTCTCTGTCTTGAGATCGGTATGCAGGTCTATACGGTCGGTATACTGGTCCCATAATTTAAACGGCTATATGAATATGATTGTTAAAGATTAAAGCGCATACCAACTAGAATATTGGTCAGTATGTTGATCGGTATGCCGGTTAGCTAACCAGTATATGGACCGGTATGATTCGTCCCGATTTTAGTAACTATGCAAACTCCAGACTGGCCGGTACGATAGACCGGTATGGAGTAGTTTGGTTCTAAAGGCATGCAAAATTGTCCAAGGCATAGTAGAGACACCGGTATGCCGGTTTCAGTATAGTAACTCAGGATTTGAAGATTTAAAAATATTTTGTACATTACCCTAATACATCTATATGAATGTGTATGAGTTTTATGAGTTTAGAATACTTAAATTATCAACTCACTTACGTTAAGAGCCCTAAATTATAAGACTACCGTAGATTTCTTCGTTTGATACTTGAGTCTTCACATCCAAAATACTTCGACATCTTTTTATAATGCTCGAAAATACGCGTCGAGATCCTCTGCGTTGCATCATCAAAATTCTTCATCAATTGTTATGGTGCTTACATCATATTATATACAATAATTGAAAAAAAAATACAATAATTAAAATTTCATTAGATTTAGATTTAATTTTAGATCAAATTGATATTATGTAATGGGTAATTACTAATTAGTATTTATGTTGAGAATAAATACTAATGGAGATTATTATTTTTCTGAGAAAAAGCAAAAGGAAAACTCTTTGGGAAATCACTAAAATATCCTCGCTAAGTGGAAAAATTTACTATGCAACAATGATCCCGAATGTGACACGTGGTGAATGTCTCTCTTTTGCTGTGAAAGTGAAGATTCCCTTTAGAATTGTGGATGCTGCAATCATTCCAGCATTTTAGGATTTTATGTTTTCTTTTTCAGATGTTGCCGATTAGTTATTTTCATGTCCTCTGTCTATTTTGTCTCTTTCCATTGGATTTTTCCCGCTTTTATGTTGTCTTTTTATTACTTTTTTAATTGGGTTAGAAGAAAATCTCGAATTATAATTCGAGATTTTAAATTTCGTATCATTGGAAATGGATTCATATACAAAATATTAGACTAGAATTTTCCGTCTAAAATTACTTGGTTTGATGATATTAAACGTGGATTAGAAATCATTATACTCGTAGTTCAAGTCTCATTAAAGATAAATGATATGATTGATTTATATATTAATTCACATAATCACCCGAGTATTACGATTTCAATTGTATATATTTACAACCACATCTCATGTGAATAGAATTTTTAACATAGATAAAGTTATGAATGATCATATGGACCCTTACACCTTCACAAAATAGACAAAAATGTTTCATAACTTGTGTACTTAAAAAGCACATTCATAAAAGAGTTACCCACAACTCAATTATCAATTTGACACCTATATTGTTTTTCCAATTTTTACATCTATTAATAAAATTTTAATTGAACAGTTTCAAAAAATAAGTTGAGTTTATATTTTAGACTATCCCAATTTATATAATCCACTTACCTTATTAAAAAGAAGTGAAATTGAATAATATATTAGGAAAATATTTACGAGTGTCTTGAGGTTAAGAATCTATTTTTGAAATTTTTTTTCATTTTTCATAAAAAGTAATTTAAATTTTTTCGTCAAATGAATTCTTAATGAATGGCTTAACTCAATATATTAATATATCCTTAATTATTTTAATTATCTTAATTCTTATGAAAAAAATAAACAAAAACCTATTAGAGAGAGAGAGAGAGTATAATAATTAAACCGAAAAAGACTATAAAAGGCCGCTGAAAAGCACTCTGCTTTTGTTTCCCTTCATTGTCTCTCAAGAAAAACTCTGCCCCTCACTCTTGCTTTCACTCTCCAGCGCTCTCCTCCTCCGGCCTAAACTCACCGGAAGCCAAACTTTCCGGCGACTCCATTCCGTTTAATCACTCTTTCTTTTTTACAAATGGGTTGATTTTCCCTTGTCTGTTTTACTCTAGTCACTTCAATAATTAAAAAAAAAAAAAAAAACACATTAAAAGACGCCATTTTTAATCAAAACCAACAACAATGATCACTGCCACTGATATTTACCATGTCCTCACAGCCGTGGTTCCACTATACGTGGCCATGATCTTAGCGTACGGCTCTGTCAAATGGTGGAAAATATTCTCCCCTGATCAATGCTCTGGCATCAACCGTTTTGTTGCCCTCTTCGCTGTCCCCTTACTTTCCTTCCACTTCATCTCCACCAACAACCCATACACCATGAACTTCAAGTTCATTTTAGCTGACACAGTTCAAAAAATCATAGTCTTGGTGCTCTTAGCCATCTGGGCAAAAGTCTCCTCAAGTGGCTCCCTTGAATGGTCAATCACTCTGTTTTCACTCTCCACTTTACCCAACACTCTTGTCATGGGCATCCCTTTGTTGAAGGGAATGTATGGGGATTACTCTGGAAGCTTAATGGTACAAATTGTTGTGCTTCAATGCATCATTTGGTACACATTGATGCTATTTCTTTTTGAGTTCAGGGGAGCTAGGATGTTGATAGCAGATCAGTTTCCTGACACTGCTGGGTCTATTATTTCCTTTAGGGTTGATTCTGATATCATTTCTTTGGATGGTAAAGAGCCATTACAGACTGAAGCTGAAGTTGGTGAAGATGGCAAGCTTCACGTCACAGTGAGGAAATCAGCAAGTTCAAAATCTGATATCTTTTCTAGGAGGTCTCGTGGTCCTAACTCTGGCGTTTCTTTAACCCCAAGGCCATCAAATTTGAGTAATTGTGAGATTTACTCACTTCAATCATCAAGAAACCATACCCCAAGAGGCTCTAGTTTTAACCACACTGATTTTTATTCCATGGTGAATGGCAAGAACATGACCAATGTGAGCCCAAGACAATCAAACTTTGGTAACCTGGGGTTTGATGAGGAGAATGGACATGGTGTTCTTGATAATGTGAATAGAACCAATGGGGGTACTTATCCTGCTCCAACAACTGCCGGAATATTCTCTCCGGTGTCGGGACCGGCTGCAATGAGGAAGGCTAATGGGGATGAAAATGGCAAAGATTTTAATATGTTTGTTTGGAGTTCAAGTGCTTCTCCTGTTTCAGAAGGAGGGGTTCATGTATTCAAAGGTGGAGCTGCAGATTATGGGAATGATCTTAGTGGGATGCCTCACCAAAAAGGTATAAATCACTAATCTTTCAATGCATTAGTTGCTGGTCATTGCTTTTTTTTTTTTTTAAGGGGTTGTTTCTTGCATCTTGTGTTGCTGATTTGAAGGAGTCGTTTCTTGTAAGAGTCTTATACCGTCGGAGATTTTACCTATTCCGCTTAAACCCGAAATGAGTGGTTTGGGTTTCAATGATTAAAAAAAAAAAAAAAAAAAGTGTGTGATGTGTGGTTGATGGATTTTGTCTTTTGTGTTTTTCATTTTAGCCTTTTATCTTTGTAATGCTTTATTTTTCATACTTTTTAAAACAGAATGCTCTGTTTCTTGGTCTTATGTCATCACTTGTGTATCTTTTATCTTGTTTGGTCATGTTATGTTGTTGTTTTAGTGTAATAATATGATTGATTAATTTGTTTTTTATCAACATTTATCATCAGCAGCAAAACATTCCCACTGGCCATTCGTTCCTAATTCTTATGTTGTGTCAGAATTGATTTGTTTCTTCGTTATTGTTAGATTATGATGAGTTTGGAAGAAATGGATTCAGTTTCGGGAATAGGCCTGTTTCAAATGGGGGTGAACACGAAGGGCCGGTACTTTCGAAGCTTGGATCAAGCTCGACGGTTGAGCTCAACCCTAAATCTGTTGCTCAATGTGAACCCAAGCCAACTGCTATGCCGCCTACCAGTGTTATGACCAGACTCATTCTTATAATGGTGTGGCGTAAACTGATTAGGAATCCCAACACGTACTCCAGTCTCATTGGCCTCACCTGGTCTCTAGTTTCCTACAGGTATAAATGTCTTGATCATATTCTCTATTTGGAGTACCTCTTTGATATCGGAATCTTCAGTAACTGTTGAATTTTGCAGGTGGAACTTGGAGATGCCTGCGATAATTGCCTGTTCAATAGCCATTTTGTCTGATGCAGGTCTTGGGATGGCCATGTTCAGTCTTGGTATGTCAACAGACTTCATTAAAGACTTGTAACAATGCATATTTAGCTGTTGAAAGTGTTCTTATGTGATTTGAAATGAATACTTATGAAGTACAACATTCAATGGCATTGCAGGTTTATTCATGGCATTACAGCCAAGGATTATCGCATCTGGAAACACGATGGCTACCTTTGCCATGGGTGTTCGATTCCTCGCAGGTCCTGCTGTAATGGCTGCTGCCTCAATGGCTGTTGGCTTGCGCGGATCGCTTCTGCATATTGCCATTGTGCAGGTAAAAGAAGCTAAAAAAACAAAATTTATCGATATCACTATAGCTCACTCGTCTTTCCTAATATACTAGTGACTTTTCAGGCTGCTCTTCCACAAGGGATCGTGCCCTTTGTCTTCGCCAAGGAATACAATGTTCATCCAGACATACTGAGCACAGGGTACTTGGATTATAGCTCATCTTTTTATCATAATCAAATACATGATTGTGTTTCATTTCTGTTCTTCAAATTTTGTTGCAGGGTCATATTTGGGATGTTAATAGCTCTCCCAATCACACTTGTTTACTACATCTTGCTTGGACTCTGAAGCTGAAAGCTTTTAGAAGCTATAAAAATAATGGAAAGACTTAGTTTTAGTTGTAGAATCCATAATGCATGTGGGGTTTTTTTTTGGGGACGTTCACTAACACAGATCAAGAATATAAAAATTTCACCACTCTAGAGAAGAGAAGGAGAAGAAACAACTTGGAGGAAGCTAAGGCAAGTTTCATATTCCCCTTCATTCATTCACACAAGAGATGATTTGGGCCTTTTAATCTCCTAGCATTTGAGGTTTTTAACTTTAGTTGTTGTAATCTTAATGCAAAAAAAAAAGTGAAAAGCTTGTATCCTCTTTTACTTTATTCTTTTACAATTTTTAATGCTAAAATCAAAAAACTTTCAACAAAAAATGGGATCTCTGTGCAAGAAAGTCACTTGAAAGTGTGCTTCTGTCTGTGGGTTAAAAAATCAGGCTTTAAGGCAAAAGGGTGTCCAAAAGCACTTGAGGAACTGTAGGATAACCAGCTGGAGGGCTGGTAGGTTTCCAGCTTTGTGCTTTGCTTGCTTGCTGGGTAGCAACTTTGGACTAGCTCTTGTCTTATCTTTGGACTCCATGATTAGACTTCTACTAAGGCCATGTTTGGCAGTGCATTTTCTCTTTTTGGCAGTTGGGTCCATTGTAATTAGAGACCCAGTGTCCCCAATGGTGTGGCTTGGTGGTGTAGGGTCCAGAATCTCACCTTGAGGTTCTGAGTTCGAATCCAGGGGGTGCAATTCTTGTAAGAGCCTGGGGCAGCAGGTGGTTTTACCTGCGCCGCGGCCCAGGATGGGTGGTTTGGTGGCAGGGTTTCCATCGTTTCCAAAAAAAAAAAAAATTAGAGACCCAGTGGATTGTTGAATAGAAACGAAAAATTATTTAATATGATTTAATATTTTTTTTTTAAATCGTTGAAAATCTCAACGTCAAGTGATCTCTTTCAACTCTTATGCACTCCATAAAATTTGAACAGCTACCAACACTAGGCTTTTGCTAGGGGTATCACGGTTTCGGGTCAAACCGCAACCCGACCCGAACCGCACCGCGCGGTTTGAAAAAAAAATAAAAATGATTTCGGGTCAATCGGAATCGAACTGTAAATTTCGGGTCAGGGTGCGGTTTTGACTTAATTGCGACCCGAACCGCCCAAAATCGTAAATTTTGACTCAAACTGCGACCCGAACTGCCTAAACCGCCGACCAGCGTTCAAATAAGATATTATTTTATATTTTCTTATTCTTTAACCATGAAATTTAAGATATTTAATGATCATATGACAATATGTAATGTATAAATGAAAATTAGGTATTTTTTCTCTTCAATTATTATGTGAAAACACTCAAAATTTCCTTTAAAAATTTATAATCCAAACCGCCGACCCGAACCGCTAAACCGCCAACCCAAACCGTCGCAGTTTTCCTTATCAAATTTGCGGTTTCGGTTTCTAACTTCCCAAACCGCCAACCCGCACGGTTTGAAGTGAAAAACGAAAAAACCGACCCGAACCGTACCGCGAACACCCCTAGCTTTTGCAATGAAATAGAAGAAGAATGAAGGAGGACATTGGGGAGTTTTTTTTAAAGGAAAAACATTTTTTTTCCAAAATTCAATTGTTACTTTATTCAAAATATAGGTAAGTTTAGCAAATATGTATCAATTTAATGAGAAAACAGACAATTGTTGTCTGCTTTTGATTGAGATCGGTGAGAGGAATCTATACGTCATAAACTAAAATTTCTTTGGATGTCTCAAAGTGGGTATAAATATTTATGGTGGATTGAAATGATGTAACATCATTTGTTTCTCTAAGTCAGTCATTCTTATTATAAAATAATTTAATATACATCTATGTACTGCAATAAGACAAATGCATCTTGACCCCTAAACAAGGGATGGTTTGGCCTATCATTTCCTATCATTAGAATGCGTTTAGTAGATAATATTATTAAAAAAATATAAATTATGAAATAAATATTAGAATATAAAATAATATCAAAAAATAATATGATATTATAATTTTGTTAATGCTAACATTAACATTAACATTAATTTATGGTTAGTGTTAATGCTCCACTAAACGGGACATTATTTTTAATTGGAAAAATTTTGCAATTAATATTAGTATTTGAAATCAATAAAAAATTCTTATATTTGATCTCAATTGAAATAATTAAAAATTAAATTAGATAACTTATATCTAATATCTAAAAAATTAAAAAAAAATATTTATTTATTTATTATCTAAATTAAAAAAAAATTGATTTAATTATTTTATTTTTGATTTAATTTTTATATTTTTATCCCATCTATTTTTTCTTTATATTTATTTTTTTTTCTCTTTTATTTATTTAATAAATCTTATATATTTTTTGTTTATTTTGTATTTATTTATTTGATTCTTTATTAAATTATTTAACACTACTTATATATAATAGAAAAGATTTTCTACGCATATTTTTCGAAAATGTAGTTTTTTTTTTTTGTTTGTAAAGGTTATAAATCTTATCGTTAAATTATCTTTTTTAAATTTAAATCGAACAGATAAAATCGACACATATCCCAAACTCTTACAAGAAACACTATTTATTGGAGAAAATTCGGGAAAAATACGTGTAAATATATCATTGTCCAAATTGATAAAGTATTCCCATCTTTTCCTTTCTCTCTTTTATTTATTTTTATTTTTTTAGATATCAAGGATTCAGAAGAATCTGAAATTTTTTTCCCCTCACACGCCCACTCATTTCTCTCCTTATAAAATGATAATACTATCTCTCATTTTTTAAATAAATTACTTTTTGATTTGATTATTTCATTTTTTAATTTAATTATTTTATTTTTTATCCAGATTTTTCTTTATATTTATATTTTTCTCTTTTACTTATTTAATAAATCTTATATTTTTTTATATATTTTATATTTTTTAATTCTTTATTAATTTATTTAATATTATTTATATATAATAGAAAATATTATATTTTATGTTAGCAATATTTTTTCATTTGTGACTAAAACGATTATATGTACAGCTTGCGAACAAACACTGTTTTCAAATGAAATTATGAAAAGTCTCTTAAATCAATATTATTTTAGTCATATTTAAAGAAGAGTGCTTGTAAAAAATTGTTAGGGTTGGTGCTCGATGTGCCAATCCGGGTCATATTTATGTCCGATTCATGAATACGAGCAATTTCATTTTCCATAATATTACTTAATTAATGGTAGCACCTCTTGTATTCTATACACATATTCGATCTAATTATGATTAGATATCTAATTACGATTATATTGAAACTAAATCTGGTTTAGTGATACGTGTATATTAGACAAAGACCCTATGATTTACAATGTAGTACGCAGTTACGACGTAGTTGATAATTGACATTAGGAAGCGCACTATAAGATGTATATCCTTAGATAAAGTTCATGGTCAAGATTTGCTAACACGAGTTGGTTAGTAAAATCCGCTGAGACCAGTACATGTTGTATATCCTTGGTCCGATGGTTTATCTCAATGAACCATGAGTCTCGGGAGACTCGTATAAACATGTAGGTATTTATTTGATAAACACTGAACGACTCACTGAAGATTTCCTAATAGATGGTACACAAACGTCAATAGTAATCTTCTCGAGTTGAGCGAGCATAGTGATCCTTCGACTTGAGATACCACTGTGGATATATGAGTTATCCTCCACACTTAGATGGTAGTCACATCACCGTTCTATTCATGATCAGACCTTTGTCTGTTCATTGGGTGTGGACTGATGCTCATGATATCCTGTACGTATCAAGATAGTATCCATCAGTCATGTGTACAGGGCATATGTATCTTCACATGTTTGCTATCTAGTAAATTCATGGCCGTGGTATAACTTCGGAAGCATGTTCTGAGTGTTAGTTAGAGATCGTAAATTGAAAGTCGACTATATTATACCGAAAGGATTTGACGCTCTTATCTATATCTCAGGTATAATATGGATAGCCTGTGACGGAGGGATTATACGTATGCAATGACCTCGACTTGCATAGTTTAGCGAGATTATCTGGGTGAATTATGGACACGAAATTAGATTTCGTGACAGATAAACCTAAACTTAGAGAGTCCCACAATATGAAGTGTACTCGTTGAGCACTTGGACAACGCGTTATGAATAATATAGATTATTTATAATACTTCATCTGATTAAATGAGTTAATTCAAATTATTTAATCGGTTAAACGATAACATTTGATACATAATTTGATTAGATACACATTAATTAATTATCAAATGAGATTTTGACACATGCCATGAATATATGTATTTTTTATTTAATGTAAATAAAAATACATATATATAATAATTATTATATTAATTAATTATTTAGATATTTAATTGTTAAATATTTGAATAATTAATTGATAAATTTTTTCATAATTGTTATGAAATATGTTTAATTATTATTGGTGACACATGTCATGATTTAATTAAACTTTATTTGTCCAAATATGATTTGTTAAGATAAAGTTTGATTTAATTAATTGATTTAATTTTCCAATTGGACAAAAATGCCCCTAGTGAGTGAGTTACTTGTATTTTAAAAAGGGAAAATTTTTCTTCTTCAATTAGAAACCCACTATGGCCAAGAGCTTCAAAGAAAAAAAACCCTAAGATTTGCTTGTTCAAATCATGAAGAAAACAAAGAAAATTTCAAGAAAAATCTTAGGAAATCAAGAGATTAAAGGTAATCTTCTACAACCCTAAGCTTGGAAATTAGTTTCTTATTTTCTTGAATTGTTAGAATAGTTCTAGGGTTCATTTGTTTGTGAAAAATTGGGGCTTTTGGTTTTGGTGGATGGATATGGAAGTGATGAAGCATGTGTGAAGTGATTTGGATGAAATTAGTGTAATTATTGTCCAATTTTATCATTTGATGATATGTTGACATTCTAGAGTGTTATGAACACTCTTGTAATGCCTAAAATTTTTCTTGGGTGGTTCATGTGTGGTGACTTTGATTGGTGTTTAGATTAATTAGATTAATCTTGAAAAATTAGATTTAAAGCATGAAAATTGGTATTTTTCTGTTCTGGATCATATTTGAATTGATACTGTTTTGGTGATTAAAATAATGTCTTATGAATGTATTGGATGTATTTTGGGTGTTCGAACAATTGACGGAAATTATTTCGGAGTTGAAATAAGCGAAAACGGCGTTACCGGGTGACTTTTGAGACAACCGGGTGATAACTGTCCAAACAGTGAATTTTTCACTGTTCGGGCAGCCCATGAACTGTCCTAACACTATTAGGGCGGACCTGGATAGTTCCCATAAGTTTTGGGTGGTCGGTTCGGTCAAAAACGCATTTTACGTCATTTTGCAGAAAAATATTTTTCATAAAAGTTTCGCGAAGTTTCTACCTTATTTATATCGTTATTTGATATCGAATAAATGTGTTTAGGTGAAATATGAATAAATTATTCATATTAGATATTGAATAATTCATTCGGTAATTTAAAAAGTTTTAAAATTACGATTTCGCCCGAACAGCCTTTCCGCTGCGCCCTTCGCCCAAAGCCCCAACAAAAAATGGTATCAGAGCATGTCTGATGCTTCATCCATTACATTAGTCACGCTTGATATATGATATGTAATCCAATTTTAATATTCGCACATGCATGTAATCTATACGTTTCTTGAATTTTTGGTTCTACGCTAACGGAAACGTAACAGAAATTTAATGGTTAAAATTAGTTATGTTTTCTAAGGTAGAATTGAGTTGTTTAGAAAATGATTTAGATTACAATTATGCATTTGATGTGGAGCAATGTTTCCTTGATGAATATCCCCGCTTAAAATAAGGCTGTAAAGTAATGTGTATTGGATGCATGTTTATTGGTCTGTCTTGTCAATACGGTTTATGGGTAACTTTCTATGGCTGCATTCGAGATCGTGCCAAAGCAGTGAGGGTGTAGTTGATAGAATTTTATCCATACCGGATGTATATTTGATACTAGACAAATTCAAATGAAAGTGGAAATCTTGAACGTGCCAAAGCTTTCAGGACTACATCGGTAGATTGAGTTTGTCATTTGGAAAGTGAAGCCTTGATACGCCTCCTTGTGAACGTGCCAAAGCTGTCATAACGAGAAACGATCGGGACCAAAATCAGGAGTCACTGATGAGTGATTGACAATAAGTTGTCTACCTAATGAATATATGTAGGCGAGATCGTGTCAAAGCTGTGAGTCAAAATATATTCATGAGATCCTACCTCACTATGGAATTCAATTTAACTATTGAATTCCCGTTTTCCGTTGGGGATTACGATATTACGTAAAGTAGTGGGAGACACTGCTGGGTTAAAAATCTATAACTAAAGCAGTGTGTAATTTTATGGAACTTGTTGCTTTTGTTTTCTTTTATTCTATATTGTTAATAGATTTATACTTCTAATCCACTGTATAGCATATTACTTGAATATGTTTTCTGACTTTACTTATGGTTGCGTATTTCTAGAATAGGTTCTAGAATGACAGTAGACTTAGATATTGTTAGATTAGTTCAAACCATCGGGAACTACTGTTCCAATTTTCTTAAAAAAAATCAAGGTGGTTAGTGACTTAGTTACTAAGTCACGATTAGTAATCTAAATAGATGTCTGCTTTAAGATATAAATGTCAAGAGAGAATAGTTTCTTGTGCGGTAAGAATTGACGTGAATTAGTTCATGTCTCGAGATTCTTGACTGGCATTAAGAAAACTCCATTAGGTATTTTGTTTATCTTATAATGACGTTTCTTGACTTTAATGACTTTTAAAAGTCATGTGTTTGACACAGTTTGCTAATCAATCATTTGTAATTGTTGTGAATAATTGAACGCAAAGTATAAAGCTTAAGAAAGGATATGTGAATAGTTATGCATAGAGAATATTGATTCTCACAATACGACAACTATAGGTATGTTTATTTTGTATGGTAAATGATGGTCTGATACGAGATCACACCATATATCCTTATCCATTTAATGAATATTGTATTTAGGATGTGATTAAATCTCATTTAACCAATGATCGTCATTGGACCACAAGATTTATTAGACTAATACATTGGATGTATGTAGTTTAATGAATTATAAATTACCATGGATAGTTTTCTTTACTCCGTAATTTAGTTAATGAATTGTTATGACTTAGTTACGTGTTTCTAAAAAGAATATATATTGAACGTCTTTAATGGTTTGAGAACTTTCAATATGTCTCTGATGAAACACAGATAGAATATTTTGAATGGTTTAAAGATATTCTATTTGTAGTGTTGAATACTATATCTTTGAAATTCATTGTGTTTCTTTGAATTGTTCGAAAATGTTTGATATGATCAAACACATGAATTTAAGGCAATTAGTTCTAAATTTATTTAATGAATGTGATTCTTAATCGATATCAAACTTCCACGATTTCATTTTGATGAAATTGGTCAGTGGGAGTAATCGAATCTTATATGATTTGATTCATTGATATTGAGTGTTACCGAATTGGTTTTCAATACTCTTGGGGTTATGCTCCATTAACACTAATTCATCTCTTTAATTAAAGTTCCATTAATTCCTACAATTACATATATGATATGTATGGTAGAAAATTCGAATCTTGAAAAGTTTGAGATTTGAAACTTTCTTTTGTATAATTGTTATATAATTGAAAGTACTTTCGCCTCGGAGGTACAACCAAGTAAAGGTTTATCATTTATTCTATTTAATAGAATATTGTATTCTATTTGATAGAATATTGTATTCTATTTGATAGAATATTTTTTCTAGGATCCCGAGCAATAAAATTATTTTATTACTTGATATGTTAACATTAGATGTTAACGATTGTAGAAAAGACTTAACTTATTGAAGTCAAATGTGAGAATGATAAACTATAATTGGAATTACATAATTAATAAGATGAAAGTACTCTTAGACATCTTCCGTATAAGTTCAATAGGATGTCAGAATCATTTACAAAGTATTTGATACTTAATAATTCTGTTGTTTTCTTATCGAAGAAAATTATCCTATAACTTATAGTAAGAGCGATATTTGATATCGATTTTGGAAGTTAGCATTGAATCATAGACCTAAAATTGTTCATAACTTACTACGATCAAGTTTTGAACTTGATTAAGCTTTCGTTATGAATCGTTTACAAAATGTGCAAATTATTTGCGCAGTAAAAGCATAGTGAGCTTGATAAAGGTTTGACCTTTATAGTATGACTGTGAGAAAAGTTAAACTCAGCATTCTGAGAAAACTTGTCTCAAGTCGTACTAATTGAAAAATTAAAGATTTGTTGGTTAATGTTGATATTAAACGATGTATTTTGGCTAAAGAATGCAAAATGGCATTCTTTAGTGATTTATTCAAATGAGAGATCCATCGTGATTTCTTTGTTTGAAGAGTTCATTCTAGAATGGCCCTAGAGTATGTATTCTGCTAAGATCACAGTTTGATATACTATCTTATAGAGCCTATTGTAGACTCAAGTAAGTTTTCCGAAAATTCGTGTTCTCTAATTTTGATTACAGTCAGATTGTCTGATTTTATCAAAGTATGGAGAATACATATTTGTTAGTAGGGTCAGTGGGAGCATACAAACTTCTTTCTAGCATTGTATATATCCTAAGTCTTCTTTTCTCAATGAAAGTAGTGGGAGTAGTTTCTGTTATATTTTATGTAAAGTTTCATATATGATATAAAACTAAGAGACTTGTGAAAACTCCTATTAGTCGTGTATTAGATATAATCTAATAAATGACACAGTAAGACTATATGTATGACAGTTAGTATAACTGTTTGACAGTTAACATGTCTTTTATATATATAGTATTCATCTTTCGTAAAGGATGATACATTTATCGAAAGAGAGATTGATTAGAATGTCTAGTCAATATTATGCATCATAAAATGATGGCATAATGAATACTATATTATGTGCGATTAAAGATATCAATTTAATCGTAATTGTTATGAGTTATTTTGATATGCTGCAGACCATATGATGGGTCTTGAAACATGTTATTTGTTATCTTAGAGATATTAAGAATAAATTTCTTATTCATGGAGAATTTAGTCTGCCACCATAAGGTTAGATTAGTTTTGATCTTAATTATGACATTAGATGGTCTATGTCATATAAAGTGAGAAAAGATGCAGTGGGAGTGTTACCATTGATTCTACTAAACTAGTGGAATCAGTTGCAACTTGTGAAGTATTGATTTATGAAGTTGCATAGTGACCCTATAGATTAGAAGTTTTCATATTAGTTTAGTGCTTGCGGTTGTCTCATAGTATTTGGATTTGATCTCTAAATACATAGACAACTCAGTAGCTAAAGCACAATACTGGTATTGCGTCTGAGTCATATTCACGTGGAATTTGGATTCTACAAAATATGAATGATGCTGGCTAAGGAAAACGATTGAGTTTGTTTGACAGACTCAATTTGTTAAAGCAATCTTACTTGTCGTTGCCTATCTCTTGAGTGCTAGGTGAGCTCTTGAGGGCCACGAGTATATGATACACATTGAGATGTGTATATGATACCGTGGATTGGCACTAGAGCAAGTGGGAGAAATTGTTAGGGTCGGTGCTCGAAGTGCCAATCTGGATCGTATTTATGTTCGATTCATGAATACAAGAAAATTCATTTTCCATAATATTACTTAATTAATGGTTGCACCTCTTGTCTTCTATACACATATTCGATCTAATTACGATTAGATTGAAATTAAATCTGGTTTAGTGATAAGTGTATATTAGATAAAGACCCAAGGATTTACAATGTAGTGCGTAATTACAACATAGTTTGTAATTTACATTGGGAAGCACACTATAAGATGTATATCCTTAAATAAAGTTCATGGTCAAGATTTGCTAACACGAGTCGGTTGGTAAAATCCACTGAGAACATTACATATCGTATATCGTGACTTGGTCCGATGGTTTATCCCAATGAACCATGAGTCTCGGGAGACTCATATAGACATGTAGGTGTTTATTTGATAAACACTGAACGACTCACTGAAGATTTCCTAATAGATGGTACACCAACGTCAATATGAATCTTCTCGAGTTGAGCGAGCATAGTGGTCCTTCGACTTGAGATACCACTGTGGATATATGAGTTATCCTCCACATTTAGATGGCAATCACGTCACCGATCTATTCATGATCAGACCTCTGTCTGTTCGTTGGGTATGGACTGATGCTCATGATATCCTGTGCGTATCAAGATAGGATCCGTCAGTCTTGTGTATAGGGCATATGTATCCTCACGTGTTTGCAATCTAGTAATCACTGGTCGTGGTATAACTTCGGAAGCCTGTTTCGAGTGTTATTTAGAGATCATAAATTGAAAGTTGACTATATTATACCGAAAGGATTTGACGTTTTTATCTATATCCTAAGTATAATATGGATAGCCTGTGACAGAGAGATTATATGTATGCAATGACCTCGACTTGCATAGTTTAGCGAGATTATCCGTGGTCATCATAATTCATGAAGTGGTGAATTATAGACACGAAATTGGATTTCGTGACGGATAAACCTAAACTTAGAAAGTCTCATAATATGAAGTGTTCTCGTTGAACACTGGGCAATGCGTTATGAATAATATATATTATTCATAATACTTCATCGAATTAAATGAGTTAATTCGAATTTTTTAATCGGTTAAACGATAACACATACATTAGAGGATTTTGGCCAGTTAATAATTATTGTGTATTTATATTTGATACATAATTTGATTAGATACACATTAATTAATTGTCAAATGAGATTTGGACACATGTCATGAATATATGTATTTTTTATTTAATGTAAATAAAAATACATATATAATAATTATTATATTAATTAATTAATTAGATATTTAATTGTTAAATATTTGAATAATTAATTGATAAATTTTTTCATAATTATTATGAAATATGTTTAATTATTATTGGTGACACATGGCATGATTTAATTAAACTTTATTTGTCCAAATATGATTTGTTAAGATAAAGTTTGATTTAATTAATTGATTTAATTTTCCAATTAGACAAAAATGCCCCCAGTGAGTCGGTCACTTGTATTTTAAAAAGGAAAAAAATTTCTTCTTCAATTAGAAACCCACTATGGCCAAGAGCTTCAAAGAAAACAATCCTAAGATTTGATTGTTCAAATCATGAAGAAAACAAAGGAAAATTCAAGAAAAAGCTTAGGAAATCAAGAGATTAAAGGTAATCTTCTACAACCCTAAGCTTGGAAATTAGTTTCTTATTTTCTTGAATTGTTAGAATAGTTCTAGGGTTCCTTTGTTTGTGAAAAATTGGGGCTTTTGGTTTTGGTGGATGGATATGGAAGTGATGAAGCATGTGTGAAGTGATTTGGATGAAATTAGTGTAATTATTATCCAATTTAATCATTTGATGATATGTTGTCATTCTAGAGTGTTATGACCACTCTTGTAATGCCTAGAAATTTTCTTGAGTGGTTCATTTATGGTGACTTTGATTGGTGTTTAGATTAATTGGATTAATCTTGAAAAAAATGGATTTAAAGCATGAAAATTGGCATTTTTCTGTTCTGGATCAAATCTGGAATTGATACTGTTTTGGTGATGAAAATAATATCTTATAAATGTATTGGGTGTGTTTTGGGTGTTTGGAACAATTGCCGGAAATTTTTTCGGAGTTGAAATAAGCGAAATTGGTGAAAAACGGCGTTACTGTATGACCTTTGAGACAACCGGGTGACGGCTGTCCAAACAGTGAATTTGTCAATGTTCGGGTAGCCCATGAACTGCCCTAACACAATTGGGGCTGACATGGACAGTTCCCATAAGTGTTGGGTGGTCGGTTCGGTCAAAAACGTGTTTTGCGTCATTTTACGGAAAAACATTTATCATAAAAGTTTCGTGAAGTTTCTACCTTATTTATGTTGCTAATTGATATCGAATAAATGTGTTTAGGTGAAATATGAATAAATTATTCATATTAGATATTGAATAATTCATTCGGTAATTTAAAAAGTTTTAAAATTTTGATTTCGCCCTAACAGTGCTTCCGCTGCGCCCTTCGCCGAAAACCCCAACAAAAATAACAAAAAAATACACGAAAATATATAAAACATAAATTGTAATTTATGTTGCCTCCAAAGTTTCATCCTAACGCACCTAGTGATATACTCATTATTTCGTACTATAAATATGATAAATAGAATAAAAAAATAAATATAAGAAATAAACAATATTAAATAAATAAAGTCAAAAAATGATATTAAATAATAATTAAATAAATGAATTTAATTAATAAGATAAAAATCATAAATTAATAAATTAACCAATATATATATAATTTTTGTAAGGAAATGAGGTAATATTGTAATTTTGTAGGGGTGAGCTGTCATGTGAATTTTTGAAAAAACCTTTTTTAAATTATTTATTTGAGTTATCATCATTTCATTATTTTATAAAGTAAAAAATAATAAATACATAAATAAAATATATTATGATATAATATTTTATTATTATATATTTACAAAATAATATTTTATTACAAAATAATATATTTATTATTATATAAATTACATTCTATTGATAGTAGTAAAATATTACATCTTAATAATTCTTATCGTAAAATATTAATTTTCAATACTTCTTGCAGTCAAACATGCAAGTATTAATAGTAGAATGTGATTTTCATAAGGATATAATAGTAAAATATTTGTTGGAGAATATATGTCATTAAATAAATTTAACATGCATTAATCAATTAACATACCAAGAATCAGAACTTAACCCATGAAACTTAGAAAAACTTGGAGAAGTTGGAGATGATAAAACCAGAATCTAAGTTGAGTTGCCTCTGTCCTTAAGAACCTATTAGCCCTGCATCGGTGTTCAACGGATGTCTTGTGGCTAACGTTCTCCCATGATTATTTGAATACTTCTTGTAGAATGGACACTCATTTTCACAAGAACTTGAACAATGAAAAATTGTGGAGACTCTCTCTTTGAACTTGACTCACTTATGAATGACTTGTTAGTATTGGAATTTCTGAATCTTTCCAAATGAATCCAAGACCCTCTTTTATATAGGCATGGAGGGATGTCTTTGGGAACACCATTTGGCTTAGGGTGAAACTCTCATAAGGGTTATACCATTTCCTAAAGCTTAAGAAGGTCTAGAGATGCATCCTTCTAATATAGAAGACATGTCTTTTTATCCTTGTGTCTTACTGTCTTTCCCATAAGACACTACTTAAGGGACATGTCTATCCAACTGTATTACTGTATATATTAGGGAATTTATAACAATATTATATCTCAAAATATATTGTACTAATTTGTTATTCCTTAATTTCTAAAGTAGTGAAACGATAATAACCCTTTTTATTTTTTGAGTGACTGCAAAAAGAATGTGATGCACGTGTTCCAAATAATGATGATAACTTGGTCAGATATTTTAAATATTTGATACTATCTAATTAACAAATTATCCCATATTCAAACTTTAATAGATATTAATTAGGCTTAGGTTTTCAAATTAAATATTAGAAATGGATATTAATTGGTTGTGTTTTTTAATATTTCGGACATCCGACCAAAAAAATTTAAAAAGCATATAATAATTTTTCTGACAATAAATAAATATTTTAAAATTTTCTATTGTGCAGTGCAGGTTGGGCTGAAAACTGTGTCCAGTTTTTGAACAAATGAGTGAGCTGCTGTTTGAGGCTGCGGCAAATGGGCTTCATGCCCACTAAAAAACTCTCATTCTGATTACACCCCAAAAGGTCACTCCAATAATAAGTAGCATTTTGGGTTGGGCCAACGCTCTGTGATTACACCCCAATATAAAATATAATAATGAAAATGAACGGAGTTGATTAAAAAGAAGGGCAGATGAGATAAGCTGCGTGGTCATCAATACTATTTATTTAAAATTGAAGGATAAAATATACTCTAAAGAACTGGCTTCTGTCTATAAACACACACAAGTACTGTTATTATATATATATATATATATATATATCTATATATATATATATATATATATATATATATATATATATGTATGTATGTATGTATGTATGTATGTATGTATGTATGTATGTATGTATGTATGTATGTATGTATGTATGTATGTATGTATGTATGTATGTAGTGGTTTCTAGGCATCGGGCCCCAGCAAGGCAAGAAGGGTATAGATGGGATTTTCATTTCCACGGTTAAGGGTCCGATCCCGAGGAACAAGGACGTCAGGTCCGACTCTGGGATTTGGGGTCGTTTCACATTAGTTGAAAGATCCGAGGAATAAAGGTGTTCAGAGAAGCGGGGGGTTAAGGAGGATGAGTGATGCTTCGGTTCCTGACTTGGTATGGCGGGTCGGGATGATAATGGTGTGATGGGGATCGAATGACGTAAGTCCTATATGGGAACTTGTACATGTCAAAAGAAGTCTAAGATGACAGATTACAAGCTGAAGGTAGCTTGTCATAGAGGGTTTTATAGCTTGGTTAAGAGAAATGTCAGGTGGCAGAATCACTTTCGGCGGAGTATTTAGGGCAGAGAGCCTTAGCATTGATGGCAGACTCATGTGGCTGATGTCACGAAAATTTTGTAATAGTATAGTTTGCCCTAGTATATAAAGGGCTTGGGAGTTCATTGTAATGGGTTGGAGAAAAATATACTAAGTGAATACTAAGAGAGAAAATAGAAAGCTTATAAAATAGAACAAGAGTGGGTCGGTCCAATCCGAGCACTTGTAAAAAGAGGTCGGTCATACCCGACCACGCAATAAAAGCTTCTTTTTCTTTGTGTCCGTGGACATAGGTTGGATCCATGCCGCCGAAGCACGTTAAATCTTTTGTTTGTTGTGTGTTTTCCTGTTTCTTGTTAAGTTTGCATTTGGCCTCAAACCAAACAAATTCACAGTTGAGGGAAAATTGTTTGAGGAGTGTTCTTCCTGAACTACCCCGGAAAGAAAATCGACCGTCAACAATATATTATTTAAATTTAGTTCGGTATGTATTAGAATAATTTGGTGAAATCTACTTGCGAAAGCAATCATCAATCATGGGTTCATTTATTCTTCTAATCCCTTATGGACACTAGCGTGGGCTCGCTCTTTACGTGGTTGAGTAAGAGTGATAAAAGGTTGGGTCGGGTCTGGAAGCTCAATTCGGTATCTGATTTTGTCATGCGGTTGGTTTTTTTAAAGAAAAATAAAATAATTATATTTTTGAATTTTTTTAATACTTAAAAATGAAAAACAAATATTAAAATATCAATATTTTTAATATTTTTTGGATTCGACCTTAAGAACTTAGTTATATATATATATGTATGTATTTAAAATTAAAAAATAATTTATATAATTTTTTTAAAAAAAATTACTAATAAAAAACTGGGCCTATCGGGCTTGGAAGCAAAAATTTTACCCTCGGACTAGGCCGAGCCGAGTTCGGGTTTTTTTATCACCCCTACGGTTGAGTAAAATTTAGATATTATTTTTTTATAATAATAAAAGATTTGAAGAGAAATTTAATTATGAATAGGATTTATATATTTTAAAATAAAAGAAATATCATATGTGATATTTTAGGAAGAAAAAAATAAAATTTGATGCGACAATTTAGGAAGAAAAACCCTAAATATATATAAAAATTATGTGTATTAACTAGTGTTAATTTGATATTTGAATCTCGATCACATCGGAGTATGAAATCCCACAATTAATAGAAAAAAAATGAAGTTATATAAGGGCCTCACTTAAGAAAGTATGTAGGAGTGGGTAAGATGCATAGAAAAATATTTTTTTAGACGTTCAAACAAATTTAAGTGGGTTTAATTCGTTGTAGTGATTGAGTTAATTATAGGTCGAGAAGTTCTACCTACTTGAATTTGCCCACCTCTAAAATTAATATTGATGTTCTTTTTAATATTTGCCCTAATGGGATTAAAATTGAGGTCCCAAACCTTAAAGATGAAAATCCAACAATGTTTTTAATCTCAACATCAACGGTATAATTGAAATTCAAATGTCTTTATTACCTTTATCAATAAAACCAAGTAGTCGAGAGGTTGGAAATCAGGCCGAATCCATAATTTCTATAGGGCCTTATTAGAATTAGGTGTGAATCCGAATTTTAATTAGTTATGAGATTACATAATGTATATAGTTTTATGTTGTCAGATATTATTCTGACTAAACTTGAGTTTTAGATTTTTCCTAAATATCATATCGTGAGAACCGATTTCGGTCGAGGTCCACAATCAAGAATGTGAGCTGAGGGGCACGAACGAACCTGCAAAACAAGATTAAAGTGAGAGAGGAGATTACTGCCCACCGGTGTGGTGGAAGCCGTAGCCACTCCGACGCTCAAGTTAGCTTAAGGGTGAATAAGTTTAGGATGAATGGGTTAAGGTCTAAGGAATACCTCAACAACAGATTTGCTAGCCGTGAGGGCGGTATTGGAGTATCATATAGATGTAGAAGTAATCTCTAGGAGCCCATCCCCTCTATTGTTTCGTCTTCTTCTTTTATAGGTTCCCTGACGTGGGGTCCATATTCTGTCCGTAGGAATCATCTTCAATGATGGTTTAATTCAGGTGTTTTATGTCTGATAACTGACGATCGTATGTTTCCTTCGAAACCGTCGACTTCATGATGATATTTATGAATTCGGATCCACTTCCCGATTTTCGTAATTGGTGTCCGTTTGTCTTTCTTTATGTTAATGAATTTCAATGTATAAAAGTAATCTATCTGTTTAGGGTTAGAAGCGAAGCAAACCCTAGAGTCTAAAGTCTGAAGTTGTGCTAGCCTGCTTCCCACAAACAAACAGATTCTAAAATTATTTTTCATTGAGCTTTGAAACAATTATTAGCAGAGACAGAAGGAATCTCTAATCCCAATGAAACTCCATTAAAGAAAGAATAGTCTTTTTTTTCTTTTGCTTGATGCCAGAGGAATAGAATAGACAGAGAATCAAACTCAACTAGTGATTGCCACGTGTAATCTGATTATTACAATACGGATATATAATAAAACTATAGTGTCTCCGAATAGACATATTCTTATGATAAAGTAATATTTTTTCGAAAAATAAAGCTCACTCTCCTCAATAGTCTCCACCAATTTCAATCTCCAGTGGCAGTGACCCCAAAAAAAAATGTGATGATTTCAATTATCAAAAGGCTGTCACTCTCAATTTCTCTTTGGTGGTTCACCTAACAACAATATCATTATATAGTGAAGATTAAGTAGGGTTTCAATTATCATTTTTACACCTTATAAATAGAGTAAGTACTGTTTATCAGGTAAATTCTGAAATTGTTTTCTTTTCATCAGAAATTTCAAACATGTTCAATTTTTCACTTTTTGAGATGGAAAATGGATAATTTTCTACACTTTTTCAATTTTCTATAGTTTGAAAAATAAATAATTTTCAAACTATAGGTGAAAATGGAATATATTTAAAATTTTCGTGATAAACAATACTGATATTATTTATCAAGTGAAGAATTAATAATTTATTTTTTTTATTTATAAAAAGACGGTTTATAAGATTTAAACTTATGACCAAACCAATAATTAGTTAATATCTGACAATAACTCTATAGATGTCTTAATGGACGTGTCTTGGCGGTGTAGAGTTCATGATCTCACATTGAGATCCTGAGTTTGAATCCAGAGAGTGTATTTCTTATAAGAGCCTAGGAAAGTATGGGTTTTGACCTGCTCTACTTAAGCTCGAAACGAATGATTTGACGACGAGAATTCAAACGATTTCAAAAAAAAAACTCTATAGGTACCACCTTCGACAACTTCTTATTAGAAAGAGTGGGGAAAAAAAGAGTGGGAGGATGCAGCTCAAGGCATTACAGTGCCCAAAAAAGACTCATTAGTTAAAAACTTTCAAAACTTTTTTTTTTTTTTTTAATTTTTATAATTTATTGTTCTCGTGATTGGCGGCCTGCTAATTACTATAGAATTCTTTATTAATTTCCCTATAATTATTATAAACAAATGATTCGATTTTAACAAACGTTTGACCAAAATATCTCTAATAATGGATTTGTCTTCTTGGTCAAGAATTTCTCTCCCGCTTATGCTTGGAAACATCTGTACTCCATGTTCTCATGCAATTTCTTATTCGCATTGCACCAACTCTAAAGGAATAATATTTTTCTTTTCTTTTTTTTTTCTTTTTTTTTTTTTTTTTTGGAAAAAAAAAATCTTGATTCTTGTATAAAGCTCCACTCAAGCTAGTGAAGAATATTAAAAGGGGTGGCGTTGCTTTGTTTACTTTTTCTCTCTTGTTTTTGTTTTTTTGTTGTTTTTGAAAATATTGAAAATTTCGCCGTTAAATTATCCGATCCGAGCTTTAACGGAGCAGATAAAATCCCCGACTATCACAAACTCTTATAAGAAATATACCCATTGACTCGAACCCAAAACCTGAAAACTAGATCCTAAACCATTTGCCACTAAAACACACCACTTTTTTTAGAGCCATTTGTATCTCTTTCTATACCATTATCAAGAGTTTTGCTAATATATCTCAATATTTATGCAACTGGGTTACAGTTAAAATCCAGATTATTGAACTTGAAACAGTGGCTATTGAACTTAAAATTTCAATCATTAAACTTGAAATTACTAACTAATATTAAACTTCAAATTTCAAGATTTTAAAAACAATTATACATATACATGAACTAATCTACATATAAATTAGATCAAACATTTTTTTTTAAGTTAATTTTAAATTAATCCACGCATTACGCGGCATTCCAATTAGTTCATGTATTAAAATTAACAAAAAAAAAAAAAAGAAGTTAAAATAAATTGATATAATTTTTCTCTGTGACACCAAAGATGCTTACGGAATCCAATATCAATTCTTTTGCTTTTAAAAGTTTTTGCTTCCAATAAATTTTGTCATTAGAAGTAGAAGCCATAAAATGTATTTTGGCTTTAAGTAAACAAACTAGTTTGTTGTTGTCTTAAAGCTTTGAGGCTTCCACAATTAATTAAGATTAAAAGACCAAAAAATAACAAGCAATTTCTTTTCATCCATATCATATTATCCTCTCGATCGTTTGCTTCCAAAATCATTTTTTAAATATAATTTATTATGATGCTTCAATTACGCAACAAGTTTTCATTTATTAATTATATAACAACAAAGTTGGCCACATGTTTGCTCATATAATTAAAATCGATTAGGAGAATATTAATTTTGAAGTGGAGCAATCAGTCAAATAAAGAATTTTTGATTGGGGTAGTGTTAAGTTTTTGTTGGGTTAAAAAAATTTCATATTATTAGTTAATTATATAAGGTACATACCACATTACCAAAACATGATTTGCTCAATCAAAAGACGATATAGAATGTTTTTGTAGTCAAGTGGTATTTTTATATATCCTTAACAAGTATTGGGGATATGAGTTAAGCTTTTATTATTGTGATTTTCTGATCACTGAAGAATATTTTTGTGAAGAAAAATAAATAATATCTATTACTACTTGAATAGAATTTACAAGTATTATAAAATTTGTATAAAAAAATCTCACAAACTAACTACCCTATCTAAACTCTCTTAACTTCTTGTTGAGGATGATTTTAGCTCTCAAGTGAGCTCCATATTTATAATCAAAGTTATGGCTCAAAAGTTGAGTAAAAGAAGAAAAATATATACAAATTACAAAACCTACCAAAAGTTGATATCAACTTTCAGTGGGTTTGGCTTGATGCAGAAATATTTTCTGCATGAAGCCAAATCCACTTTCAGCCGGATACTACAATTCTCCCCCTCCAACTGCATCCAAAACGATTATCATCTGACATCTATCCTGTTTATGTCTCTGCACAGCTCTGGCTTGTCTCGATTGACCACCTTTGTTGACATGTCGGTTGTGTCTCTGCACAGTACTCTTCACTGTGTCTCTACACAATACTCTTCTGTCGTGTCTCTGCACAGTACACTTCACCGTGTCTCTGCACAATACTCTTCTGTTGTATCTCTGCACAACACTGTTCCCCTGCCATGTTTCTGCATCCATTTTATTCCTCAGTAAGTTTCCCACACTTCACCGTGTCTCTGTACAGTACTCTTCTGTTGTATCTCTGCACAACACTGTTCCCTTGCCATGTTTCTGCATCCATTTTATTCCTCAGTGCCTTCTTGTCTTGTGGGAAACTCTCTGCCCCCCATCAGTAAGCAGAATATATTCGGATCCTGAATATTTGGTTGATGGAATCCAGTCTCGCTTAGATCTTCTTGTCTGAGGTCCACTGATTTTAAGAGGTCTGTCATCATCCGAATATGTGGATGATCCTGTATCATCTAGTAGAGCAGGTTGCGAATCCTCATACTCAACACTCTCTTTTATAATCTCCGATGAAGCGGGTTGTGTCTCTCACTGCTCGACATCCTCATCTGCCTTCTTTATTTCTGCCTCTGAAATATCATGCACCCTATCTATGGCCAATTATGTTGGTGTTGGGTTTGGATTTCTGTCGGCACTGAAATTGGAAGACATCTTGAGCTTTCCAATGTCTTCAATTGTCTGGTCTTGAAAAAACTCCACATCCTGGCTTCTGATGACTATATTTTCTTTCGGATCCAATAGTATGTATCCAAATTCTCCATCTCCATAGCCTATGAATATACATGGATTTGTCTTTGCATAGAGCTTCTGCATGAGATCATTATATACATGTGCAATGGCTAAACAACCGAATACTCTAAGGTGAGAGTATGAGAGATTCTTACCAGACCACACTTTCTCCGGAATCTCATAATTCAACGATATAGATGATGATCTTTTGATCAGGTAGCAGGCGGTACGAACAGCTTATCCCCATAATGGTTTTGGCAGCTTAGATATACTGATCATGCTTCTGACTTTCTCCATAATGGTGCGGTTCATTCTTTCAGCTACACCATTATGTTGTGGGGTATGTGGAATAGTTCTCTCATGTCAAATGTCGTGTCTCTTGTAGTAGAACTCCCTGGAACTGTACTCGCCTCCATCATTTATGCGGAGGCATTTCAGTTTTTTCCATGTTTCACACTCTACCATGGCGTGGAATAACTTGAATTAATCTAGGACTTGATCCTTCGTCTTGAGGAAATACACCCATATTTTTCGAGAAACATCATCAATGAAGTCAGAAAATACTTGTTACCATCCAGTGAATCAACCTCCAAGGGACTACAAACATCATAGTACACCAGACTGAGTAACTCCGATCTTCTTTTTGAAGAGAATTTAAATGAGATTATGTGTTGCTTACTAGACAAACAATGGTTGCAAGGACCTAGTGCAACATCCTTGGTAAGCTCCTTATTGGTCAGGGTAGAAAATCCTTTCTCACTCATGTGACCGAGTCTCTGGTTCCACAGATTTTGAGAAGCCACGTTTTCAGCTACATTGAGGCTATCTATATAAATCTTCACATGAGTCTTGTATAGTGTACCACAAATATGTCATCGGACGACAATCATGATACATTTTGTCATTCTCCATGTGCCATTTTTGAAGTGACTGTCATAGCCCTGTTTGTCATGGGTTATCCCCAAGAGTACATTCAGCCGAAGTTCTAGAACATGCATGACATCCTTCAAAGTTAATATACACATGACATTTATCCGCAATTGAATATCATCAATTTCTACTATCCCAGAGGAACTGATATTTCTCATCTTCATTGAACCAAGGTCTAATGCTTTGTATGTTGTGAAGAAATCTCTATGAGGAGTGACGTGGTAGTATGCTTTAGTATCCACCACCCACTCAACATATTGGGCTGCAGTGTGAATGCATGTCTCTTCCTGTATGAAGCATATCGCTGCATCTCCTTTGACAACTAATAGTGTCTCGCATTCTTTATTCTTCGGCTGGTGATTGTCTTGGTCATGCTCTCGTTGTAGTTTTCAGTAATTCTTCTTTAAGTGGCCTTCTATGCCACAATGGTATCACTTATAGGTAGACATCATTCTATCTGAGAAATATCATCTGCTTGTGCTTCTGCCTCTCACTCTTTCTCTTCCTCGATGTCTTCATTGAGTCTCCATGACGAATGCTTCTTTCTGTTCTGAGCCAACATCTTTTCTCATGAACTCTTCATTCAACATGACATATTTTACCATAGACATGGTAAGTTTGCCTCATAAAGCCGAATTTCTGAGAGTAACCACCAATGTCTCCCAGCTATCAGGAAGAGAACTGAGTAGTAGGAGGGCTTGTACTTCATCTGCTAACTGCATGTCTACCACAAATAGCTAATTCATCGGGCTTCGGAACTTATTGATGTGTTCTGGAACAGAAGTTCCACTCTGTATCTTCAAATTCACCAAAAGCCTCATTCACATAGCTTTATTCCGAGCTGTCTTGGCCTAGTACATGGCTTCCAGTTTTATCCATATTTTGTAAGCATATGTGTTTCGTGCTATGTGGGGAAGACACTATGGCCGATCCACTGCTTAATATGACCCATAGTTCTGTTGTTGAGTTTATTTCAGTCACTCTCTTTGACATAATCTGGTATCACTCTCTTCACCTCGATCATATCAAACAGATCTTTACTGTGCAAAAAATCTATCATCTGAGGTCTCCAGAGAGAGTAATTGGTTGTTGTCAGCTTAATCATTGCACCGGAAGAAGAATCTTCCATTTTCATTTTAAGTTTAAAATTTAAAATGAAAATAGAATAAAATCAGGGCTGATTTTCACAAATCGGAGGCCACCGTTATGTCTGGAACGATCGAAAATGGTGGAATTCACTGCAATAAATCTGACTCAGGGATCGATTTAAAAATTTATAAGACTTCTGGGGCTAAAATATAAATTTCAGAGACTTCAAGGAGCTCAATGAAATTTACCAAGTATGTTGACGTTCTTGACACGTGGAAGATAACGTGGTTGCTAACTGGACTGGAATTGCTGACGTGGCAGATAATTGTACCTGAAAATCGGACGTGGCTGATGGCCGGACCGGATACGCTGATGTGGCATCTGACTGTATCAAAAATACTGATGTGTCTGATGGCTATGCCAGATCTGATGACGTGGTGCCTACGTGTCAGTTGTCTCTACCAGAAATGCTGACATGTCAATGATGTATTTGATGACTATACCAGAACTGCTAACGTGGGTAACACGTGTGTCGTCTTCAACCTATGGAGCGCGTGCGGCACATGGTGCGAGTGACGGTGCGTGGGCAGCTCACTGGAAAGCACGTGTGTCATCTCTATTGCTCTGTTTACTCACCGGAAATTACCACTGTGCTAGTCTCGACATGAACATATTGATGGTATGGTCAAAAATTGATTTTTGGGAACTTTCTCGAAACCAAAATTTTCCGCACCGAGTTTCGTTCTTCATCTCCGGATCCCTAACGTATAACCATAGCTCTGATACCACTTGTTGTTATTCTCTGATCACTGAAGAGTGTTTTTGTGAAGAAAATTAAATACTCTCTATCATTACTTGAATAAAATTTACAAGTATAACAAAACTTGTACAAAAAACCCTCACAAACTAACTACATTCTCTAAGCTCTCTTACTTGGAGTTTCTTGTTGGGGATGATTTTAGTTCTCATGTAAGCTCTATATTTATAGCCAAAGTTATGGCTCAAACTGTTGGGATTTATGTCATAGAGTTTCATGTATTGTAAATGGAATTGATTATTTATAATAATAAATGCATTATTCATTTTATCAAAGTTGTTTGATTTATATCGCATATTGTGAAATTGTCTTGTTTACCTTGATTACTCTTGTACTTTAGACTTAGTGTATGTTTGATGCAACAAGAGGATTTAAGTCTAAAGTTAGTAATCTTAATAGTCCATAGAAAGCAAAACAAAGAAGGTACTTTGTTTGTGGTTTATCTATAGCTGCAGTCCATTCTATACTTGTATGACGACCTTGATCCGGGATCGTTCATGTAGTGACATAGGTATGGAGGCACTTGTATGATAAGATCATATAGGACTGGACTCAGATAAATACGAATTTCTTTTAATATCCGTTAACCAAAGAAATTCATTTTATCTAATAGATGGTCATATATGGATTCGATTTTTAATCCTGAGTGTACTACGAACTCCTACATGACAGGCCATGTCATTTGATTTACTATGGTGAGGTTGGTATTGCATTCCCGGCCAATAACTACGTATTTTGGGGATATGTTTTGGTGTGTAGCTGAGAACATTTTACATAGATATGGAATTCACTCCTTCTTACGAGAAGCAGATGAATATCTTTTTTAAGAGTTGATTCGGGACTTGAACAATTTGAGCGCTCAACTTTTCTATTACAAATAGAAAGTATTTTATATTCATAATTGTTATGAATTAATTGTTCATTATAGAATCAATGGTGCTTAAGAGACAAAATATTTAGAGGGGTTTTAATGGACTTATGACCCGTCTCTATTTATGAGATATTCGTGAAGGGCTAATCCTTATGTAATGACTATATCGATGGACACCGAAAATGTTCGGTTTATTTAATCCATCTACGGTAACGGGAGTTCAACTTCGAGTATTTAGTGGAATAACACAGAGTTAATAATTCGTAATATTTGATTAAAGAGTTTTAATTAATATTTCGAATTATTGGAGCTCGGAACCGTAGGTCCATTTGGTCCCCGTGCTAGCTCGATTAACTGTAGCAACCTAATATAATTAGATTGTCTAATTATATGCTCACATTATATTTATTTATATATTATTAATAAGATTAATAATATTATTGTCACAAATGGAAACTATGTTAAATTAGTTTAACTTAATGTTTTCTAGAATTCTTTGATTATGAGATAATCAAGTCTTGATTATGAGATAATCAAGTTAGTAATAATTATGAGATAATTACTACAACATAATTGAAGGTAAATAAATCATTATTAATATATTGATTTTTATTTACCATTGGAGACAAAGCCATATGGCTTACCATGTCATCCAAGCAATTATGTCTATTAGGTGGCTTGGATACACCTAATATATTTGTCATTAGCTAATGCATTTTATGGTTTGGTATGGCTTCCACATTTATGTGTTTGCCATTGAAAGAAAGCATTGAATGCTTAATGACAAAGCCATTGTCTTTAGCTTAACATTTCTTATGCTTTGGTATGACATTCACATTTTTGTGTTGGCCATTGCAAGAAAGCATTAGATGTTTAATGACAATGTTAGTTGGCTTGTGTAAGAGAATATAATCTCTACCATTTCTCTCACTTCCTAAGGTTAACACTTTGCATTCACTCACACAATTGTTGTGAGAAAAATTTGAGAGAAAAGAGAGTAGAACTTCAAATATTCACAAGTGTTGTGAGAGTATTTTAAATTCCAAGGCCAAACACCATTGTGACATCCTAAATATCTAAATAGTTTAGAGGTTTAATCTTTGTGAGTGAAGCTCACACTTCGGTTTGTTGGTTTCGAGTCATAGTTCGGAAGATCGAGTGGTTGATCCAAGTGTTGGACACCAAATGATTGATCTTGGCTACTACAACAAAGAGAGAAGGCAAAGAAAATTTTGAAGATCCATACCGGACCCGGTGCCACCACAAGCAACTTCCGCCACGCTAAGGAAAGTCGTTTCCTACACAAAATTCAAGCAAATGAAGAAAAATATATACAAATTACAAAACCCATCGAAAGTTGATATCCAATTTCGATGGGTTTGGCTTGATGCAGAAAAATTTTCTGCATTAAGCCAAATCCACTTCCAACTGGATACTACACTCACATACTCAAAAAATCTGATTATCTATAAGATTGTGGAAATACGGATTGACAATTTTCGAATATTATAAAAAATAGATTTTTATCTCATTTCGGTAGATGTATGGACAGTACTATAAGTATATTTATCTAGTTTCCTTATAGATTTTAATTTTTTTTTTTATGAAAATCAAATTTTATTACTAATAAATTAATATTCTGAGTACGATACTACAAATATAAAACAAATCAATGCACCAAAAAATACTTCTCTATATCTAAAACAAATCAATGCACTAAAATATACATCTCTATATCTAACTTGCACATAATAAAATATGGTTCATCAAGATTATCACATAGCTCTTTATAAACACATTCCATTGTAGGTATTTTTTCGATCGACCCCCCCCCCCCCCCCCCCCCCCCCCCCACCCCACCCCCCCAAAAAATATCTTACTTGAAAAATTTGTGTGATTATTATTAGATGGTCAACATATTGTTGCTAGTAACTGATGGATGATTTTTTTTTTAATGCTTAAATAATATGTGGCACATATTTAATTAGAAGCTCTTTGATTATCATAGGTTTAAGTAAAAAAAAAGGATTAATTAAGCGAAAATGATAGGAGTGAAGGAATCTATCCACCATATCAATCACTTTAGCATTATTTGTTTCATTTAAAAAGAAAGTAAATGTCACACACACATATATATATATATATATATATATATATATATATATAATCACTATAATGATGCCAAATTGTTATTATTATTTTTTTTTTTGAATTAGTAGCTGTAAATTTTTGGCTATCATGATTTATTAATGTCAACACACATATATATACGTAATAAGTATGGTAACAATGTCAAAATGAAAAAAAAATAAACATATTTTTTTGTCAATTATATAATATATTTTAGTAGCTCAAAATTTTAGCTAACTGTCTTGAGTTGAAAATTTTGATGTGATTAGAAGTTGCATGCTGAAATTTTACTATAAAATAATTGATTTGCGTCAATGGTAAAACTTAAATAAATATACAAATTGTCACAAATGATAAAAACTCACACCCTCTATATAACTTGAGGGTATAAGACAATCGGGCTATTGAATTGATCTAAGATGATAGGAATTATTGATGAGTTGTGGTGAGCTATAGCAACAATATAATTTGAGTAGTGTGCTAGTATCATTTTAGTAAACGTTAATCCCATTTAATAGACAAATATATCATTTTGCATGGTCGTATTTTTTATTTAACATGTATCATATATTATATTTGTAAGTTCCATATGTGTTGGTAACTTTCATAACAAAATAAGTTCAATTGAATTGTAATGAGTCTTGAAGATCTCAGAGTAATTGTACAAGTATTTGGACAATATCAGATGGAGATATTAGAGTGACGTTCACTATTTTGGACATTTCAGAAGATTTAGAGTTCCAATTGACATTGGATCAATGTCATTGGAAATTAGACTCGAAGACGATCACTTATATATAAAAAAACGCATTATTTAGCCAAGGGACGAGAAAGTTACAAATATTTTAAATTACACCTTAAAACCAGTCCACGATGTACATTTACATAACGTTTGTCAAAGCGTTCTAACGCCCGAAGGTAGAAACTTTACGTTTGAGGAGCGTGAGTGAGTTATTTTGAAAGCGTTTTAAGCCAATTTTACACAAGGAAAATCCTACATTTACCCTATCTATTCAAACAAACACATAGCCACTTTACCCAAGTGAAGAAACACTATTCTGAGAGTCGCCATATTTTTTTTCTTCATTATTGATAATAAACCTAGAAGACTTCATTAATTCCATTGTCTTCTCTTTGGTAACCATCAACACAAAAATACAACCCAAACCCAATTTCCTAAACCTTCAGAGTTCTAAAGGAGGAAAATTGGTAGTCAGAGTTCTGACGTTGCGAGTTGCATGGTTGATCAGAACTCACACATAGATTTCAAAGGTTTTGAAGAAGGCCGTTTGGTGTGGGCTCGGGTATTTCTTCGAGTTATTACAGTAAAAAAATATTTGAGTCGGTGAAGTTGTCATCATAGGTCATATTCCACCGCTGTAAGTTTTCTCATTATAGTATATTCAGGTGGTAGCCTATACCCAGAGTGATTTTTTACCCTCGAGAGTTTTTTATTCTGTCAACAAAATTACTGGTGTTGATTCTTTTCATTGCTTTTATATTTACCTTATTTTATAACTGCATAGATTAATGATGCGTGTTGATTCATACCATAGTCGCTCTAACTTTGACCTGTCTTAGATTAGAGTAGTTGTTTAATTCCGCACAAGGTTAGAACCTTAGATAAATTTTAAAATTTTAAATTAGTATCAGAGACTAACCTCGATCATTGACTCGTTTATTATGGATAGAATCCAACCTTAAATTATCCCTCGTTCTTTTATGAGACTGAGTATCTTCATTGGAAGGTTCATATGAGAGTGTTCCTTAAATCCCTAGATGAGAGAGTGTGAATGTCAGTAGAGTATGGGTGGAAACATCCTGTGGTCATGGTTAATAAGGTGTCTTCCCCTAGAGATAAACTTACTTCGATAAAAGTGGATTTTGATGCGACCAATAGGAACAGTAAAACCATTAATGACATTCACGTTGTTGTTTGGTCTATATAATTTATGAGAATTTCTATGTGTGAGATAGCCAAGGATGCATGAGACATCCTTCAGATTTTTCATTAGGGCACATTGTTAGTTAGAAATAATAGACTCCAAGAACTTGCTACTAGGTTTGAAACGACTAAGATGAAAGAAGATGAGACATTTGATGAGTTTTACGCTGAGATTAACGACATTGTTAATTCCAACTTTAACCTGGTGAGATTATACCTACGAATATGATAGTTATTAAAATTCTTAGATCTTTACCTGAAAAATTCTTGCCTAAAATCACTGCCATTGAAGAGAGTAACGATTTAAATCACCTAACACTAGAGGACCTCGTAGGAAAACTTCAGGTGTATGAGAGCAAGCTTTCTGGTTATAGAAAACCTAAGAACATAACGATGAAAACCACAAAATAAGTTACCAATGATGAGGCTGATACTTTCACGGATGCTGATATGACCATGTTTGTGAAAAATTTCAAGAAAATTCTTAAGTTGAAAAAGAGTGGTCATGGCCTTTATAGGAGTAATGATGAAAAACCTAGAGAGAGTAGCCGTCGTATGGGAGAGTTTAGAGAAGAAAAAAATAGCAAACCTCGAGCTATTCAATGCCATGAATGTGAATGTTTTGGGCATATAAGATCCGAGTGTCCCACATACCTAAAGTTTAATGCAAGAAAGTTAAGACAATCTTACATAATGATTTAGAAGGTAGTTATACCTCTGATGAGTCTTCTAAGGAGAAGTGCAATTACATTGCATTTTCTTCTAATGTGGTGTGTGAAAGAGAGGATAATATTAGTGATGTAGATGATGGTTCATAATTCTCTCACGATGATTCTATAGATGATGATGATTTTCAAGTAGCTTATACCAAACTGTTTAATGAAAGCTTAACTATCAAGAAGACGAATGTTGAAATCAATAAGAGGCTGAAGGAAATAGAGCTAGAAAAGTACGAAGTTCAACCCAAGCTTGAAAAGAGCCTTACTGTTATTGATGACCTTGATGAGAGGAATAAATGACTAGTTGATAGAGTCAAATTCTTAGAAGAAGAACTTGAAAATGATAGAACTCGGATTTTCTAGTGAGACTGAGAAACTAAATGCATGATAGGTATTGATGTGTCTCACTGTGAGAAGAGAATAGTATACTTTGTTGAGTCAAGCTATGACAATGCGTCAACGTCTAAAATTATGTCTGTCACTCATCCACGTGACCTAGGAAAGAAACCCATTGTTGAGTGTCAAATGTTTCCTCGTTCTTTGACCCAACCTCAATTTAGAGGTATTGCTAGTAAACTTTATTCTCGTCTGAGGTTTGTGCCTGTTTGTCATTACTGTGGCAAGTCATGACACATCATGCTTAAGTTTTTCTTGTTGCATAAACAAAAGAGAATGCCTAAGAATGTTTCGCCTAGATTTGAATCTTCAAATCTAGCTCGTCAAGTTTCTGCATTAACTAAACAGACTCAGTATATAAGTGAGAAACTTGCACTGCTAACTAGGAATACTCAAGTGAAAGAGATTTTTAAGAAAGTTTGGGGAAGAAATGAAGATTTTTTTCTATCAACTTCAGAATGCCTTGAGCCTAAAAGGTGCGATGAAAGTGCACTTTAGTACAACTCTACTTAGTGCATTCATGTATCCTAATTGCATGTGTATATGCGTGTGTTTTATATTTTGGATGACTACATGTTTTTATTTTCATTGCATATGGGTGTATGTTTTGTTTTTTTATATATCCCTTGGTATATATGATGGAAACCCAGACATAAATTTCAGAGCAGATTCCGAATGGACGGTAGTATGATCTGCATTCGAGAATATAATTCCACGTACCATTGGATAATGACAAGCCATATTGTGTCTTTTATTGTTTATGTGTTAAAAGAAAAATAAAAATGAAAAAACTATAAAATGAAAAAGACCAAAAAGATTTTGTGGCTTGATTGAGCATGCAAAGCTTGTTGTATTTGATCATGATATGTAGGATAGATGGTTATGCATGTGTAATATGCTTTTATTTTTCTTGTTGCTCTATATACATATGTGTGTGTGATGGAAACCCTTAGTATATCTTGTGTTTGCATTTCAAAAATGTGTTCTTGTTGTTTTCAAGGCTTGATCGCATGTATGAGTTTTTAGACGGGCAGTCTAATCTCTGTCTTACTTAGCTCACTGAATAGTGTGACATTTGACTAGATGACCTTATGCTATCTCTTTTAAGAAAAAATAATATCAATTGAAATGAGTCTAAAGTTCTTCAATTCAAAAAGTACTCAAAAGAGTCAATGAACGAAATTCAAAAGATAAGGGAAAAACCTTTTACTCGAAAGCGTTTTTATTTATGAGCTCATCATATTTAAAGGGAGAATATTATAACATACAACCAATATTTTTTATTTTCAGGTCCTAATGGTGCTGAGCTTGAACAACTATTTTATGGATGTGGTATTTCATGAGATTTGATTTCCGTGGCTTTATCCCGCTCATAAAATAAGGTCTTAAGCCTTGATTTGTTGTATACTTATTTTTCACGCAAGTGCTAGATATGTTTTGGTGTTTATGTCATATGCATGTATGTATTCTTGAACATTACCAAAAATATTTCATATTATCTCATGTCATAAACAGTTGAGTACTGATTGGGCATCATTATACTTGCTTGTAATATTATTTTGAGTCATTTTTGACTTTTTTAATTTTTTTTAATTCATTGTGCGTGCTTGTGTGCATTTCATGTCCTTGCATATTGCATTTCATTTAGCATTGCATAATTGTGAGTTTTTTCATTTACTTCCCATGTGTTCATTTTACTAACTAAGTTGTGTTGTTAGTGTGAGGGAGTAAGTTAGGTTTACAAGTAGCTAGTGTGTCTACTTTTCATTCTCTAGCATGGCTTTTAGCGTACCTATTGTCATTTCGTGATAAAAAAAAGAGTATGATATATTTTTTAATTAAACACAATGCATGATAATATTTTTATTTAGTTTATTTGCTTTATATAGATCCTATATTTTTCACGGGTATATTATTATTTCAGGTGTGAGTAGAATAGTGGGTTTGTGTGGTATTGCGTCTTCAACTTAAGACTATTTGATTAGGTATTAGGTCGAGTCGTATTGTAATAAGTCACTGTCTTGATGGTTGGCAGTTAACTACGCTATTTTTGCATCTTTTATCATAATCTTTGTATTAAGCGTTTTATCACGGAATACCAAATGGGGAGATTGTTAGTTCCATGTGTGTTGGCAACTTCCGCAACAAAATAAGTTCAATTGAGTTTGTAATGAGTCTTGAAGATCTCGAATAATTGGACAAGTATTTGGATAACATTGGAGTGACGTTCATTCTTTTGGACATTCCATAAGTTTTAAAGCTCCAATTGACATGAGGTTAGTGCCATTAGAAAATAGACTTGAAGAGATCACATACATATCAAAAACACATGATTTGGCCAAGGGATGAGAAAGTTACAAGCGTTTTAAATTGTACCTTAAAACCAATCCGCGATGTGTGTTTGCGTAACATTCGTCGAGGCATTCTAACGTCCTGAGGTAAAAACTTTACGTTTGAGGGGTGTTCGAACGCCCGTGAGTAAGTGGGTAATTTTGAATGCGTTTTAAGCTAGTTTTACATAAGAAAAACCCTACATTTACCCTACCTATTCAAACAAATACATAGGCACTTTACTCAGGTGAAGAAACACTATTCTGAGAGCCACCATATACTTTGTTTCTTCCTTCTTGACAATCAACCTAGAAGACTTCATTGATTCCATTATCTTCTTTGCTTTTATAAGATTGTTCTTTGGTAACCATCAACAAAAAAACACAACCTTAACCCAATTTCCTAATCATTTAGAGTTCTAAAGGAGAAAGATTGGTAGTCAGAGTTCTGGCGTTGCTAGTTCGCATGGTTGATCATAATTCACGTAGAGACTTCAGAGGTTCTGAAGAATGCCACTTGGTGCGGGATCGATGAGTTCTTTGAGTTATTACAGTCTAGAAGTATTCGAGTCGGTGAAGTTGTCATCATAGGTCCTATACCATTGCTATAAGTTTTCTTATTATAATGGATTCGGGTGGTAGTCTATACCTGAAGTGGTTTTTTTACTCTCAAGATTTTTCCACTCCGTCAACAATATTGCTGGTGTTGATTCCTTTTTATATATTTGTCTTATTTTATAAGTGTATAAATTAAGGGTACTTGTTGATTCATATTATAGTCGCTCTAATTTTGATCTGTCTTAAATTAAAATAGTTATTCAATTTCGTACATGATCAGAATCTTAGACAAATTTCAAATATTTCTCTTTTTTGTATGTTTATTTCATTCTCACAACTGGACTTGTACTGCTTATGATTAAATTAATAAAGATTTTTCTTACTAACTTAATTAGTACATATGATTTTAGCTTTGATGCTTCGTTCGTTGATGAGAATTTCATTTAAAAAAAAAAACATGTCAATATTTTTTGTATCTTAAACTTGTCATATATCATTATTAAGTGTCACACAAATTACTCAAATTAATAAAGTTCTCCTTATTGATTCCTAGAGACCGGTAATAAAACTTTATGTTTTGGACAATCCTTCTAGTTTTCTAAATCAATCTTTAGTTACTTACTATGTTAGTTATTCATTATATTAGAATTAAAACAAAATGCAAATGAAACATATATTATACATATAAAATACAAAAGCTAATTATAATTAAGATTAAGATTAGCCGACTATCCATTGTAATTAAAATACAAAGGCTCCTTTACTTTTGGGTCATGAGAGACGATGCCCCTACTTTTGTGCAAAAACTCTTCAGAAATAAAAGATGCATGTCCTATTAATTTTATTTTATTTGTCGAGTTACTAATATTATTAGTTAGATATTTGGATTAGTTTAATTATAGGAACATTTGAATGTATGTCGTACCCAATGAGCGTGATATGATGGTGTAGACTTCAGGATCTGACATTCAGGTCATGAGTTCGAATTCAAATGATGCGTTTCTTATAAGAGTCTGAAACTGTCGGGAGTTTTACATGCTCTTCTTACACCCGAGTCGAATGATTTGACGGTGAGATTTCCAACTTTCCCAAAAAAAAAAAACAAAAACAAAAACAAGAAATTGAATGTATGTACATGTTTGAACCTTTCTAGTCTTAAAAATATGAGTAATCTGCGAGAGTTGATACTTGATAGAACAAATTATGAATGTATTGCATATAAGAAAATTCAACACTCACTTTAATAATTCAATCCAAACATACAAAACTTGAATAGATAAATTTAACATATTTTTTTTAATTTTATGAGAGATTAAAAATAACAAAAGCATATCCATTTCAAATTTTCTTTTAACATATAGCAAAAGAAGTAATCTGAACATAAGAGAAATTTGAAAGTTGAACAAGATTAAATGACATTTGAAAGGAAAAAATGAAGAAATTTCAACAGTATTAGGTTGCCTAAAGTCTCAATATAGATCAAAGTAGTTATAATTAGCTGGTTTGCAATGTTAGACAAATCTTTTTCAGCCTTTTTAAAAAAAAATAATAATAGTAATAATACAATCACCTGAATAATTATAGTCAAATGATCATAATGCAATATTTTTTTAAAAAAATAAACTTGCAGAAGATTCACAAAAATCCCATCTTTTTAATCCAAAATTAAAGAAACTCTAGGCTTCTCTACTACTTCTCTTTTCCTTTTTCTTTTTATATTTAAAAAGTTTTTAAAATAAAATGTAAAAAAAAAAAGAAAAAAAGAAAAAAGACAGGCATTCAAAGGGCACAAAAGCAAGTCAAAGGGCAGAAACACATACAAACAAAGACAATCACAAGCTGGAGTCTCAGCTATTAACATATATATATAAAAACACTAGAAATCTCATTTTCAAATCATCCGATCCGATTTAAATAGAATAGATAAAACATTCGATTGTCTCACCCTCTTATCGAGAAGTGCACTTCTGAATTCGAACATAAAACTTGATAACTAAATCATAAGTCTTATATCAACAAGACACACCCATTAGGGATCTCAGCTAGCAATATTCACATTTAGCAAACACACACATAAAAAAAACACGAATTTTAATATATTAAAAGGAAAAAATATATATTAAACTCTGCATATTTATTTTTTAGCTTATTCTTTAATTTAATAACATTATAATATCCTTAACAGGGAATTTATTTTTTATTTTTTAAATATATTTATGTGTATGCATGTGTAGTGTTATTTTGCATGATTCAACAAAGACAGAGTGAAAGGATCCAAATTACATCCCCACTTCCATTAATTATTAGAGAGGATCAAACTATTCATACCATTCATTATTTCATTTCATCTCCCTCCTCTCTGTTCATCAAAACAAACATTACCAAATAAAGCTTACAAAAAGCAGGAGGAGGAATAAAGAAGAAGCATTGTTGCTTCTTTTCTTTTTCTTTTTCTTTTTCTCCTTTTTCTTGTTGCCTCTGTTAAGCATCTTTACCTTTTTTTTTTTTTTGCCCCTTTATTCTTTCATTTTTGTTTCTTTTATTGTAATTGTAATTTTCTCTGTTCTTTTGCCTCTTATCTATCCTATTCTTTCCCTCTTCTCTGAGTAAATTGTCTTGCTTTATGTCCTCTCATTCCTTGGTCTTTCCTCTTACCAAATTACCTTCTTGTTTATTTGATCAATAAAGTTGATTTGCTTTAGTTTTTAAGTGTTTTTGATTAATTTACTTATCTGGGTTCTCTTTTGTTTCTTTGAATTCAATCTTCTTGGTGGAAATTTATGGTGATGATCTTTTCTGGGTTCTGCTGATCAAACTGTAAAATCAACCCCAAGAAGAATCAAATTTTTCTTTCTTGGGGAGTTCAGTTTTTCACTTACTGCAACTACTATGGTCTAAAAATTTTAACTTTGTTTGTTCTTCTTATAGTTTATTAATTAAAAAATACTTAAAAGTTGTAAGCTTTTGTTGAGGATTTTCTTATAACATGGGAATTTGTCATGGAAAGCCAGTTCAAAACACAGAAAATGGATCACAAAATGAGGCAAATCCTTACGGAAACGAGCCTCAACCAAATTCCCAGAAAGCAAAAACTTCAAACTTTCCATTTTATAGCCCAAGTCCACTACCAAGTCTCTTCAAGAACTCACCAGCAATACCGAGTTTAAATTCAACTCCTTTGCGCTTTTTCAAGCGCCCATTTCCTCCTCCTTCGCCTGCAAAGCATATCCGGTCATTGCTTGCAAGAAGGCACGGTTCTGTGAAGCCTAATGAGGCCTCAATTCCTGAGGGAAGTGAGAGTGAGATTGCTTTGGATAAGAATTTTGGATTTTCAAAGCAGTTTGTAGCTCATTATGAGCTTGGTGAAGAAGTGGGGCGTGGCCATTTTGGGTATACTTGCTCTGCCAAGGCTAAAAAAGGAAGCTTGAAAGGCCAAGATGTGGCTGTCAAAGTCATTCCTAAGTCTAAGGTCCTTGTTCTTTTTAGTTTTTTATTTTTTAGTTTTCCTCATTGTTTAGTTAGTTATTGTGATCTTTGTGATTCTGGGTATGTTTGTCTGTTAAAATTGCAGAGGCATTGTTGATTTTTATTTTAGATTGCCAAGATAGATTGCTGCTTTACTTAACTGTTCTTTTCATGTGTAGATGTATTTGTCAATTGAATGGTCTGATTGGGGAACTGTTCTTGTGCTTTAGCTCCACTAGATTTAGGTTAACTTTTTGGTTTGTTCTTGATGTTGAAATTTTTCTAGAATTTTTTTGCTGATATATAGCATCTTTAGATATTGAATCTGTTTGGATTTTGTTTGTTTCGATACCTGTTTATTTGTTGGAAGGATACGGCATAACCTATATAGGGATATTGGATATTATCATCTATAAATATTTTATACTCCGCTAATTTGTATGCTATGTGTCTCGCATGTTGGGTGCAATCTGGTTTTGAATTGCTCTGGTGGGTAACGGAAGAAACCATTTTTTTTTATACTAATTGTATTGATATTCATATGCGTTCTTTGCAATGCGACAACGATCTAGTTGATGGACCTTGGTGGTCCATTAGTTAGTAACTATCAGGCTTAATGTCTGACTTGTATTACCTTGGAAAGTAGTAGTAAATTAAAATACTGTAGTGATTTTGACATAAATCATAATTAATAACTTAATACAACCTGTTCTCCATATTGCTAACTTCAGTTTTTGACAAAAAGGATCATTGGTTCATTTTCTTTCTAGATCATTGATGCCTAAGAAACAATATCACCATTCTTGGTGATTAGTGTTGTCAGCCTGTTTGATTGAGTAAAGCAATGAATTATATTTTAATATCTGGCAGATGACTACAGCAATTGCTATTGAGGATGTGAGACGAGAAGTGAAGATATTACGGGCTCTCACTGGGCATAAGAACCTTGTGCAGTTCTACGATGCCTTTGAAGATGATGACAATGTTTACATAGTAATGGAGTAAGTTTAATTCCCTTGTTTTTTTAATATAGATTCGTGTGCATTTTACGGTTTATTATATGCCAATTGTTTCTGATTCTGATATAGGGACTTTCATAAACTTCTTGGCTCCCCGGGATAAATACCATTGTCAACAACTCATATTGGGTTTAAGTATGTCCAATCAACACCAATTTATTGGGATTTTGTGTCCTTTTTATCTATCAACTGGGGGTTTTGGTTAGAGGTGGCAAAACGAATTGACGAATCGAATTTTTAACGATTCTAAACGAATAGAATAAAAATGTGAGAGATTTGTATTCGATTCGCTTACTAAATGAATCCTAATATCATGATTCGTAATCGATTTGTTTACTAAATGAATCAAATACGGATATTCGTTTAGTCCTGACACTATTCAATGACATAAATTACCATAATTTAGACATTAATTCTTCATAAATGTACACGTATGAATTACGTAATGAATATATTTACTAAAAATGGCTCACCAAATATAGATAAGGTTATTTTTCCTATGATAATTGGCAATAATTTCTCGAATTTCAGTTGAAAAATAACTAGTAGTAAAGAAAAATAATATAACGAACCCTAAGCGAATCGGTGAACTGAAATTCGTATTTAATTCGTTTAATAAACGAATCGAATCGAATTGACCCATTTATTAAACGAATCCATTTTTTCAAATCCATATTCACTTTAAAGCGAATCGAATCGAACGAATAAACGAATCCCAACCCAAATTGGCACCCCTAGTTTTGTTGTCAACTCCCCTTAGTTGTACTGAATTTGACTTGACATGGCTAGTTAAATATGTTGTTAGAGTGTATGCCTTTGGAAATGAAGATTAGCTGGCTAAATGGCCTAAGCTTGGTCAGAATAATTGACCTTTAAGCTTTTAATATTCACAGGGAGATATAAGTATCTCCAAGCGGCACATGCTAATTCAATTTGGTTTGTCCTTCCCTTTTTCTATTGTTGGTCTCTCAATGTGTTTATTTTCTTCCAAAGTCGTAATAAAGATTTGTTGGATGTTTAGAACATTATTTTAAGAAAAAATATAGGAAGATATAGTTCAAGTTCTTAAAACTTCTGGAACTTACCCTCTATTTAATGTTTCAAGGTTGTGCAACGGCGGCGAACTATTGGATAGAATTCTTTCAAGGTACACATACTTCTTGTCTCCTTTTCTCAGTAAATCTCTGGCCTGTTTTACTTGACATTATGACTGACCTACTCTCCATTTTGTTCTCTAGGGGTGGGAAATATTCAGAAGAAGATGCAAAGGTTGTTATGGTTCAAATTTTAAGTGTGGTAGCCTTTTGTCATTTCCAAGGTGTTGTTCACCGTGATCTCAAGCCAGAGGTAATTAACTCATGAAGATCTTCATTTTTTTTCTCTCTTTGGGAACTCAGAAATGCGAATCTCATGATTATATATGACCTTCCTTATATGTCAATTTGATGGTAAAAATTTTTGTAAATTAAAGTTGCTTTGAAATAAAGGTAACAAGAATTATGTTGGAGTCAATATTCACTGGCGCTTCTGGTGTTTTCTTTTCTGGGTGTGTCTATGCATTTCTCAGATACTGCTTGTGTTTTCTTGTAGTCTACTTAATTTTCTTGACCAGTTGCCGGATGCAATAGTTGAGAATCCATTTTGTGGTTGTAGTTTCACATTCCATTTTCTTTTTTATCTGGCTGACATTGTTATTTCATCTTCTAATTGTTTTCTGTTGTAGAATTTTCTTTTTACTTCTAAAGAAGAGAACTCAACCCTGAAGGCCATTGATTTCGGACTCTCTGACTATTTAAAGCCAGGTCAGAACTACTGCCTGAGGCGTTCTCTTTAGTATATATTGAAAATGCAAATTGGGGTTTGACCATTGGAATTTGTTTCAGATGAAAGGCTGAATGACATAGTAGGAAGTGCATATTATGTAGCTCCTGAAGTGCTGCATAGGTCATATGGCACTGAAGCCGACATGTGGAGTATTGGTGTCATTGCTTATATTCTCTTATGTGGAAGCCGTCCTTTTTGGGCTCGAACAGAATCTGGAATCTTTCGAGCTGTCCTTAAAGCAGATCCAAGCTTTGATGAAGCCCCTTGGCCTTCGTTATCCCTTGAGGCTATTGATTTTGTGAAGAGATTGTTGAACAAGGACTACCGTAAGAGACTAACTGCTGCTCAGGCTCTAAGTAAGTCACTGATTTAATCCCTTCACATGCAGTTACCTGGGTTATTGTGGTTATTGTGCACACTGGCAATGAAAACTCTCTTTGGAAGTCCTTGAATTTCATCTTTTGTTGTTGGATTTTGGTATGGAAAATTATTCGATTGTTGAGAGACCAAGAACCTGCTCCATTGTCTTGCTCTGGATGTATTGAACCCCATAAGTGCATAATTATTTATATTCTTGTTTAACAAAAGTTGTCCTGAAATTTTGATAGATGGTGTTGTTATATCCTGCTTAGGTCATCCATGGCTCGCCAATTCTCATGATGTGAAGATACCATCAGATATGATTGTGTACAAGCTCATAAAGGCTTATATTAGCTCATCTTCTTTACGTAAAGCAGCACTAGGGGTAAGTGAGACTCACATCCTCTATAATTTTGATCTTATTTGTGCCTATTATAAGTTCTTTCTGTTAATTTGTTTATTCCTTTATATATAACCGAAAGACATGTTTGAAGCCAAATCTTCGTTGTAGGTTTATTAGGTCATGTTTGGTTTGTAGATCGATGGAAAGGAGATAAGTCAGATAGGAATCCATTTCCTACTCCCTTGACTATTCCTATGTTCGGTAGATAATAATACTAGGAATTGGGATTCCATTGGAATCAGGAATTCCAACAATTGCTTGACCCTACTCCCTTGACTATTCCTATGTTCGGTAGATAATAATACTAGGAATTGGGATTCCATTGGAATCAGGAATTCCAACAATTTCTTGACCCTTACAATTTTATTTCCAATACTGACCATACGTTAGAAATCCTGATTACTTTTATAAATTTTGTTTCCTATACAGTTCTTAATCTTACATTGATGTATTTAGGATGATATGCTTTTTTTAGTATTGAAAGTAAAATGTTGTAAGGATAAGTAATAATGATTCTTGACCCATTCATTCAAATTCCTCGGTTGGTTGGATTTAAGATACCTCCTGATTCCCTAGTAGATTATCAACCAAACATAGGAATTGCAATGGGTCAACTATTCCTCCTAACCGAAAATGGATTTAGGACAAACCCGTGGCATCAAAGTTCAGTAGTCAGGAAAAAGCTTAGGAGACGAGGAAAAATGGGTCTGGAGTTCTGTTTTATATTTTAATTTTGACATAGGCAGTGGCAAAAGTTTCATGAAACCTACATATTATTGTCTCATCTCATCTTACTAACAGAGATGCACATTTGGATTATGTTGATACATCTGAAAAGACAGTAGCTATTGCATTGCCAGAAATGGTAATCCAAGAGTTGACATTGAGACTGAGGCAACATATTCAATCATCCCAAGTGAGAAACAAAACAACAATTCTGTTGGACGCTTGAAGGTTACTGACTAATTGACTATGTCGGCATGAATATAATGACTAAACTTCTGTTAAATTGTCTGAATTCTTCAGATTTACTTTTATCTTGACATAGTCATGCTTAACTCCGTGAGTGCTAAATAAATTGGTTAAGTTATGCATTGGTGAGTGGTGACAGGCTCTTGCAAAAACATTAACGATGGCTCAACTTGCTTATCTCCGGGAACAGTTTATGTTATTGGGGCCAAACAAGAATGGATTCATTTCTATGCAGAACTATAAGACGGTCAGTTCCCCTTTATACTCATCATTTGAATCTTCTTATATTTTCTCAAGACAATCTAAATGGTGTGAGTTAGACTTAACAGGCAGTGTCAAAGAACTCCACTGACGCCATGAAAGACTCGCATGTTCCAGACTATGTTAACATGGTAACTGCTTTTTCCATTTTTGTTAACTTAAATTGATTTACTTCCAAGATATATTAATTAAATAGATAGGAAAAAGCTTATTGCCATGTCTGAAATGCCGCAGATTGGTTCTCTTCACTATAGAAAACTTGATTTTGAAGAATTTTGTGCTGCTGCCATAAGCGTGCATCAGCTGGAAGGAATGGAGACTTGGGAGCAGCATGCAAGACATGCCTATGATTTATTTGAGAAAGATGGCAACAGACCCATCATGATTGAAGAACTTGCCTCTGTATGCTCTCTCTCTCTCTCTGTGTGGCTTGTATGCATTTTTCTGTGTAGAAGAATGAAGATAATAACATGCATATGGGTATATAAGAAATGACACCTCCTGTTTCTAAGCCTATGATCTTGAAGTTTGTAGAAATACAATGCCTTTGGTTGACCTAGATATGGTGCAGAACTAGTTGATCATCAAAATGGGCAGACTTTTAGAGAAATTTTTGGGCCAAATTTATATGCTGTTATGATTTTGAATAACTTGGTGTACATGATTTCCCGTTTCAAGCTATAACAATCAGTCAACAGGAGCTGATCAGTTACTTGCATGCTATCCTTGCTAATAATAAGATATATAAGAGACATAATGCCGAGTCAGAATCTGTATTGTTTGTTAATGTTAGTTTAAACAGCTAACTGGCGGATAAAACTTGTTAGCTTGTCTGCTTGGAAGTGCCAATTTCGTGCATTTCTTTGTTACACCGAATTGTCAGTGATCAAACATTCCTCTAAAAAAACTGGGATTAAATTTCTTCCTTTGTAAACATGTGCATCTTTTAAGTGGATTGCGGGACTAATATCCGAGTAATTCACTTCTTACAGGAGCTGGGGCTAAGCCCATCAGTACCTGTTCACGTTGTTCTTCAAGACTGGATAAGACACTCGGATGGCAAGCTTAGTTTCTTGGGATTTGTCAGACTTCTACACGGTGTCTCCTCTCGCACATTTCAAAAAGCTTGAACAATAAAAACTATTTATCTTTCTTTTCTCACTCCAAAAACAACAATGTCTCAATTGGACAAACTGCATTCCCAGCTAGCTTGAGAGCTACTATCCTGAACAACCTAGCATTTATCTTAATTGCCGAACGGGGACATACATTTCTCATGAAGCCATCCGCGGCAAGTAATCTTCTAAATTTCTTCTCCTTCCCCATTATATGAGGTTTTTGGTTCCAATGATTTAGTTTTGTGGTGGTTGTCAATGTCATTGAGAGTAGAGGATTGTACAGATTAAGAATAGTTGGGCCAAAATGTATGTAGTGTTAGCATTGAAGAGCTTAAAACTTGAGTGAGCTCTCTGGTTTAGCTGGGGTTTCTCCCCTGGTGTAATCCTTGCCTTGCCTCTATCCAATGTCTTTTTTTTTTGGCTTACATTTGCTCTCTATTTGATCATAACACAAATGGATTTTTTTTTTTTTTTTTTTTGGGTCTGAACATAATTTCATATTTTAAATAATTTAGTAATAAAAATAAACATTAAATAAATATATAAATTATTAGAGCTTCTTTCTTCCTATTAAATTAAAGATGTTTTAGATTACAAAGGAGAAGGCTATTTATAATGTGATTTGCAACTATTAAACAATGATGAATCAACTAAAATTATTCCCAACAATGCTAGTGGTATTCCCCACTATTGAATTTGTCTTTTGTGTCTAAAATAATAAATTCAAAAATTATGCTTTGAATTTTTTAAATTATTGTTATTTTAGAGACAAAAGATAAAAGTTCCATATTGAAGAAATAGTCAGTGAGTACAACTAGTATTATTCAATTGTTGGCTTATTAATTTTGATTATTAAAAGGTCATAGGCAGCATTAGGGTTAGTAATGAGATGTATATGGTACGAGATGACAATATTCATATCTGATCAATTCAATTAATGACTACGAAAAATTGACCAAATCTGTCCCTAATATACCGAACCACGAAAGCACCTGTGCGGGTACACGTTCATACATATATTTTACTTCTATTAGAATAGAAATATCAATAACTATGTCCGACTCATTCAATTAAAAAATATTTAAAAAAAAATTATTCTATTATCCGCCCTTGATATATCAGTCCTAATAAATTCCCTTCCTCGTGAAAATTTTTATTATACCTAATCAATATGAGATTCTCGTTTTAAGGTGAGATTAAAAAAGTTTCAAAGTATTAAATATTGAAAACCATTCAATAATCAATTTTTTTTTGTTTGATTACCATATAAATTTACATATATATAATCTGAAATCTACTGAGATAAAATATCTACCCCACTCAAATATGAGGAGAAACTCTACTCTATTCCCATAAATATGAAGAAAAAAAAAATTATATTTCCAAAATTGAGAAGAAAAAAAAATTAACTGGAAAGAGCACAAATTCATCCCTGAACCAAAAACCCAATAACCTCAATGATCAAATTTAAATCATGATATATATATATCAGTCATAATTTCTTTCAACCACTCCACTTTCACTATGCTAAATAAAGTTGTTAATTTAGGATGATTTTCACATGCAATAACATGTGCTGACATGGCAAGTATTTTGAGGGCCCATATGATGACCTGGCAAGACATGAAATTACCAAACGCCCAAATCTACAATCTTCTTCTTCTTCTTCTTCAGAACATCATACTGTGAAATTCAAAATCAACTCTTTCTTGTTATCGGTTTCTGCAACGTCAATGGCGACAACTCACAAAACCCAGAATCCAAAGGCAAAAGCGAAATCCAGATCCCCAATTTTGATTATCGTCATCTGCATATCCGCCATGACATTTATTTGCCTTTACTCATCTCAGCTTCCAACAAATGGGTTCTCGTTCTCATCAATGACCCTAAGAAACCTTATGAAACCTAAGAACAAGAGGCATCACACTCTTCATGATAAGTACTTGTATTGGGGCAGCAGAATTGATTGCCCTGGTAAGAATTGCGATAAGTGCGCGGGTCTCGGTCACCAAGAATCCAGCCTCCGGTGTGCCCTCGAAGAATCCGTGTTTTTGGGGAGGTCTGTATAAAAAAAAAATTAAACTTTGATTACCTTTAGCAAGTGGCAATAGAATTTTTAATATTGGGATCTTGACATTTGCTCCAAAAAATGAGCTAATTGTTTGCATTGTGCCTGATTTAGTATTGCTCTTGTTAAATGACTTAATTTTTTATTGAGATTGTTTTGGTAATGGCTCAATGGGGCTTGTTTGTTACTAGGTAATGCACAATGGACTGGTTCTTTGAGGGTTGGGTGATTTGGTGTTTGCTCATTTAAAGAAAATGGAGTTTTTTTTTTTTTTTTTAAAATGTGTTTGTTTTGTATGTGAATATTCTTGTGATTGTTGCAGAACATTTGTTATGCCTTCTAGTATGTGCATTAATCCCATACACAATGAGAAAGCAATATTTCATCGTTCTGACAATGGAAATTTGGAGGAAAGGTAATATATTGGAACTATTTTCCTGTTTTCTTATTTTCAAGGAGGTGTGTTGTGGTTTCTAAAAGAATCTATTTGGCTGGTTATCTTACAAAGTTTATTTTTTTGTGCTCGTACTTTTTAATTTACAAAAAAAAAATAAAAAAAATAAAAAGGAAAAAAATAAATTTCAGGTTATTAACACAATCAAAACTCGCTTATTTCTTTTGATAGGTGGGCAGGTAGTTCTTGTGCTATGGATTCTCTGTATGATTTGGAGCTTATATCAGAAACTGTGCCGGTAATTCTAGACAATTCAAAAATGTGGTATCATGTGCAAATGACAAGTATGAAGTTGGGAACTAGAGGGGTTGCTCATGTTCAAGGAGTTAGTCGGGTTGATCTCAAAGATAATAGGCGCTATTCAAATCTCTTGCTAATAAACCGAACTGCAAACCAGCTATCATGGTAATTTGATGAATTTTATTGTTGTGGCTTTTCATTGCCTTTTTTGTCTGTTATTTATTTATTTCTATTGTCTAGGAACCTGATAATGTTAGCAGCAGCAGTCAATTTAGGGGAGGGAGGGCACGGGGAGCTTGATTGTGGGTTAATGTAATTCATCTTAAATAAAAAATGAAAGAATTTTTTTTGCTCTTTTCAATCATTGTCGGCTACTCTGAATATTCTTGAAATTTAAGGAAAATGACTGAGGTAATCTTTATATCTAACGTGATTTACATTGAGAATTGTTTGAATGAGACATTTTTTTTAGCATTTTACTAGGCTGGGTATTCAAATGATCTGGAAATTTGGTGATATGATGGGAATTTTTTCTCGTGAGTGACCTCTATGTGTCTTGTTTTAAGAACATAACTCTGACATCTTAATGTCTTTTCTATTCTCCTGTGTTAATTTACTTGAATGCTGATTGCTATTAGATAAAGTCTAACTTAGTGTAGTTGATTATTGGCTTGATGTGGTTCAGAGCCTTGAATTATTTTAATCGAAGTTTGAATAGGGTTTCAATTGTTGCAATTGTTTTTTTGTTTTTTGTTTTTCAAATAATTTAAGACAATGTCATTCTTATTGTTGCTGTTCTATAAGGATGACTATCCTGCTAGCTTTTCATAGGCACTAATTATTGTAATCATTCAGGTTTATGGAATGCAAGGATCGAAAAAACCATACTGCTGTAATGCTACCACATTCATTTCTCCCATCAATGGTAGCTGAAAAATTGAGAGATGCAGCGGATAAGGTCTGTATGTAATACCATCAACTTACTTTTTTTTGGGGGGAAATTTCTTTGATTACTGTGCTGGTGACAAAAAATGGTCTCGTGGTTGATGTGATCTTGTTAAAAATCGAACAACAAACCCTAGCCACCCTTAGCTTGATCCTCAAGGTACGAAGTCTTCTTCGATAAGTTAGTGAATTGCACAAGGAATTTGGTTAATTTGGGGGTTTAGGGATTTTAATTCAAATCGAGGGTTTATCTCAGATTGGAATTGAGAATTTAGGGTTTTAAACCTAAATTCAAATAAAGATAGATTTGGTTTAATCAACTCACAAAATTGAATTGATTAAATCCTAAAATAAATTTACAGAATTGAATATATTCTAGCCCAAGTGAATTAAAGCAAGAATACTCTGAAAACCCAATAAAAGTTCAAAGAACTCCAAATAGCAAAAGCTTTCAATTTCACAATAGTTCCGAATTTTCTGGAATAATCTATAAAGCTAATCTTAAATATTAGTCTTAAACCGAGGTTAACCTATTAATAAAGCAAAAAGACTAAACTACCCTTGAGGAAATAATTAACTAAAACATAATAGGAGAACATTGTTCATGTCACACTGTTCATGTTATTGTCACTACTTGTGTTTCTTGCACGTTTTGACAAACTAGTCATCTATTAGTCTCTTTTGATTGGCTTAGAACTTGAGTCTTAACATTCCCCCCAAAAATGTCCTTGCCCTTAAGGGTATATTCGGGGAACATTTCTATCATGTCATAGCAATCCTTCCAAGAAGGTTCTTCCTTAGGAACTCCACTCCATTGCATCAACACCTGTCAATTCTTCTTCCCTCAGTTTTTCCTCCAGCTTTTGTAACGAAATGCTTTCTTTAGCTTATCCCATATCCTCCATTCTATCCCACTGAGAATTGTCAAGCTGAGATCGTCCTCCCTATACACAGTCCATATCGTCGCGCTACCTCTTTTTCTAGATAAGACATAAGTTGCATTACTCTCTTTTCTCGACTGATCTATTTCATACTCAAACCCAAGAAGTTTCAATATGAACTTTTGCTCTTTTGGCATCACAATCTTAAGCTCTAATAAGTATCTCAAAGACTGTTGGTCTGTAATTATAATGAACTTTCTGCCTAAATAAAGTCTCTATATCTTTACAATTTGTACCACCGCTAATATCTTCCTTGCTTATATGCTACAATTTTTTTTCATAAGACCCAGTGTTTTGGAGATGAATGCCGAAGGCTTCTTTTTCTACAATGACACTGCTCCAATATCATCCCCTCTCGCATCTTTGCACCCCCTTCGCATAGTCTCTAGCATATTAACTTTTCACGTCCTTAATTCCCTAGTTGACAAACCTGTTCAAGTCCACTTTTGGCTCCAAAACTTAAATTCCATCTTCATAACATCAAAATTTATTCTCACATTCCCAACTCTTCAACCATGCAATACTGAGTACCACATCAAGCCCAATTAAGGTTAGTACATGCAAGTCGACTACAATCCGCACCCCTTGCACATTCATCTTCACATCTCGAACTTCTTCCTCACACCTGAGTTTTTCGTCATTGGCTATCTCAACATAAATTGGCTCCACTGTAACTCCTCTTAACCCAACCTTCTTGGCAATCTGGCATTAATGAAGTTATGTGAAGATCCAAAATCCACAAGTAAGTTACCTCATGTTTATCTATCCAAGCGATAAGCCTCGTGGTAGAAGGCTTTTGAGCTCCCGACATGGCATTGAGTGACAACTCTGGCTCCTCTTCTTTATCATACATGGTCACTTCATTCTTTTCACCCCCACTTGAGTCAACATCCACACCACCCTTACCATATTCGTCATCACTAGTATCGACTATCACATACACTTGTGCTTACTTGTATCGGTGATCCATAACCCACTTTTCACCATGTTTGAAGCATAGTCCCTTCTTAATTCTCTTTTATATTTCCTCCCTAGAGAGTTTATTGACTTCTTTGGACTTCTTTCTCGTGGTGGCTTCAGCTAATTCCTTCCCTCTCCATGGAGTTTTCGTTTGCACAGTGTCAGCAAACCTGCTCACCATGTTCTCTTTGACCTGTCGCCTCTCGAAATAGTAACTCTCTTCTAGAATCTCAGCTATCGTCATAGCTTCCTGTAACTTCTGCGGTTGCTTCAACTTGAGCTCATTAGCTAACCATGGTTTCAACCCCCTACGAATGTCCCTACCAATGTCTCCTCCGACCAACCCCTTATCATAGTTTGTAGTCAGCGAAATTCTTCGATATAAACCTGCACCTTACCTTTCTGTCTGAGCTTAGCTAGCTGCCCATGATGGTTGACAATAGGTGATGGCACCTATTGAGTCATAAATTTACGCTCGAATATTGTCCATCCTAGTCGCCTTGCTTCTTTATTATATTGTGCTTTAATCCATTTCCACCAACTATTAGCCTTTCCATCTAGATAGAAACAAGATGTCGTAACTTTATCTTCTCTTGCCACTTGATAGACATGAAAGTAATGTTCCATCTTATCTAACCATTCATGCGAGTCCCCTCCGTCAAAGTGAGGAAATCCACTTTTGGTTTCCTCGGTCATGGTAACGATTTCCTCATTTCTCACCCTAATAGGTTTCATCATTCCCCCAGTTGTCCCTTCGCGACTCACTATAGGGCATTTGACCATAAAGCCTCCTATCTTGTTTTTGATGTTCTTCCTCATTATCGAACTCATCTTCCTCATCATACTCTTTACCTTCATAGTGGTCCCTTCTTTGCCTAGATATTCTAGATGGTGCCCTTTCGTTGACCCATCTCTCGACTTCTATTGCATCATTCTCTACCCGACCTCCTCTTCTAAATCTTTCATGTACCTTATTCGGCTTAACCTCAACCCTAGGCTTCGGCCCTTCTATTTCATCCTCCAAATAATTATCATGCCTCGAAATATTATACCGTGGTCCCTCTTCATGTGTTTGCCTAATATCCCTCTCTCATTTCTGTCCTCCAGCCATCCTTCTCTATATCCTCTCCAACCTTTCATTGGTTGCTCTCTTTATATCTTCTATGGACATTGTCAACTGCTCCATTGCCTTATAAAGTCTTACTTGATCCTCTTCTAAAGCTTCAAATCTTTCCCGATTGGTACTAGGAATACTCCCTACAATATTGGGATTATCCTTGATTTCCATTGCTTCTCAAAAATAGGATAAGAACTGTTTGAGGCTGTTCACGGCACTGTTCACGGTTACTATTCACAACACTGTTTGCGGTTACTATTTACAGCACTGTTCACTAACCAAATCAAACTCCCAAATCAGTAAATTAACTTCAAGAGCAATAAAAAATTATTACCTTAGCCTAGAGAGAGATTAACCCCTCAATGAAAGCACCAAATTGTTGAGGACCTGGTTAAGAATCTAACAAAAAACTCTAGCCATCCTTAACTTGATCCTCAAGGTACGAAGTCTAAGCGAATTGCACAAGGAATTTGGTTAATTTGGGAGTTTAGGAATTTTAATTCAAATTTAGGGTTTATTGTAGATTGGAATTGGGAATTTGGGGTTTTTAACCTAAATTCAAATAAAGAAAGATTTGATTTAATAAACTCACAGAATTGAATTGATTAAACCCTATTATAGATTTACAGAATTGAATATATTCTAGCCCAAGCGAATCAAAACAAGAATACTCTGAAAAGCCGATAAAAGTTCAAAAAACTCCAAATAGCAAAAGCCTTCAATTTCACAATAGTTTCGAATTTTCTGGAATAATCAATGAAGCTAACCTTAAATACTAGTTTAAAACCTAGATTAACCTATTTATAAAGCAAAAAGACTAAACTACCCGTAATGAAATAATTAAATTAAAACCTAATAGGAAAACACTATTCATGCATTATTGTTCATGCCACACTTGCACGTTTTGACCGACTGGTCATCCATTCCATCCCCTTCCATCAATCCAAACATAACCTTAGTCTCTTTTGATTGGCTTAGAATTCGAGTCTTAATAGATCTTTACCATATTATTTCTTGTGTTCTGTTCTAATAAATTTTCTAGGGACGGTACATTTCATTACCTTTATGTTGCAGATTCTAGTACTCATAACTGAAGTCTAAGAAATTTGAAGATATTTGTAACAAGCTTGTAGCCTGTGAAATTTATCCATATCTTCTCCAATTTTGGTTTTACAAGTTAAGATTAAAAAAAGTGTTTGGTGGTAGAGCTTATACCCAAGCTTTAGACCGTGCATAAATAAGTTTGTAACACATTTGGATGGTGAATATTATTTTGAGAAGGGTGATGTGTGTGGTGGTAAGTTAAAGTCGTCATCTTGTAGATCTATGAGGAGCCGAGTGATGTTAAAGAAATAAATTGTCCTATTTGATAGCTAAGATGGCTAGGTGGTAGAGAAGAACGATGGGTTGGTGGTATGCACACTTGGAGGCTATTATTGACCATTCAGTTTACTGGGTACTAGAATGTCTGTAGAAGTGATTTATAATTGTCTTAAATTATTATTTGACCGTGATGGCTCTAATGTAATTAAATTATAAACATCCGCTGGTTGCACTCGAAAGAGTTTGTCTACCAGAACCCAAAAGTAGAAAAAGCAAAAAAATTGGGAGACTGGTATTGAAGTTATCGATCCAGAGAAAAAGTCTTGATTTAATTTGGTTAAACCTGTAAAACCTACTGTATAGACTGGTATTGATATTAGCAAACTCCAGCAGATCGTGTTTCTTCATGGTTAATGTCCTGCAGTTTTTAGTGTTTGTGGAAAGACTATCCTCTAACACTCCTTCGTTTGTATGATACTTGGGCACTGACAAATTTTATATCCACAGATAAAGTCGCTCCTTGTTGATTATGATGCCATCCATGTTCGTAGAGGTGATAGATTAAAAACCAGAAAGGACAGGTATGGTGTTGACAGGAGCCTATTTCCTCATCTGGACAGGGATACACGTCCAGAGGCTATCCTTTGCAGGATAAAAAACTGGGTTCCACCTGGACGGACTCTTTTTATTGCTTCAAATGAAAGGACACCTGGTTTTTTTTCACCACTCTCTACCAGGTAAAAGCTCTAGTTCACTTCACACAAGATATCTAGTTTTAGTTTTAGATCTTCAGTTGACATGATTTATCTGGAAAGCAGATCTAACTATTTTCTTACGGAACACCTAACCCTGAGGTGTTGTAATGGCCATGGAGAATGAGAGTTGTGTGTGTGTGGGAGTGAGAGAGAGAGCGCTAGTGTTTCTTTGTATTTGATGATAAAGGTGAGGCGTTGCGTTTGTGAGGGTAATGATATGGGGAGATGGTGGAGTTGCAAACCATTCAAACTTCTTTTAGATTGTCTTGAGACCCTAAAAATGAACACGCAAGGATAGATGGAACACAATAGGATCAATGATTTTGTTTCTGGCACCTTTCATTTTGCTATCTCTAATGTTTTAGGCTTGTAGCATGCTTATATCAATGAGGTCTCAAAACTAATCATGAAAAATTGTTCGAAAATTTCATCCATTGGCAATTTTGATATTTTTTCCCCTCTTTTCCAGGTACAAATTGGCATATTCATCCAACTATAGTGACATCCTGGATCTTGTGATTGAGAATAACTATCAGTTATTCATGGTTGAGAGGCTTATCTTGATGGGAGCCAGAACATTCATCAAGACATACAAAGAAGACGAGAACGATCTCAGCCTCACTGACGATGCAAAGAAGAACACCAAGAACTGGCAATTACCTGTTTATACCATGGAAGATCAAGATTGCTGACATTGTTATCAAAATCCCCCACGAGTTTTCCGGTTCCAGGATACACTCTGTTGTATATCAAAATCTTGTAGTAACTTCAAGAGAGAATTACGATTACCAGGGAAAATGAAAGTCATGTAAATTTTGGTCGGAGGACTATGTATTCATCATTAACTATAGTATTTTTTTTGTTTCTCAGTTGCAGAAAATTTGAAGCCATTTTTGTATGTATAGCAATTGGCTAGTTCCCAGTTGGTATCAACTTGTGATTCATTTGCTGCTTACAAGTTTATTCTCGGCCCCATTGGTGACAAATTTTGCATTTGGTTACTCGTCTGCTGCATCCGCCATCCCCAAAACATATTAACAAATGGTAGTATCACATGCCAACGACATTGGATAATTGACAATTGATAGTAATTTTGTTTTGTTTTGTTTTTGTTTTTTTGACATTGGATAATTTTGTTTTGTTTTGTTTTGTTTTTTTAGTTTGATTTAAAGATTATTTTGGGGATAACAGATGCATTTTGATTTCTGTTTATTTCACTTTCTTTAGGGAATTCTGTAGGCTACTTGAGATGATATAAAATCCTTGATAATGTTGCAGTCAAGGTTGCATCCATGGAACTGAGAAACTTTTGAGGACATGCACGTTTTCCATGATTGGTGTAAACAATTGTACATGCTCCTAAACTGCTGTAATATTTGTATATGCATGTCAAAAATCAAAGTTACAAATATAGATAAGCAAAGAAAAATAGAATCCCCCTGGGAATTGATGATTGCCATGATGAATTCCTGCAAGTAAATTGATTAGTTCCCCGTGATGAGCATATCTGAATCCAACCACGTCTTGGCCAATGACATTTCTATCTCAGAATTTAACAAGTCCAGGTCTAACATTCGCGGCAATCTTCAGATTGAAGTTAGTGGGACTGAGCTTCAAGAAGGATGTTGGTGGCAACATTGACGTCATTTCTAGCATGCACAAGCGCCTGTCTGGCCGAATTCCTGTCAAATCCCATAGAAACCAGCACAGCAATGGAGTCTTCTGATGGCTCTATGGTGGAAGGCACTGGCAAAGTGTAGTTTCTCTGAAACCAAAGAGATAGTCAAGTTAATTGCTTCGGCAAATAAATTGTCGTTAACTATGATAACATTATCGTAAGAGAAAAGCGACTTTCAGTATAAAGTAATTTTCTCGAGATGTGTACGATTACACGTGGACAATTAAGCACATTAAAGCTGATAATCCTCAATTGATAAATGTCCCTGATTAAACTTTTGTCGCAAACTATAATGCTCTTTACATGTAGAGTTCAATATGGCACCAAAAGCAATGAAATAAATCATAAATATGGAGCATTTTAATACGACCTCCAGAGACATCATGTAATAAATATACCAAAATTCATACTACATAGACTATGCAAGAACAGAGCGTCAAATTCCTCAGAGCAGAACTACCAATGAAGTGTACTCTAATTCACAACTAAAACATGCTTTAAACAGAGCAGAATTAAGAAATTTATCGTAGGCACTTGCCTCTGCTTGGTGTCCAGCATAGGATGGTGCACTTCCCAGAACATTCCTACTTGGTGATGCAGGCGGATTCCCCATAGATGGCAAACAAAGTCGCCTAAAGAAAGAAGCAATGAACTCTGGGAACTGACACAAGAATTACACTAGTTAACTTTCAATAATCTTCAAGACAACGCATATCCACACAAAAAATAGATGGTAAGAGCAATTTGAATTTTATAAAGATTCAATTTTAGTTCAAATTCCGATAAATCGTGACTGAAATCCTATTAATATTATTGACTCCAGTGACAGCCTTCAGGCATATGTACAAAAGAAATACATCACAATTCACAACAAAATAACCACAATCATACCAGCTAATGCACTAATAATGCAAACCTACAGAGAAATTTTTATTTTTGATACACTTTTTTTTCAAGAGGGTTCTAACTTTTTCCTGTTTCATTCCCACACATCCATAACTTTTTACTTCCAAGGGAAAAGCATCCATTCCAACAGTTGAACAGAGTACCAAAAAATTGTAATTGCAAACAGGAATGTCCTTTTTTGGGGTTCAAAAATCATAATAAATTTATTACCTTTACTTTTCGGATGCGGAAAAAATTTAGACGATACAAGGAACCAGCAAGAATGCCACATATCCCAGGCAATATAGATCTTTTCCAGGATGATAAAAGAAGCTGCAAGACAAAAAGTAGGTAAGATCTCTAGGGCCGGAGGGAAAAGGGGAGAAGATGTGGCAAATGTAATTTATTACACCAACACTCACCTGAAGACCAGCAAGATATATGAAAGACTTGTCAGAAAAGTGGCCGCCAAATATACGATACCTCGTTGAAACTGGAATGTCAAAGTAAAATGGTACGAACGAAGCAAATATAAGACCATATGGTCCAGATGTGAGTTTCATTGCAGGATCTGCAAATACACAAGATATACGTGAATTCTGTTGATCAACATTAACACTTGAATTACGCAAAAGTAGGTGTGATAAATTAAAGCTCTGCTTGATACATCTTATCCTTTAAGCCCAGGTGATAATGGGAGCAAACTCTAGCATCTAAAGCTGGACCATGGAAAATGATGTAACAAAAGCATAACATGAAAAAGAAACAATGCTCTATCTTGAAGAAAACCATTCAATAAACTGTATTGCTTATCTTGCTTCACATAGTATCCTGTGACCATTTCCATTGAAAACCGTAGTGGCTTAAGGAGAAACAAGAGAGCATGAGGGTTGGGTCACATTTTAACTTCAGCATATAGAAGAAACTATTAGACAGATAAGGATTAGGTGAGCGAATCCTCACTGACTGAGCAGATCTAGAGTGCCTCATGGAACACATATTTAACTATTTGAAATTAGAAGAGAATTTAAGCAATCACAGAAAGCATGCATACCTTTTAGAAGTGCTAGTGTAAGGACCTCAAAGAGAAATGAAACTGTTACAGAGAAGAATATGAAGACCTGCACAAATGGAATACATTTGCTTAAATAGGATCAACAAAAAGAAGAAGAAGAAGAAGAAGAAGAAAATGGGTACCCCACGGTTTTATTCTTTTATTTTTCTTTGTTCTGATCATACCGTAAGTAATATAATACCAATTCAAACGTCCTTATAAGAAGCACAAGATATTTGTGATTACTTTCTAAAATAGGTAATTTATAAGATATAGCCACAATATTCATGAGTGGTATTAAATGGATGATTACTCACTGAGTACTTGTTGGAACCTATCTGTCTCTCAAACAACCTAAAGTAGTATAGCAGGTAGAGTCCAAACAACAGTTCTGCTACAGATGAAAAGGCAAATCCTGACGCAATCAACCTCCATAATCGAAAGTTTTGGAAAATATCCTGTAATTAAATATAGGAGATCTGATTAGAAAACACTATATCTCAATGTAGTTCTAAATCATGCACAGTATATCCCAATCAAGAACCCCACCATAAATCATCAAAAGTCGTAAAATGAAAAGAACCAATTCCAAACTAATGAAGGAGAAAGAGATGAAACAAAGGGCAATCAATTAAGTTAAGCCAACTTAAGATTACCATACCCAATTCTACTTGCATGTTAAATGCACCTTTCGAAACAATTTATGAAAACAAAAACAAAAACAACAAATCTTAACTGAAACATAGTAGTAAATGCATTAAAAAGGTGAAAACTGAAACATACTTACAAACATCACAAGTGCTGCAAAATGTAACTGCATAAGTACAACCCGTATGCAAGCTATCCCTACTCATATGCAACATGACAATGAAATAGCACAAGGCTTGTACAGGAAACAGTCACACCAGCTCTATGACTCTATCCTATACACTATACATCCAGGACAGTGATGAAGTCTTGGGCATGTAATTTTTTATTGAAGAGAAAAAGGGTAACAGAATTCCAATCTCATTCAAGTTTTCTGTCCAAAAAAGCACAACACGCACTTCCAATTCACCTCAAAAGCGAATCAACATAAGTTCACAGATCAAGATGACACAATAAAGACAGGCAGCATAGTTTCTACTACAAAAATATATACAATCTATTTCCAATTATACAAACCCCCCCCCCCCCCCCCCCTCCCCCCACCAAACCAAAAAAAAAAAAAAATCCATGGCAAACTCATAGGATCGTAACATTCACATACAACAAGCCAAAAATTGGAGAACCAAAATTAAATTTTGATCATGAATCAAACATTAGTACCAAAAAAAGCACAAACCCAATTAAAATTACACGTAAAAAACGACAATTAAGAAAAATAAAACAAACCTGATATGACAAACCGAGCTTATTAAAGCGGCCTTGGATCCCAAAGAAGACGGAGAAGAGAGCACAAGCGATGACGAACGCTCTCGTCACTGGAGCATTATCTGTGATGTGACCCACCAAAAAAAAAAAGTAAATTTCAATTTGATCAATAAATGCATGCTACAAATTTTGTTATTTTTACAAGAACAGAGGACACTACGTACTAAAACCAGAGGGGCCGCCGTTCATCTTCTCTTCAAAGAGAAGTTGAAACCAACAACCAAAGTGCTTTGGATTTTGATTTGCTTTCGTTAAGTTTTCTGTTCGCGACTGAGACTCCTGTTTCTCTCTCTCCTTTGTTTAGTTTTTGCTTTGTTTTATTTTCTGATTTTAATTTCTTTTGCTCTTTTATTAATTTTTTTTAGCTTTTTTTTTTAATGGGCTTCGTTTTCGAGCCCGAGATGGATAACCAGTAAATAGACAGGATTGGAGGAAAAAAAACTTATATAGTGACGGTATTATTTTTCTGATGTTCACATATGTTTTAATTAATTTCTTTTGATTGATTTTTTTTTTTTAATATAATTGGAATATGTGTCATTTATTTATTGGATGGTTCTATAGGAATGATCTTATATAAGTTTTTCTCAGGTTCAGAGGCGTTGTATAGTATTAATAAATTTACTGCAACGCCTCCAGTGTCATGTGGCACTATCACAACCATTGGGTTTCGATCCAACGGTTGCGATTTGCGTAGAGCTCACTCGAGTAAAAAAATTTAGATGTTTTTAGTTAGTTTTACTGCTTAGCACACGGATCATTGGATGAAAATCCAACATCCCACGTGCTGCCACGTGATCTATTGGAGGGGGTTGCAGTAAATTTATTACTTTCCAAATAAACAAGGATGGCGAGAATTCCTAGATTTAAAATGATTTTTTTTTTTTAATTATGAATATATATTAATATATAATTTGATTTGATTTGATTTTTCATTTCAAATAAAAAATTAAACAAATATTGAAATTCGAGATCCTAAACTATTTTGTTTGATATTCAGAATAATTTTATTATTCTCAAAATAATTGATATGAATTTTTTTTTATTCCGATTTCCTAATCAAAATAAGACAACAAATTCCAATCAGTTCCGACCTATTACCATCTCTACTATTAGGCACATAAATTAATGTGTTTTTTTGTTGCTATTTTTCTATATTAGGTTTTATTTAAATTGATTATTTCTGCTAAGTGTGGATATTTTAGTTAGTTAATCAATAATAAAGATAATTAAAAAAAACAAACAAACAAATAACACTTGATTGGTAAAAGAGAACACCTTCATTAGCAAAACAAAGGTGACTTTCAAGTTTCAACTGCACCATGAAACAAAGGACGAACAGATAAAGAAATCTTGGCATTGAAGGCACATCAAATTTGTGCTCTTTAATGGCCTCTAAGCAAAGAGCTAGAAAATAAAGAGGCTTAATCTACTCTAAATATTCTTGGAACTTCTTCTTCTATGAATTAATCTTGTTTAATCCATAGCTCAAGAGGGAAAATGAAATAAGATAAGGTTTATGTATGTACAAAGAGCAAAGCTGTTCATTGTTCTACTCAGGCATGGTTTGGCCACAGGCTCTTCCACTTTAAGATCTCCTCCTCTTTGTAAAGCTTTCTGATTCCTGCGTAAAATCCGTCAGCTTCATTGCCTACTTCCCGATGATCTTTCCTGTTAATCATCGTTCGCCTCCATCTCGAGCCAGTAGGGTATTGGTTAAACTCCAAAACCACCATATCTGTCAGCAAATACATCAGATTCTTGACTTGTAATGAGGTAATGCAGAAGTTTTAAAACAGGAAACCAAAATGAAGTAAAATTATAGATCAATGTGTTTGATGATATATAAAATGTCCGAAATTTAAGCATGATGAATCACTTCAAGCAAAATTGTAGCCAATAAACCTTCTGGCTGCATATACAAGCAAGTAAATGCACAAAAACGTTTCTGTATCCGAGCGGATTGCTGAAAAGCCATATAGTGCTGAGTAATAATAAGCCAAACCCAATGGGGATCAGTTAATGTTCCATCATATAGAATGTCATAACTCAGTAGAAAAATGACAATATGTGCATGAGAAAATCTACAAGCCTACAATGTACATTGTATGCTCTAGATTAGAACAAACGTCACTCGTGTCTCGGATATACAAAACTCAATGCAATGAATTGAGATTAATTGCAGAATCTAAGATGATTTACTCACCATTATAGAGGCAAAGGCAGTGATTTTCATTTCTATCACATGATTCCAAGTGACCAACAACACCATACCACCAACCTGCATTACAGTAAAGCTCAAATTATTCCTCTGTTAAACCAGCACCAATACCATGACCAATTTCATCAAATGCAGGACAAAAAACGCACCGTAAGGGAATTCTTTGTTTCGTCTCCACTGGATCTCAATGTAGTCACCAGGTTTTAAGTCCTCTAAGCAATCTGAGACGTGAAGAACATGTGAAGGAGTATCAACTGGTGGTGCTCTTAGCCTATCCCAGGAAATGTTTTCCTCTACCATTCGCCGCCCATGGGTTGAGTACCTGCAAATACAAAATCCATTTCCAGTTCATATTGAAAATCCTGAATGTTGTAAGATGTAAAGAAGGGCTTCTCTGTGGAATACCTTGCCCGAAAAGTATCTGTCCGCGAATCATAGCTGAGTTGAGCATCATAACAAGACAGCATAAACCCAATATGTCCATTCTGCCACCAAAGACACAGATTTAAATTGAATTGTCCAATGATCAAACTATCAATACAGTACAATACAGCTGCAATTAACAACATGTATGTTAACAGAACAAACAAGACCAACATTTTTCAAAGGATCAGTGATTGGTAGTTATCAGATAAAAATTTATAAATAATTGAATCTTAACCGTCTATTGCTATATATACACATATTGCAGAAGATCAGTACTGAATCCAACTTTCTTGAAATTAAGTTGTTAGCAGCAAATTAATTATTTACCTCACGATTATAGACCTGAGCTGGGAACCAGAATTCGCCACTTTCAAGAGAAACAAACCATGCCATGATTGAACCATCTGGTAATGAACTTCTAGACTCATTCTTGTTCTCCAACTTTGGTTTGATCCAATATAAAGGCCAATAGCTAGGGAGAGACCAGAAAATTGCATTTTGATGCTTATTAATTGTAAGGCTTGATCTTGTTCTTGAGGCTAAGTGCCATTGCCATTCTCTATAAGCAGCATCACCAATCACCCTCCCCCATTTCTGCTTCAAGTGTTTCTCCCACAAATGATCACTTGTACATCTCTCTCTTAAAGAGCTACAAACTCCAGCCATGTTACACAAACCAGCTGGTGAAAGCCTCTCAAGAATGCACTCCAAAGTTAAATCAGGCAAATCCAAGAGGGAAATCTTTTGTTCCTCCATTTTACCAAGCTTTGAACCAAAACTCACCTTCTTCTTCAATGTCTTAATAACAAGGTCACCTTTTTGAAACCATGAAACCAAAAAGCTTGATAATTCCTTCCAAAACCAAGGTGACAACAATCTCCACTCACTCTTCATTGGTGGGTTACACTTAAACTTAGGCCTCAAAGCCCTCAAAGACAGAGACTTTGACAGTAATATGAAAGAAAAACAAGATATCAAGAAGAAAAACATTGAACTTGAAGTGAATTTTCAAATGGGTTTGTTTAGTTTTAGCACTAAATGAGAGGAAACATATAAAGAATCAAACTTTCAAATGAAAATCAATGGGGTCATATGATTCATGAAGTCATGTATATATAGAAATATAAACCAACATATAGGGAACATGATGTGTGTACATAAGATTTTACACAAGGCAAGATCCACCAATGGGAATTAAAAGAGTGTTAGGGTTAGGGAAAATCAACGGAGTTGTCAAGTGAGCTTAAAGATTATAAAAGTTGTAATTAAATATCAGTACATCTGTAGACACCTCAACTGACTGACAAAACATTGATTGCTGGTTAGTTATGATACCACCAAACTAAAAAGTGAAGGGCTTTGCTTCTTAAATGCAACACCAAGGCTTGAGGCTTTAGCATGGAATAGAGTGGGAGAAAATATTGTGCAATATTCAAACTATCACATTATTATTTTACACTTTAATTGAATATCATTATATATATATATAGTTAAATTTAAAATTATCATATGATATATTAATGTAGCACTCAATAGATTCGAATCCAGCTAGTGCGTTTCTTGTAAGAGCCTTGGACAGCCATGAGTTTTACTTATTCCGTTTAAATCCGGAAAGGATCATTTGATGGTGGAATTTCCAACGATTTAAAAAAAAAGTGTAATTGAATGGTCAAGGAATGGTAAGCAGTAGTTTCTTGAGGACATTGACAGTTAAAAGATTGAAGTATCATTGAGAGGACAAATGAAAAATGAGGAAAAAAATATATATTTGAGGAATAAAATCTAGGAGAAAAGTGCTTGTTAGATTTGGTATTCATGAGAATCCATGAAGAGCCACATGTCAATATCTATGAATGTGTTGAGAAGCAACTGAAAACTTTTGAATGTGATTAGAAAAACAAAAAGGAGATTATTGATATTTGTTGGCTAACCCTAGATAATAGACAAACAATTAGGTGAAATTGGTGCAATTTTAGCTAACCTAAATGTGCTTGCTTCTAAACTTGGTGTTCATCCATTTGTGAGTGGAAAAACACTTTCCTTGTGTGTGTATATATATTATAGAGAGATTTTTTCCTTCAATAAATTGAAAATAACTCGATTCATTTTAGTAGAGACAAATTGATATTTGTCCTCATAGTGGGTTCATTGAATTCGGGAAATTTATAAAATTGACCTGTTTGATTTGGTCAAATACAAAATTAACATCAATTTTACAAAAAAATTTTACAATAAAAAATATAACCTGACCAAATTACCCTTAATTAAAATCTTCCATTTCTTTATTATATGAAATTTTGTAACTTAATAATTTTTTTTAAAAAAAAAAATTCATCCTAAATTTTTTATTATTTATACCACACATCACATGATTCACATATATACAAATAATTAAATACTTTTAAAACATCATTTTTTTTTTCCAAAGATTCATTTAATCAAATATAATGTCTTTCATTTTCTCATAACACACTCAATTCTCATTTATTTTGAGTGGACGTCGATGAAAATGGGCGGCCGTTCGAGTCCCCTTTATTTTTATATTATTAAATATAATTTTTTTTTAATCAAGTGTCATATTAATTTATTGAGATTAATTAAAAAAAATTGAGATTAATTTTATATTTGACCAAATCCACCAAAAAATTAAATAAATTATGTTGATCACAGGAGAAGAAAGGGACCATTATTCAATCAATAATAATTCATTTGGAGGTGAAGGGCATTAAATTTTGTGAAATTGTGAGATGGGTTGTCAAATGTTTGATATGATATGTCTCAAAAGCCATAAAAGCTCACCTCATGCTTTTGCCTAACTTCCACCAAACTCTCAAAGATTACATTACAGCCATGTAAATTGGGGGAAAAATAAAAAATCAGTGCCAACAAATTAAATGAATAGGAACGCGCAATTGATTTTCATAAAAAAATATTAAATATTCTTTAATTTAACGGAGAGACGAATCAAAATTATTTCATTAATATTTCATATTTTTCATTAATTGTGGCTCCCCCACTAAATGTGATTTTCATAATAGCCTTGTTTGTTTAAAGTCAATAAGTTCAAATTTTATTGATCGATGAAAAAGAGAAACTATAGGAGACCTCCAAATTTTTGCATTGTTACATATGACACTACCAATGTTCTTTTCCCTTTTCTTTATTGAGTTTTGTTATTATCTAAAAGTGATAATTGTTTATAAGAAGAAGATGCCACCATTTTGTGCTTGTGAATTGTGATCCCATAAATAAAAAAAATGTCAATATAATCTCTCGCTGGTCCTCAGTAGCTCAATAGTAGAGCGGTCGACTATTAATTGATTGATCGTAGGTTCGAATCTTATCTGGGGAGATTTGATTCTTTTCGAATTTAAAATTATTGGAAATTCTGCTAGCATATAGAGAAAAGAATGTTGTTTAATGATTCGTTATTTGAGTAGATAACAACAACCATTTCACCCTACATGAGTATTTTATCATGCTTTTCTTTTTGGGTGAATGCATGGCTTTTTTTTTTTTTTTTTTTTTTTTTTTTTTAATCTCGGGCATGAGTATTTTATTTTATTTTATTCTTTGAAATCGTTGGAAATCTCACCGCCTAACCACCTCTTATGGGCTTAAGTGGAGTAGGTAAAACCTCCGGCTGTCCCCGGCTCTTACAAGAAACACACTCCCTGGATTCGAACCTAGTACCTCAAGGTGAGATCCTAAACTCTACACCACCAAACCATGGGGACTATCACTCGTATTATACTATCTACTAAATCATTTCTTTTAAAAAAAATAAAATTATATTATCCAATAAAGTGTAAAGGAATCTTCAAAAGGCTATTATGAAGGAGAATATTATGAACAAGTATAATAAGAGATTTATTACGATTATGGGATGGAAAGGGACCCTCTAATAGTGAAGGAAAACTTGGATTTGGATTTTGATTTTTGATGCTCCAAATCTTTTTCAGGCCACTAGTTTGGTCTGCATAAGAACAAACTCAATTAGAAAGGCCATCAGTTCATAAGGAATGAAACCCACCAGGCCACCATTGGGATCAAAGGTTTAATATTAAATGAGGTGATGTCAACATTACTAAATGGATTCCACAAAGTTTTTTTTTTTTTTTTTTTTTTTTTAACTAGGGTGTCCGGATCAATTTACGCGTATCTCGACTAATTTTCGGGACCAATGATCCGTGTCCTCAGAAGTTTCCCAACACAAATTAACCCCAAAGAAATATTTAATGAAATTCGAATCTTAACTTTTACCAGTGACAAAATCCGTAGAGATTGATTCCACAAAGTTCAAAATAAAGGAACACAAAAAGAAAGGGTCCAAAATTAAAGGGTATCATTTGAAGATAATTATAAGTTGAGCTTTAGAATCAATCAATGAGGTTTTAAGCTAGCAATTATGACTTGTTAAGTTTGAGATAAGTAAGCAAATCATTGTTCAACAGTGAGATCGGATTTTACAATGATGATGTGGGCCCTCTTTTCTTCAATTTTTTTATGATTATTATTATAAATATTGTCACATTGTAAGTTGTAACAGGCAACAAGCAAGCAAATTCATTAGAAGAATGAGAGGCAACAAAGTAAAAGTGACATTTTTATTTCCCCAAATAATCTGAAATGTCCTACAGAAACTGAGTTTCCTAAAAAGCCATATCGATATAGGGCAAAACAACACAAGATACTGGGCTGGCTTCTTGAACACGAGTACAACAAAATGTCACAAAACAGCGTGGAGAGAGTCGATAAAGATTCACTCTTGATGCTTAAAGACCTAATCCAACTGTGCGGCCATCTCTCCTTCGAAGTCCAGCAGTGTACTGCTTCTCCAGATCTTGCTGGAGTTGTTCCCTCTGCTTCTCGGCTTGGAGGAGACCGCCGCCATCTTGATTGCTGGGTTTGTGCTCTACCTTCACATCGCCCTTCACACCCTACAATTGGCCATATGTACCAAGGCAACCTCAGACTCTAAAACAGTGTTAGTAGGTGAATAAACTCTTACTGAGAGCGACTCATACATATGGGCACACCACATACAACACTATTGGATCTATTTCAATGTAGCCATTTGGAAACAACTAAAACAAATCACAGTAACTGAAATACACTTGGACATGGAAAGAAACACATGCAATACAGCTCACACAAAGGAGTGAAAATGAAATATACCATGAGTTTGTTGAACTTTTCTTGTCGATCGCTATCATCAAATAGTGCACTATCCCACCGATGACCAGACTGAAAAAATTGCGACCCAGAATTTAACTAAACAATTTAGTGAAGGAAAAGGATAAACTGGTGATAAAAAGAAATATTTATCCAAGAAGCCAAATATAACTAGGAAACTCCTAGATATACCTCTTCAGGAGTTGTGCTCTTTTTGTTCCCCCACAGCAGCTTCTTCTTTTGGTCAGTTGACAAGTAACCAACCCCAACAAGGTTTTTATTAACTGCATTACTCAAAAAAATTCCAAGTGAGAACAACTTCAGGATGATCATGATCATTGATTCTATCTCTTTAAAGGGAACTACAACGAGAGTGTGCAGGGAGCTGATTTAGAAAGGAACTCTTCATTTATTTCAAGAAGCACATAATAGAAAAAGAAACTTTCATCAAGATATGGCCAAGCAGAAAGATTTACAAAAGTTAACCAAGTGAAAGCAAAAAACTCACTGGAAGTGGTGACAGCAGCAATAAAAAGTAACACAACAAAAACAAAAAAAAAATGTTTAACTGTGCCTGATGAACAAATAGGCCATATAACCCAGCAGAAAACTGCCCTCAAAAGACACCCATAAGATAACCCCTTCCCTGTTTGAAAGAATGAAAAAGAAGGATGCATCTTGGAGCTTCATAGACATGGAGACTTTGTCCCAGAAGCAGTTGGAAAATAAATTAAATGTGCTAACCGATGAATTTATTCCTGACTCATGTCACCCCAACCACGCTCATGATGTGCTCAATAGAGTATAGGATTTAAGGAATAGAACAGACTGGCAGCCAATTATTAACCTCTCCAAGTACCATAAAAAGTTCAGTCATAAATAATCAGCAAGAAAAACCAAAAAGTGAGCTAAAATACTTAAACATAAACTAAGTTTCATGACAAGTTTCATTTCGTCATGGAAAAACAACTATAGATGAGAACCAGAAACACTTGAACAAATAAAGTCGAACAAACTATTCATAATCAAAATCTTTGGAAATGTAAATCGATTTCATTTTGCCTTAGCATAAATAATATTAATGACATGCTATTTACAATTATAAATTAGTATCTATCAAGCGAGTTGATTAAAAAGGAGTCGGATTGAGGACAGAGGATATCAAGCACTTGCACTTCGCTCCTAGACAACAGCAAACACTAATCATCGATCACTCCATAAAATTGACCCTTTCATTCAAGAAAGGGTCAATTTATGTGTTCATAATATTTTCCTAATTATGAATCTGATCTCCCGATCCTAATTATGTGTTCATAATATTTTCCTTCATAATAACCTTTTGAAAATTCATACCTAATTCAGCTGCTCTCATTGCAGCGACTTTTGCCGCATCTAAATCATTAGCAACAGAGTCATTGGCATGAGCCTGTGCAAGCGCCTCAGTACCACCAATATCTTGAGCTTGCATTGAACTTGAAGACATCTTCCCGCAAGCTACAGTTGTAGATGACTTTGAAATTAATCATACATCAATAATATAATGATTAAATGCATATCAAACAAATGGAAACAGCAATAGATAAAAAGGAAAGCAAGAAAATAAGACTTTACCATCTTTCACATTATCAGCACCCTTGTCCCAATTAGAAAACTTTTGTTTTTTGGTTGGAGTTTCTTGTTTTACACTGGCAAAATCAGGTCTATCTGCCCTGTAGTATCGGTCCTTGTCCCTGTTGGTTTCACCATCATCGTGTTTCTTCTTTCCCTCGTTGTCAAGCTTCTGACCATCCAGTCCCTTTGGGTCACTCCTATGAGCTTCTCTGAATTGGTAACCGCCATAGGTCTTACCAGAAGATGAGTCATTTCGATGACCTATGGATTTTTCATAAGTGACTCTGCGATCATTTCTAATATCTGCCGAACTCCTACGATAATCTCTTTTTTCATCTCGGCCGTCTCTGTCCTGCTTATGCCAATCTCTGTCCATCTCGTCAGAATTGGTGCATGTGTGTTTCCTACCAGATCCACCTCTGTCAGATGAAGAATCTTTTTCTTTATTTTTCTGACGCTCTAGATAAGATGATTCCTTCTCCTTGTCCTTGCTTCTATGCCCAGTAACATCATACCTATCACGGGAAGATTTGTCTGCACTGCTCAAATAGTCCTTGGACCTACTATGATCTCTTGACTCCAGACCAGAACGAGAGGATAACCTGTGATAATTTCTATCTTCATCATTTGGATACTTGTCATGTCTAGTATAGTCATCATGCCTAGAGTAATTGTGGGAATTCCTGGACGACTGAAGATCAGAATGTCTAAATGAATCACCACCTCTAACATGGTGACTTCGACCAGAATCCCTGTCTAATTCCCTCTCATCATCCTTCCTTTGTTGATGGTCAGAGACTTTTGCGGGATCATCCCTTGAAAATATTGGACTAGCACTATGATCATGCTTAGGACTCCCTATATACAAACAAAATCTTCATTAAACAAAAATTAATCAATCAGAATTGTGGGTAACAAACAACCTGAACAAATTAAAGATCTTTAAAATTAAATTAGGACATCACTTCATAAAGCACTTCTGTTCACACTTGAGCAACACGGGTAAAACTACTAGTTAATTTTTTTTCTTTTTTGAGAAAAAAACTAACAAATATATTAGTTCGAGACAACATATACAGATTTGGAACAGCAGTCCACAAAAAATCAAAAGGTGAAAAGCAGGATATATATAACAAAAACAAATCCAACATTCCCATTACAAGTAAATCCCCCCCCCCCCCCCCCCCACCCCCCTTCCCCTATCCCAAAAAACTATATACAAAATTATTTTTCCTTCCAATCACTCCCATTAGTCTAGTGGTTGCAGTGTCCAACCATAATCCCCAACCCCAAGTTTAGAATCCAATGCATATGCAGGTGAAGCTGAGGGATTTCTTGTCATCTAAAAAGAGCTCTATCAAAATAAGATTTATATCTTCTGCAACAAATCATTCCAATCCCATGTCACATAATTGTCTAGAATTCTTACCCGTGCCTTTTCCAAGTAAGAGCGTAATCTTAACAAATTTATCTTCTGCTACACTCACTTATAGTAAAACTAAAATGGCAACCTCATATTGACCCATTGGGTTAAAAAAATCTATAATTTAAAATTTTATACCAACTACTTCATAGCTATTTACTTATGCAACAGGCAAACCATATTGTCAGAAAAACACGAAAGAATAATAGCAAAAAGGAGCGTAAATTTGGCAACATCATAAAACTAGAAATACACTGCATGAAATAGGCCATTTGACAGACTAACCATCTGATGAAGACGACCCATTGGCCGGAGTACGGGCCGGAGTACGACGGCGATATTTCCTGTTAGCTGCATCACTTGACAGTCTACGAAATGATGCTTTTGTGTCCGGAGGCGACGAAGATGGCATCCTGACGAAACCCTAAAACAAAAATTAAAAAAATTATAAGTATTTCCACTTCATCTTACTCATTTTTCTCAGCAGTCAAAACAAACCAAGAAACCAACACAGCACAACACGTCACCAAAAAAAAAAACTATTCGAATTAGGTACAATAAAAATCGCGAAAATGAACAATTGTGATAAATTTATAATGAAATATACTGCAAGAAAGTGAATAGCGAAAACCTGGAGGGGTCTCTTGGGTTCAATTGAAGAGAAATTGGTTCATTTACAGGGTAAATTTTTTATTTTTTATTTTTTGGGATCGATTTAAGTTTAGGGTTTGTTTGTTTGTGAGGGGGAATTTGGGGCTTTAAAATTAAGCTACGAATCCTAAAAAGATAGTTTTCCACTTATCTCATTGGCTATGTGAGAGGAAAAAAATTCTTTTCAAACTTTTTTTATGTCCTTTTTTTCAAATAATTTTTTTTTTTGAAATATTATATTATTGACAAATTTCTATCTTATTTTATAAAAAATAACCCGATTTCTCTCTCAAAAAAGATAATCCTCTTAAGAAACTAGATAAAATTCATCTTACTTTCTTTGTATTTATATGTATGTATATTATTACAAACATACCTTACATATTTCTTGAGAGATAAAGGAGCATAAACTTGCATTCTTTAGTGTAACAAAGGAATGAATGACGTAATATAACCAACAAATTAGTAAATGACATGTATGATTTAATATTCATTTTTTAATTATTTTTAATATTTTAACACGTGTGACAATGAATTATTGAATTGTTAAACAGATGACGTGGTATCTCCATTGTATTGTAGATTTTCTCTATAATTATATCCTAGCAAATAACATCAATTTTTTTTTAAGAAGAGTCATTAATAGTCGAATCATAAACTCGCCTCCGCTTCTCCAATATTAACTTTTTCATTTAGGATCAATCTCTTATGATAAATATTGAGAAATATTTTCATTTTTAATAAAATGATAGTAAACTCCACTCTCATGCTATACTATCAACGGTAGGAAATTTCCTAAATATAAGATATATTTATAAGGTGTCTTGTGATAAGACATGTTCTTAATATGTAACTTTTAGAAAAGACACCAAATGAATGAATATATCTTTTAAAGGAAAAAAATATGACATTTGAGTTGGAATGGTACATTGAAGAGTTATAACTTTTTTAAGGATTGAATCTTTAAGCCTAAAAATACCTCTTCAATGACAACTTTCAATGTCTATAAATATGGTATTGGGCTCTTAATTTTTATTCATTCAATTATTCAATCACATTCACTATTCTTTCACTAATTCTAGGCACATTAAAGAGTTTAAGTTTAGAGTTGGAGAGAGTTCCACCATTTCCTAGTTCGTGTCCTTGATTCAAAGGACTGCCTCTTAATCAAGAAGTAAAAGTAGCATAGGAGAACATTAGCTACAAGAGATCTGTAATGCACCGAATCGAGACTAATAAGTTCTTAAGGAAAGAGTCAACACTCAACTTGGTTTTGTTATTGAATAATCTACAGATTCTCAGGTTTTTCTAATTCTTAGTTTTGTTGATTTAATGTATAATTGTTATCCCCATATATTATTTATAAGTTATGCATGAATATTTTATAATATGCATGTTTAGAATGCGATTAATAACACATCATGCCCAACATCAACTAGGAAAAAAAGTGTTGTGTAATTTTTCAACTAGATAAAAAAAAGTGTTTACCTTAGAACTTGTGGGGGAAAGCCTTGTTTTTCGCCAACTACGTTCTAAATAATTTACCTAACAAAAGATTGGACAATACACCATATGAATTGTGGAAAGGTCACACACATTTCTATAAATATCTGAAAATGTGGGGGTGCCTTACCAAAGTAATGGTTCCTAAACCTAATAGGGTTATACTATGACCCGAAACTGTTGACTGTATATTCATTTGATATGCTCACAACAGTAGCGCGTATCAATTTTTGGTACATAAATATGAGATTCCTGACATCAATCTAAATATGATAATTGAGTTAAGGAATGCGACATTATTTGAAGAGACATTTCATTGTAAAGAAAAACAAAGAATGAAGTCTCTAAAAAGAACCATTGATACTGCTACAAGTAGTGATCAAGTAAACAAGAATTAGATAAACATGAAAATATTGAGGAAAATTAACCTAGACCTAGCAACAGAGCAAGAACGTCTAAGTCATTTGTACCTAATTTTCCAACATACCTGTTAGAAAATGAGCCTTAAAATTATAAATAAGCAATGTCTTCTTCAGAGATACCTTTATACTATTAATAGTGAGATTGATTCTATCATTCAAAACCATACTTGTGAGTTGGTTGATCTTCCTCCAGGTTGTAAGGCGCTAGGCTACAAATGGATTTCAAATGGAAGATGAAGTCAGATGAATCAATAGATAAGTATAAGACAATACTTATCATAACATATTATAGACAAAAAAACATTGATTACTTTGATACATATTCACCAATGACCCGTATCACTTTAATAAGAATGTTTATAATCATATCTGCTATATTTGCTATCGAAATTTATCAAATGGATGCAAATACTGCATTCTTAAATGATGAATTGGATGAGGAGATTTACATATAACAACCAGAAGGTTTCAATATTACTAGACAAGAACACAAGGTGTGCAAACTTTTAAAATCCTTATACGGATTAAAACAAGCACCTATACAATGACAGGAGAAATTTGACAAAGGATGTTGTCAAGTGGATTCAGAATCAATGAGTGTGATAAATGTGTGTACACTAAATCAACTCAAAATGGATATGTCATTGTGTGTCTCTATATAAACGATATGCTGATAATTGGTAGTAATCATGAGATGATTTAGTCTATCAAGAAAATTTTGACCATCCAATTTGATATGAAAGATTTAGGAGTGACTGCTGTGATTCTATGAATTAAAATTTCTAAAACATTAAAGGAATACATATTATCTCAAGCTCATTATATTGAGAAAATACTTGAGAGAAATAGTAAAGGAGTTCTAAACGTAGCTATAACTCATGTGGACCTCACTTTTCATCTATCAAAGAATACTGGTCCGAACGTATCATAATTAGAGTATTTGAGAATCATCGTCTGATGTATCTCATGAATTGCACATGACCAGATATCGCACAAGCCGTAAACAGGCTTAATAAATATACAAGTAATCCAGGACATAACCACTAGAAAGATATAGTAAGAGTTTTGAAGTATCTAAGAGAAATTTCAAAATATGGTCTACATTATACGAGATATTCTACTATTCTAGAAGGGTACAATGATGCTAACTGGATATCTGATACAATGGATTCCAAATCCACGAGTGGATTTATTTTCACACATGGTGGTGCAATTGTACCATGGAAATCCTCGAGGGAAACATGTATCGCCCAGTCTACTATGAAGTATGAGTTCATAGCATTAGACAAAACTGTTAGGGTTGGTGCTCAGAGTGCCAATCCGGATCGTATTTATGTTCGATTCATAAATACGAATAATTCTTTTTCCATAATATTACTTATTTAATGGTAGCACCTTTTGTCTTTTATACACATATTCGATCTAATTGCGATTAGATATCTAATTGACAAAGACCATATGATTTACAACGTAGTGCGCAGTTACAACGTAGTTTGTAATTGACATTGGGATGCGTCACTATAAGTTGTATATCCTTAAATAAAGTTTCTGGTCAAGATTTACTAACATGGATCGGTTAGTAAAATCCGCTGAGACTAGTACATGTCATATATCGTGACTTGGTCTGATGGTTTATTCCAATGAACCATGAGTCTCGGGAGACTTGTATAGACATGTAGGTGTTTATTTGATAAACACTGAATGAATCACTGAAGATTTCCTAATAGATGGTACATCAACGTCAATAGCAATCTTCTCGAGTTGAGCGAGCATAATGGTCATTCGACTTGAGATACCACAGTGGATATATGAGTTATCCTCCATACTTTGATGGCAGTCACATCACTGATCTATTCATGATCAAACCTCCGCCTGTTCGTTGGGTGTGTACTGATGCTCATGATATCCAGTGCGTATCAAGATAGGATCTGTCAGTCATGTGTATAGGGCATATGTATCCTCACGTGTTTATGATCTAGCAAATCAATGGCCGTGGTATAACTTCGGAAGCCTGTTCCGAGTGTTATTTAGAGATCGTAAATTGAAAGTGGACTATATTATACCGAAAGGATTTGACATTTTTTAATCTATATCCCAAGTATAATATGTGTAGGCATTGTATTTTTGCATGTGAAACCCGATGATGAGTCTCAGTTGGAGGCACTACCTTTTAAGTCGCGGAAGCCGCGTGAAACGGATGTCGGAAGGGAGGAGTCAAGAATTGACTCATAATCGGATTAAGTTCGCTGGTTTAGCTTCGGGTTACTTGTTGGCTGTCCTTTTTAAACAATTATTCCCGGCCTAAAACACTCACAAATCACCTAACCTCGGCCCAAAATCCCCGCAAGCCCCTTAACCTTGACCCAAAACCCCGCAAGCCCACACACCTTGTCCACACAAACCAAACCCATCAACCAAAGGCCCACACGCCCCAACCAAGGCCCACACGCCCACTCACCCTAATACACACCCAAATTAAATCAAATATTAAGTTAATATTAATTAGATAATGTAATTAAATAAAATAATAATTAAATCATTACCTAAATTATAAAGATGATATGCCTAATTAAAATCAATTATAACAAATTAAAAATATTGACTTCCTAATCTAACAAATTAAATGCCTAATCCTAACCAATCACATATATTGACTTCCTAATCTAAACCAAATTTGTCCCCCCTCAATCTTTGACTTTCCTTGCTCAATACAAAATCAAATCCCTCCTTGTGAGACAAGGTGAAGCCCTAGCCCTTCTCTATATAAACCACACTTTTCCAAGGCATTCCCTCTCATAGTCACGCCCATCACAAGAAATAAAGAAGCAAAGAATTTCCAACCCCTCTCCAAGCTCTCCATCATCACGCAATTACAAGAATAAGTAACAAAAAATATTCTTTTCATCTCCTCCACTCCATAGCCAAACACATCACTCTCCTCAACCCCTCCATAGCCGAAAATAACAAGCCTTTATATCCTCCTAAAGCCACTGAAACCAGCCCTATACAGCAGCCCTCCACCACCGAAAATTACAACCAAAAACCGAACTGCAGTGAACACAAAAACTGCACTGTTTTACACGCCCAAACAGCAGCAAAATCCTCTTAAAACAGTCCCTAAAATCCTTAAAATAGTAACATAAAAACTGCACTTATAATCATTGAAATAATCACACAAAACTGCACTAAAAACCCACAAAAAATACTCAAAACAGTCCGTGGAAACGTCAAAACAGTGACCTGAACAGTGAGCAGAAAATACAGAGGAAACAACAGCAAAACGGAGGCCAAACAGCAAGCAAAACAACAAAACAGTGAGCCAAGACGCTAAACCAGTGAACCGGAGAAGTAGAGGAGTTTTACCCTTCCGATCTCCGTGAAACGCAAGTCCGAAAGTCGATAAAAAAGGTTAGACCTGAGGGTATTTTCCACATTCGTTTTCTGTTTTATTTTTATTATTCATTGAGTATTGTTCGCATGATTGTTATCACAAAATGCATGTTGTGGCCCTTGAGTAGATAAATATGCATGAATCACGAAATATTGTATGTTGTGGACTTGGAATAAAATAAAAGATGTGTCAACTCTCGCGGTATATCGGATGGAAACCCGGACATAAATTTCATAGCCGATTCCGAATGGACGGTAATATGATCTGTACTCGAGAACAACTCCACGTACCGCTTAGAGTAAACGGCACCCTCTTTTATTTTATGTTGTTTTGGTTTATTTATTTTTCGTCATTTGAATTCTGCATGTTACTTGTTTATGCATGATTCAATCGAGCGCATGGGCTTAGTAAGTGCGATGAAAGGTCCCCTATTTGGAGGGGTTAAAATCCTTTACCACGATGCTTTGCCGCGCCGGTTGATGTGTGTTCGGTTGAATGCAAGATATGTTCAATCGGGCATACTAAGTTTGATATTATTGTTTTTTTAATTCTTTGTATGCATGATGCAATCGAGCGCATGGGCTTAGTAAGTGTGATGAAAGGTCCTCTATTTGGAGGGGTTAAAACCCTTTACCACGACACTTTGCCGCGCCGGTTAATGTGTGTTCGGTTGAATGCAAGATATGTTCAATCGGGCATACTAAGTTTGATATTATTGTTTTTAATTCTTTGTATGCATGAGTCAATCGAGCGCATGGGCTTAGTAAGTGCGATGAAAGGTCCCCTATTTAGAGGGGTTGAAATCCTTTACCACGATGCTTTGCCGCACCGGTTGATGTGTGTTCGGTTGAATACAAGATATGTTCAATCGGACATACTAAATTTCATATAGTTATCTTTATCTGTGTACTCATCGTAACGAAAGGCGCATGGGCTTATTGTGTTGGATTAAAAGGTTCTCCATTTGGGGGAAGAAAAGCCTAAAAGGCTACCTTTACCACGATATTTGCCGTGTCATTCATCTATTGATTGCATCGTCTATCCCTGTCTTGGCTCGACCTATTGTCATTGGTGTACCAATATTCTCAGCCCTTGCTTCAGCCTATTACCAGCCAATAGCCACACGTCTTCACGTACATACACTTGCACCCTCCACACGTCCCCTGCGCAAGTAATATACACACATGCCCTCGGCCTCAAGCCATTAGCCACATCAACGCACGCATAGTCAATCCACAAACTGCCACCTAGACCTGCATGCCACAACACCCACGCTCACGTCACATTCACTCACGCACACACTGCCATTCACTCAAGCATAAACAGCCCAGTACACTAACCTAATACTCACCCACTGACTATCGCTAATTCCCTACCATTGCCTTCACGCCCCTGAACTACAACAGTCCCCACACACTCAAACAATTCACGAAATTCGCCTGCCATTAAGCCGCTTACCACAAGCAAAACTCCTCACGCTATAAAGCCACCTTGCACTCACGCACACACTTACAACTCTCACATAAAGCCAACTATACCGTTGATGCATGTATTATGAAATCCCATATAGTCATTCTTATCTTTGTACGCATCATAGTGAAAAGCATGTTTATCCCATTGGTTGCATCATTTACCTTCGTCTTGGCTCAACGTATCGTATTACAATTCATATATCCATGTCATGATTGCATTTGAGTATTTTTCTTTTGGTATATCGGATGGAAACCCAGACATAAATTCCGTAGCCGATTCCGAATGGACGGTAGTACGGTCTGTACTTGGGATACAATTCCACGTACCACTTGGAAAAGTGCTCGCATGTGTGGTTGTGTGGTTAGTGTGTGTGCTTGTGTTTTTCGTGAATATAATATGTCAATGAAATGTTGTATGTCATTGCTACTTTGATGTACTTTCAAGCATGCAATCTTAGATGTGAAATATATGTAAATTTAGGTGTAAGTTTTATCTTGTACATGTGAATTTAGAAGCATGATACTCTTGGAAATAAGTGTTACTTAAACTTGATTAAATTATTACATAAATCCTTTCATTACAAGTGACATAAGTAAGGGACCATTCCGAACCCAACGGTTGAGGTATTCCCTTGCGAGGGGTGAGTGCGGCCTTAAATCTCATTTTCCCGGTTCACACCGGGTGGCGACTCCATTATTCTCCGGTTTAGTCCCCCGCGGGTTACTCCGTACTCCCAACCGGGCCGCGAGCCCGGGACAGCATGCGTCGTCCAGTTCCTGTGTCCCCACAGTCTGGCGACTCCACTGGGGATAGAGAATTGGCCCTGAAATCTTGTCTTGTAATGTTTGGATTTATGTTCTAATTGACCGTGTTTTAATGGATAAAATGAGGGTTTAATCAAAGGCATTTTGAGGCTAGGTAATGGTTTGGTGTCTTCCTTCACTCACTACCTTTCTAGAAGGAAAAGCTGTGAAGGCACCTAGATAGCCATCTACTCGTAGCCTATTGTGATGGACTAATTTGGAGGACTCGTTGTTTATTCCTGACACCAAGCGATAAGAGCCTAAGAGGCTTGGGTATTTAAGTGAGCCTTGCTCCACCCTCCATCTGGGGAATCTACAACGGGAAATCCATTTGACAGTCGGTCACACACCATAGCTCACTGGCACGTACCTTAGTGTATAAAAAAGGGTGCGCTCACTTGGTCGCTCGAACCCTTGATTGGGGAGACCTAGTTGTGGGCCATCCTTCGCCGGTGAGAGCCTTTATCTACACTCTTGCGAACCCACCCATAGACCGGGGTTGTATGGTTAAAGTAACAATTAGTTCATTGAGTATGTGCTTGTGGACTATCCTCATTTGGATGCAGTTGGACTATTGTCAGAAATGCAAACTTGCTGGGCCATTTAAACTGGGGTGAGTTCGTACCTTATGACCATTAGGCCCAAAGCTTCTGAAATATTGATGGATCATTCCGTAGAAATTATTGTTTTATGTTTGCACTATCTTTCTTTTATGCTTGTGTTTGGGAACATCGTCGTTTGGATCTATTTGGACCATTTGTCATGAGATATGGGCTTGTTGGGCCATTTAAACTGGGACAAAAACATATCTTATGATGATTGGGCCAAAGGCTTCTAAATATTGATGGGCCATTTTGTGCTTGTGTTCAGAGCATTATCATTTGGATACGGTTAGACTCATTGCCATGAGATGTGAACTTATTGGGCCATTTAAACTGGGACGAGTTCACTACTATGACAGTTAGCCCAAAAGCTTCTAAAATGATAACGGACCGATTTTTTTGAAAATTTTAGTTGATTTAGTATGTTATATATGTTACATGCATGCATACATCATGCTAACCCTTGTGTTCTGAAAGCCATCATAGTTTCCCATTGGGTTAGGGAATATGGAAGACTCACCAAAAGACCGGTAACAGATATGAGTACATCCGATAATGAGGTATCCCAGATAGATCAGTTGGAAAATGGTTTCGCCAAGATTACCGAACAGTTGCAAACCTTGACCACTGCCATGGAAAATATGGTTGTACCCCGTGCTGGGGGTAATTATGAGAATGTGAGGTGCGAGGAGCCTCCGAATGGGTTGGGGGATGATATCCCCACTTTTGATGATGACATGGCAGAGTATGCAACAGGCAAAGTGATTGGGCCTCAGGCAGAATTTCAGAAGCTTCGGGATCAGGTTGAAACAGTTACCTGCAAAATGAGGGGTAAACATGAAGTGTTGTTAGATTATGAGGCAATGACCTTCGGAGAACAGCTTCCAGCTCAGTTTAAAATGCCCGACATAGCCAAGTTTAATGGGAATGGGGACCCGAGAGTCCATCTGCAGCAATATGTCTCAGTCATGAGTTCAGTGGGCCTATCACAGCGCCAAGTCCAAAAGATGTTTGAGATGTCACTCGAGGGGGCACCTGTGGTTTGGTATCATAGCCTTGAGAAGAAGGTTAAGGAAGATTGGAGGGAACTAGCTGATGCTTTTCTGAAGCAGTATGTTACAGACTTAGAGATTGACTTGTCACTCCGTGATTTGGAGAACACTAAGCAGAAGCCGGAAGAAAGCTTCAAGGAGTATGTAGACCGCTGGAGAAGCTAGCTTCTGAAGATGCAGACTCGGCCCTCTGAGAAAGACCAGATCAAAATGATTATCAAGGGTACTAAGCCCTTCATTTATGGTAAGCTGCGGAGGATGACTTCGATGATTACGGATTTCCGATAGTTGAGGGAGACAGTTATGGATATTGAAGAAGAGGAGGCTGAAAACAGAAAGTTCTATGGCCAGAATAGAAGGAATATTGAGGGACCTTCAGGGACCAAGCCCGCTACCGCTGAGGTCACTGCCATAAAAAACAGGCGATTTTCCAACCTTGGTAAGCCTCTTTCAAGGGTGTTCGAAAAGCTGAAGGCGCAAGGACTTCTGGAACCCTTAGAGGCTAAGCCAATTCCAAACCTTGTACCACCCAACCTTGACCTAAGCCTGTATTGTCACTTCCATCGGAGAAGGGGTCACGAAATTGATAGCTGCACCCGCCTTAGGCATGAGATCCAAAACCTCATTGACTCCCACAAAATACCTGACCCATGAAGAGAACAACCCAACGCACACAGAAATCCCCTACCTAACTACATGATCAACTCTGGCCTACCTGAAACCATTGTCCTCCAAAATCTCAACCACTCAGCTTCATTCATAGGAATATAGAATGACAACGGTGGAGAACCATAGGCCAATGAAGAAGACAATGCTGCGAATGATGAAGTTATTCCTCATAGTTTATTTGATCCTGCATTTTTAATAAAGACATTGATTTTGTCTCTTTGTTCGAACCTTTTCTTAATGATAATAAAGACGTTCGTTTTGCTTACTTGCCTGAATCTCTTCCTTTCAACCGGCAACATGAGTATATTTGAGAAAAGCATTCAACCTTGGTACTATGAAATTCGGTGATGTTTAGAACACGGGGAATTCCCGAAAGCAGCAAGCAGAAAAGATATGATGATCATTCAGAAATTGGGAAATGGGGCAGTGAGACTATCAGACTTGGAAGGGAATGAGTTCACCGAGCCGATTAAAGTGGAATGGTTGAAGCAGTACTTTGTCGGAGGAAGAATTGGCGGAAGACCTAACCCAACGGGATAGGAAACTCATTCATGCATGCATACATACATGTAACATACTTTGCATTCTTTTGTGTTTGTTTTGCTTTTTATACACAGGTTTTGAAGCAGAAAGAGAGAAAGCGGCAAAGACAAACCAATCAGGAACAGCGATAGCACTGTATCAGTCTGGGGGCGAGGGCCATATCAGTATCAGTCTGTGGGCGAGGCCCATATCAGTATCGGTCTAGGGGCAAGGCCCACATTAGTTCAGCATCAGTTTCTGCCGGGTACGTCATTCTGGGGGCGATGCCTACGTCAGTTCAACATCAGTTTCTGCCGGGTATGGCATTCTAGGGGCGAGGCCCACATCAGTTCAGTATTAATCTTACCGGGTATGGCACTCTGGGGACGGGGCCCACATCATTATCAGTAACGGTTCGGAAATAGACTACTCTCATATCAGTAATGGTTCGGAAATGGACCACTCTCTTATCAGCAACGGTTCGGAAATGGACCACTCTCACATCAGTAATGGTTCGGAAATGGACTATCTCTCATTAGCAACGGTTCGGAAATGGACTATCTCTCATCAGCAACGGTTTGAAAATGGACCACTCTCATATCAGTAACGGTTCGGAAATGGAGCACTCTCATATCAGTATTGGTTCGGAAATGGACTATCTCTCATCAGCAACGGTTCGAAAATGGACCACTCTCATATCAGTAACGGTTCGGAAATGGACCACTCTCATATCAGTATTGGTTCGGAAATGGACTATCTCTCCTCAGCAATGGTTTAGAAATGGACCACTCTCATATCAGGCATGGTTCGGAAATGGACTATCTCTCATCAGCAACGGTTCGGAAATGGACCATCATCTCATCACTTGCCGAAAATGGCACTCTGAAAATGGAGCAACGGTTCGGAAATGGACCATTATCACATCTCGCCGAAAATGGCACTCCGAAAATGGAGCACGATTCGAAATGGACCATCATCTCATCTCGCCGAAAATGGCACTCCAAAAATAGAGCACAGTTCGAAAATGGATAGACATCACTTCAGCAACGCCTCGGAAATGGGGTTTAGCATACCGAAAATGGTAAAACCAGATCAACTCAACTCAACACAGCAGGTAAACTATGAGACAGCTGGCGACCCAGGTAAGTGAAAATGCATTGCATGTACTTTGATAGGATTGTCACTGTCACACACTGCACAAGTCCCATCAAAGTGGGGGCGACTGTAGGCATTGTATTTTTGCATGTGAAACCCGATGATGAGTCTCAGTTGTAGGCACTACCTTTTGAGTCGCGGAAGCCGCGGGAAACGGATGTCGGAAGAGAGGAGTCAAGAATTGACTCATAATCGGATTAAGTTCGCTGGTTTAGCTTCGGGTTACTTGTTGGCTGTCATTTTTAAACAATTATTCCCGGCCTAAAACACTCACAAATCACCTAACCTCGGCCCAAAATCCCCGCAAGCCCCTTAACCTTGACCCAAAATCCCCGCAAGCCCACACACATTGTCCACACTAACCAAACCCATCAACCAAAGGCCCACACGCCCCAACCAAGCCCACACGCCCACTCACCCTAATACACACCCAAATTAAATCAAATATTAAGTTAAATATTAATTAGATAATGTAATTATATAAAATAATAATTAAATCATTACCTAAATTATAAGATGATATGCCTAATTAAAATCAATTATAACAAATTAAAAATATTGACTTCCTAATCTAACAAATTAAATGCCTAATCCTAACCAATCACATATATTGACTTCCTAATCTAAACCAGATTTGTCCCCCCTCAATCTTTGACTTTCCTTGCTCAACACAAAATCAAATCCCTTCCTTGTGAGACAAGGTGAAGCCCTAGCCCTTCTCTATATAAACCACACTTTTCCAAGGCATTCCCTCTCCTAGTTCACGCCCATCACAAGAAATAAAGAAGCAAAGAATTTCCAACCCCCTCTCCAAGCTCTCCATTCACGCCAATTACAAGAATAAGTAACAAAAAATATTCTTTTCATCTCCTCCACTCCATAGCCAAACACATCACTCTCCTCAACCCCTCCATAGCCGAAAATAACAAGCCTTTATATCCTCCTAAAGCCACCGAAACCAGCCCTATACAGCAGCCCTCCACCACCGAAAATTACAACCAAAAACCGAACTGCAGTGAACACAAAAACTGCACTGTTTTACACGCCCAAACAGCAGCAAAATCCTCTTAAAACAGTCCCTAAAATCCTTAAAACAGTAACATAAAAACTGCACTTATAATCATTGAAATAATCACACAAAACTGCACTAAAAACCCACAAAAAATACTCAAAACAGTCCGTGGAAACGTCAAAACAGTGACCTGAACAGTGAGCAGAAAATACAGAGGAAACAGCAGCAAAACGGAGGCCAAACAGCAAGCAAAATAGCAAAACAGTGAGCCATGACGCTAAACCAGTGAACCGGAGAAGTATAGGAGTTTTACCCTTCCGATCTCCGTGAAACTCAAGTCCGAAAGTCGATAAAAAAGGTTAGACCTGAGGGTATTTTCCACATTCGTTTTCTGTTTTATTTTTATTATTCATTGAGTTATGTTCGCATGATTGTTATCACAAAATGCATGTTGTGGCCCTTGAGTAGATAAATATGCATGAATCACGAAATATTGTATGTTGTGGACTTGGAATAAAATAAAAGATGTGTCAACTCTCGCGGTATATCGGATGGAAACCCGGACATAAATTTCATAGCCGATTCCGAATGGACGATAATATGATCTGTACTCGGGATACAACTCCACGTACCGCTTGAGTAAACGGCACCCTCTTTTGTTTTATGTTGTTTTGGTTTATTTATTTTTCGTCATTTGAATTCTGCATGTTACTTGTTTATGCATGATTCAATCGAGCGCATGGGCTTAGTAAGTGCAATGAAAGGTCCCCTATTTGGAGGGGTTAAAATCCTTTACCACGATGCTTTGCCGCGCCGGTTGATGTGTGTTCGGTTGAATGCAAGATATGTTCAATCAGGCATACTAAGTTTGATATTATTGTTTTTTTAATTCTTTGTATGCATGATGCAATCGAGCGCATGGGCTTAGTAAGTGTGATGAAAGGTCCCCTATTTGGAGGGGTTAAAACCCTTTACCACGACACTTTGCCATGCCGGTTAAATGTGTGTTCGGTTGAATGCAAGATATGTTCAATCGGACATACTAAGTTTGATATTATTGTTTTTAATTCTTTGTATGCATGATTCAATCGAGCGCATGGGCTTAGTAAGTGCGATGAAAGGTCCCCTATTTGGAGGGGTTAAAATCCTTTACCACGATGCTTTGCCGCGCCGGTTGATGTGTGTTCGGTTGAATACAAGATATGTTCAATCGGACATACTAAATTTCATATAGTTATCTTTATCTTTGTACTCATCGTAACGAAAGGCGCATGAGCTTATTTGTTGGATTAAAAGGTTCTCCATTTGGGGGAAGAAAAGCCTAAAAGGCTACCTTTACCACGATATTTGCCGTGTCTTTCATCTATTGATTACATCGTCTATCCCTGTCTTGGCTCGACCTATTGTCATTGGTGTACCAATATTCTCAGCCCTTGCTTCAGCCTATTACCAGCCAATAGCCACACGTCTTCACGTACATACACTTGCACCCTCCACACGTCCCCTGCGCAAGCAATCTACACACATGCCCTCGGCCTCAAGCATTAGCCACATCAACGCACGCATAGTCAATCCACAAACTGCCACCTAGACTTGCATGCCACAACACCCACACTCACGTCCCATTCACTCACGCACACACTGCCATTCACTCAAGCATATACAGCTCAGTACACTAACCTAATACTCACCCACTGACTATCGCTAATTCCCTACCATTGCCTTCACGCCCTGAACTACAAACAGTCCCCACACACTCAAACAATTCACGCAATTCGCCTGCCATTAAACAGCTTACCACAAGCAAAACTCCTCACGCCATAAAGCCACCTTGCACTCACGCACACACTTACAACTCTCACATAAAGCCAACTATACCGTTGATGCATGTATTATGAAATCCCATATAGTCATTCTTATCTTTGTACGCATCATAGTGAAAAGCATGTTTATCCCATTGGTTGCATCATTTACCTTCGTCTTGGCTCAACGTATCGTATTACAATTCATATATCCATGTCATGATAGCATTTGAGTATTATTTCTTGTGGTATATCGGATGGAAACCCAGACATAAATTTCGTAGCCGATTCCGAATGGACGGTAGTGCGGTCTGTACTTGGGATACAATTCCACGTACCACTTGGAAAAGTGCTCACATGTGTGCTTGTGTGGTTAGTGTGTGTGCTTGTGTTTTTCGTGAATATAATATGCCAATGAAGTTGTATGTTCGTTGCTACTTTGATGTATTTTCAAGCATGCAATCTTAGATGTGAATATATGTAAATTTAGGTGTAAGTTTTATCTTGTACATGTGAATTTAGAAGCAAGATACTCTTGGAAATAAATGTTACTTAAACTTGATTAAATTATTACATAAATCATTTCATTACAAGTGACATAAGTAAGGGACCATTCTGAACCCACGGTTTGAGGTCTTCCCTTGCGAGGGGTGAGTGCGGCCTTAAATCTCATTTTCCTGGTTCACACAGGGTGGCGACTCCATTATTCGCCGGTTTAGTCCCCCGCGGGCTACTCCGTACTCCCAACCGGGCCGCGAGCCCGGGACAACATGCGTCATCCAGTTCCTGTGTCCCCACAATATGGATAGCCTGTGACGGAGGGATTATACGTATGCAATGACCTCGACTTGTATAGTTTAGCGAGATTATCCGTGGTCGTCATAATTCATGAGTGGGTGAATTATAGACACGAAATTAGATTTCGTGATGGATAAACCTAAACTTAGAGAGTCCCACAATATGAAGTGTACTCGTTGAGCACTTGGGCAACGCGTTATGAATAATACAGATTATTGATAATACTTCATTGGATTAAATGAGTTAATTCTAATTGTTTAATCGGTTAAACGAAAACACATGCTTTAAGGGATTTTGGTCAATCGTAATTATTGTATATTTGTATTTGATACATAATTTGATTAGATACACATTAATTAATTGTCAAATGAGATTTTGACACATGCCATTAATATATGTATTTGTTATTTAATGTAAATAAAAATACATATATTATAATAATTATATTAATTAATTATTTAGATATTTAAATGTTAAATATTTGAATAATTAAATAATATCCATTTTTCATAATTGTTATGGTAAATGTTTAATTATTATTGGTGACATATGGCATGTTTTAATTAAGATAATTGTGTGCAAATTTGATTTGCTACCAAAAAGCTTAATGTTATTTAATTGGATTAAATTTTATAAATGACCAAAATGGCCCTCCAAAGTCGGTAAACACTATTTTTTAAAGTAAAAAAAATTTCATTTTCTGCTCCAACTCCTCCATGTCCGAGAGCTCCCAAAAAAAAGGGTTCCAATATTGCTTGATGATTCAAGTAAAGGAAAAGAAGAAAATAAAGAAAAAAAGTCTAAGGAATTAAAGGATTAAGGTAATTCTACAAATCCCTAAGCTTATAAAATTTGTTTCTTATTTCTTGAAGATCTAGTGAGATCTAGGGTTTCTTCTTTTCAATAAATTTGGGGCTTTTAGTTTTGGAGGATGGATTTGGAGGCATATATCATGTGTGGAGTTGATTTGGGTGATATTATTGTAATATTTGTCCAATTTGATCATTTGATGATATATTGCCATTCTAGAGTGTTATGACCACTATTGTAATGCCTAGAATTGTTCTTGGGTGGTTCATTTGTGGTGACTTTAGTTGGTGTTTAGATTAATTAGATTAATGTTGAAAAAGTTGGATTAAATCATGAAAAATTATTAATTATTGCTTCTGGATCAGATCTGGAAATAATGTTCATATGGTGATGAAAATAATGTCTTATGAATGTATTGGATGTGTTTTGGGTGTTGGAACAATTGTCGGAAATTATTTCGGAGTTGAAATAAGCGAAAACGGCGAAAAACGGCGTTACCGGGTGACTTTTGAGCCAACCGGGTGACGGCTGTCCAAACAATATTTTCGTCACTGTTCGGGAAGCCCATGAACTGCCCTAATACTATTGAGGCTGACCTGGATAGCCCACATATGTATTGGGTAGTCGGTTCAGTCAAAAACGCATTTTATGTTATTTTACGGAAAAATATTTTCGTAAAAGTTTCGCGACGTTTCTTAACTATTTATGTCATTATTTGATATCGAATAAATATGTTTAGGTGAAATATGAATAAATATTCATATTGGATATTGAATAATTCATTTGGTAATTTAAAAAGTTTTAAAATTACGATTTCGCCCGAATAACGCTTCTGCCGCGCCCTTTGCCCAAAACCCCAACAAAAATGGTATCAGAGCAGGTATGATGCTTCATCCATTACATTAGTCATGATTGATATATGATATATAATCCAATTTTGATATTTTCACATGCAAGTAATCTATATGTTTCTTGACTTTTCGGTTTTACGCCAATGGAAACGTAACAGAAATTTAATGGTTAAATTGAGTTATGTTTTCTAAGGTAGAATTGAATTGTTTAGAAAATGCTTTAGATTAAAATTCTGCATTTGATGTGGAGCAATGCTTCCTCGAGTAATATCCCCACTTAAAATAAGGCAGTAAAGTAACGTGTATTGGATGCATGTTTCTTGGTCTGTCTTGTCAATACGGTTTATGGGTAACTTTCTATGGCTACATCCGAGATCGTGCCAAAGCAATGAGGGTGTAGTTAATAGAATTTTATCCATGCTGCTTGTATATTGATACTAGAGAAATTCAAGTGAAAGTGGAAATCTTGAACGTGCCAAAGCTGTCAGGACTACATCGGTAGCTTGAGTTTGTCATTGGCAAATGAAGCCTTGATACCTCTTATTGTGAACGTGCCAAAGCTGTCATAACGAGAAATGATCAGGACCAAAATCAGGAGTCACTGGTGAGTGATTGACAATGAGTTGTCTACCTAATGAATATACGTAGGCGAGATCGTGCCAAAGCTGTGAGTCGAAATATATTCATGGGATACTACTCTTACTATGAAATTCGATTTAATTATTGAATTCCCGTTCTCCGTTGGGGATTACGGTATTACTTAAAGTAGTGGGAGACACTACTGTAGGCACTGCATTTTTGCATATAAGTCCCGATGATGAGCCTAATGTGGAGGCACTACCTTTTAAGTTGCGGAAGTCGCGGGAAACGAACGTCGGAAGGGAAAAGTCAGAAATCAGTACTTTGTTAGATTTTATTCGTTTTCTTAGCCTCGGGTTCGCTTGTTGGATTTCTATTTTAAAACTTATCCTCGGCCCAAAAACCCCCGCAAGTCACACACCAAGCCCCAATTCACACCACTCACGCCCATTACCCATGCAGCAGCCACTCACGCCATTACCCTTCATCCATTAGCCCCTGAAGCCAGCCCTTGAACACGCCCAAAACAGCCCCTAGAGTCAGCCCCTGGACCGCCCAAACCAGCCCCTGAAACCAGCCCCTGAACACGCCCAAACCAGCCCCCGAAGCCAGACCTTGAACACGGCCAAACCAGCCCCTGAAGCCAGCCCCAGAAACACACCCAAATGCCCCTGAAAACTACCTCTGATACACGCCCAAGGAGTCCATTCACGCCCATCACCTTCCAAATTAAACAAAAAAACATATTAAACACATGCTAAAATCAAGATAAATCACATTCCCTAATTAAAAGATACAAATCAAATCTCATCAAATACTTTCCTAATTCGAATAAATTACATACCTAAATAAAAAAAAATCAAATAAAATCAAATATATCATCTTCCTAATCAAATCAAATCATATCTAATCACTTCCCTAATTAAAAGATTTTTCCATATCACACACTAATTAAAAATATCTCCCTAATTACACAAATCCTTTCCATTTTCACACAAGGTAAACCCCAACCATTTTCCTATAAAAAGAAGCCTAAACCAACCTTAGAACCCCTAGCTCACTTCTCATGAAAACACAAAGAAAATAACCTAGCAACTCACGCCCAAAACAACAAGGAACAAAGCAAATAATTCTCTCTTCTCCTCCTCTCTACCATCACCGAAACACTCTCCCAAAACAGCAAAGGAACATCACCAAAACACCCCCCTAAATAGTAAGCATCATCACCGAAACCCCCTGAAACAACCCCTATAATCACCGAAAATCACAGCTCCAAACAGCCATTGGATCACCGAAACATACCCTTGAAACAGCCATTCCATTCACCAAAAATCACCCATAAAACTGTACTACAGTGACTTAAATACACCCCCAAACAACAGCCCAAACGGAGTAAAACAGAATCCCGAGCAGCAAGGCAATGAAGAGAAACAACGAACCAGTGAACCAGAGGAGTTGCGGAGTATCAACCCTTCCGACAACCGCGTAGCACACTTCCGAGAGACGACTTAAGATGTTAGACCTGAGGGCACCCTTTTTTATTTATTCTCCTTTGTTTTTTTATTTATTTTCTTGCTTTTTTTCGCATGAGTATTGTGGATTGGTGTATGATATGACTTTCATATGAATGGAATATGTGTTCTCTCTTGCGGTATATCGGATGGAAACCCGAACGTAAATTCCGTAGCCGAATCTGAATGGATGGTAGTGCGGTATGCACTCGGGATACAATGCCACGTACCGCTTGAGAGACACACATATTTCGTTTCATCCAACCTTATGTTTGAGCATGATTTAGTCGTTAGCATATTATTTATTTTTAAGCATGATTTAGTCATTAGTATGCTATTTACTTTCCGCATGTTACTTATTTCTGCATGGTAATGAAATGCGCATGGGCAAATCAAGTTGGATTAAATGTCTTCCACCTTGAGGGATGAAAAGCCTAAGGGACATTTTCCACGACGATTTGCCGCACCGAACGAAGTACACTCGATTGAATGGGCAATGTGTTCAATCGGGCATACAAGGTCCCATATTATTTATTTATTTATTCATACATTGTAATCTAATGCGCATGGGCTAACTAAGGTGGGTTAAAGGTCCTCCATTCGAGGGAAATGCCTAAAGGCTACCTTTACCATAATGTTTTGCCGCGACGGACGAAGTACACTCGATTGGATGTGAAATATGTTCAATCGGGCATATGAGGTCCTACATCGTGTATTTTTTATCCATGTATGTGTTTTTGTCATTTCAGATGCCATTTTGGCAATCTCGTTCGAACGCGTTTCCAAACTCTACACGAACGTATGCATTCTGCCTTATTCCGTTCGAACGAGTTTACGAACGCTACACGAACGTATGCATTATGCCTCATTCCGTTCGAACGCGTTTACGAACGCTACACGAACGTATGCATTCTGCCTCATTCTGTTTGAACACGTTTACGAACGATACTCGAACGCTCACGTATTCTGCTTTATCATGCATCAGGTTTTATCCCGTTCGAACGCATTTCCGAATGCTATACGAACGCGAACCTTCTGTTTACCGTTCGAACGTGTTTTCAAACGCTACAAGAACGCACATACAGTGCACATACTTCTTTTCGTCATATTTCATGCATGTTTGCTTCTTTGATCATTTCTTTTGCACCATATGATTAATCATATTTTACGCTTAGGAAATTATCATCCATTTATATTTCCGCATTTATTTATTCGATATGCTCATGAGATTATATGCTCGCTTTTATTATTAATTCCTTCATAGTCGTTATTAGTTACATTATTGCACTTTATTATTTAATACGTTCATGAATTATGTATTTTGCCTTCATTTTTTTTATTTACGATTATGGGTGTGCAAACTTGCATATTGCTTAAATTATCTGGTATGTGTTGCATGAGATTTGGTTGTACTATTGCATAAATCCTTTCATTACAAGTGGCATAAGTAAGAGACCATTCCGAACCCAGCGGTTTGAGGTCTTCCCTTGCGAGGGGTGAATGCGGCCTTAAATCATTTTCCCGGTTCACACTGGGTGGCGACTCCATTTTTAGTTCCCTAGTTTAGTTCCCCTGTGGGCTGCTCCGTACTCCCAACCAGGCCGAGAACTCGGAACAGCGTCGCCGATTTCTGTGTCCTACAGTCTGGCGACTCCACTGAGGATAGAGAATTGGCCCCGAAATAATGTCTTGTAATGATTGTGATTTGTGCTTTAGTTAACCGTGTCTACCGTGGGTTGAAGAGGTTTAATCAAAGGCATTATTAAAGCTAGGTAATGGTTTGGTATCTTCCTTCATTCACTACATTTCTACAAGGAAAAGATGTGAAGGCACCTAGATAATCATTACCCGCAGCTCACTGTGACAGACTAATTTGGATGACTTGTTGTTTATTCCTGTCACCAAGGCGATAAGAGCCGAAGAGGCTTGGGTATTTAAGAGAGTTCGCTCCACCCTCCCTCTGGGGAATCTACAATAGGAAATCCATTTGACAGTTAGTCACGCACCATAACTCATTGGCACGTACCTTAAGGTAATAAAAAATGTGCGCTCACTTGGTCGCTCGGACCATTGAGTGGGGAGTCCTAGTTGTGGGCAATCCTTCGTCAGCGGGAGCCTTTGTTACACCCCCGTAAACCCACACGTGAACTGTAGTTGTAGGACCAATAGAAACTATCCGGTTATGCCTATGTTTACGACCATTGTCATTTGGATTCAGTTGGACCTTTTTGTCATGAGGTATGGGGCTTGTTGGGCCATTTAAACTGGGTCGAGTCCGTGCTTTATGGAAATTGGGCCAAAAGCTTCTAAAATACCAATGGGCCACTTTATGTTTAGGCCCCTTATTATTTGAAGTTGTTTAGCCATGTTATCGTAAATGTGTAAACCTGTTGGGCCTTTTCAACTGGGACAAGTTTGCACCACGCAATAGTATGATTGAATACTTTAAAATGATAATGGGCCGACTTATATATCTCATACATCGCACGCATCTCATGTATTTCATGCATACACGCATCATGTTAACCCTTTGTGTCTTAAAAGCCATCATAGATATCCGTTGGGTTAGGGGTAAGAGGTAAGACTCATCAAAAAGCCGTTAGCAAACATGAGCGAATTAGAGAACGAGGTATCTCGTATGGATCAGTTGGAGACTAGTCTCACTAAGGTTACCGAGCAGTTGCAAGCTTTGACCGCCGCTATGGCTAATATGGTTGTGCCCCGTGCTGGGGGAGGCTTTGAGAATGTGAGGCGTGAGGACCCTCCAAACAGATTGAATGATGATATCCCTGTTTTTTATGAGAACATGGCTAAGTATGAAGCTTGCGCCTTTGGACTGACGGCACTGATAGCCTTGAGAGCTAAGAATGTAGAAGCCTACGGAGACTCGATGTTGGTAATCCGATAGATGTAAGGAGAATGGGAATTGAAGGAAGAACGATTGAAACCCTACTTGTTCCACCTCAGGAGTCTGGCACATGCCCTCCTTGATTGTAAGTTCCAGCACTTGCCGCGAGAAGAGAATCAAATGGTAGACGTTTTAGCCATACTAGCCGCAACTTGGGAAAATCCGGAGAAATTGGTGATGAGACCTCTAGTATTGACAACGACAAGCCGACCCGTCTACGGGATAGAAAGGTCGACGATGGGAAACCTTGGTATTACGATATTCAGAGATATCTGGAGCGGGGGGAATTCCCAGAAGAAGCAAGCAGAAAGAACAGAATAGCCATTCAGAAGTTGACTTCTCAATATGTGAGTTTGAAGGGAGAACTGTACAAGAGACAAGCAAATGACATTCAACTGAAATTTTTAAGAAAATAAGAATCTCGAATGGCAATGGAAACAATACTTCCGGTGGAAGTTGAGATACAGTCCATGATGGTATTAGCAGAAGCAGAGTTACCTGAACAAGAATAGGCCTTGCAGAGATTTGAACAGTTGGTATTGCTCGATAAGAAGAGAATGAAGTCCTTACATCATATGCAGTTATACCAGAAGAGATTGGCCCAGGCATTCAATAAAAAGTGCGTCCTACTAAGATCAGAGAGGGGGATCTGGTATTTAAGCAGTCAAAGCCGTTAACGATGGACCCGAGAGGAAAGTTCATACCTAACTGGGAAGGGCCATACGTAGTCAAGAAGGTAATAGGAAACAGGGCAATGAGACTGTCAGACTCAGAAGGGAATGAGTTCGCCGAGCCAATCAACGTGGACAGACTGAATCAATATTTCTCATAAGGAAGAAGAGACAGAGCAGTTACTGGGAGAACTGGCAGAAGACCTAACCCACGGGATAGGAAATTCATCCATGCATGCATGCATACACGTAACGTACTTGCAATTTTTGTGTTGGTTCTATGTTTGCAGGTTTCAGACAAAAGAGAACTGCACAATCACCAGAAGAGAACCGGTAGGAGGAAACTATAAGCAGACCTAGGGGCGATCAGAGACATACGTAGGCATATGGCGCCAATGAGCACAATGAGGGTCTAACCCAACCGGTCTCAAAGAAAAGAAGGAAAAACGGTAAAATACAAGCAAGCTGAGAGCAAAAAAACAGTATCAACAGTTTTCAAGAATGAATCCCCAAGGTTGAGGCCCACACATGATCATCAGTTTCGGGGATGAGTCCCAGGGTTGAGGCCCGCATCAATATTGGTTTCGGGGATGAGTCCCAGGGTTGAGGCCCACGTCAGTATCAGTTTTTGGGAATGAACCCCGGGGGCGAAGCCCGCAGTTGAAAGGAAGAATTCCAATGGAGTGAGAAAAAAAAGAGAAGTCCTCGATAGCGAAGCATATATCCGGTGATGAAATTGTTTGTTGTAGGGTGAAATATTAGAAACGATAAGTGCGAGATGTGCTCTTATCTGGTATTCTGAGTGGATTGATCTCGGCCACTCTCACGAGCACTCGGTTACGGAATTTTAGCAGTAGAAGCTTGAGTGGTCGACGAGATGACTAGTTGAAGAGATGGTGGATCAGTGAATGATGTTTGCCTAGATGTCCATCTGGTTTACTTATGTTACGATATATGATATGGTTGGAAACAAAGAAAAAGTCTCTGAAAAGAAAAAGAAAAAAATAGAGCACCTATAACCGATAAGCGTGAAGCTACCCATGGGCGAGTATTAGGACCACCATGAGGAGAAATGCTACCTTAAATGGTAGATGTGTCGAAAAAAAGAAAAGAAAAGAAAAAGAAAAAAGAAAAGAAAGAAGAAAGAAAAAGAAAAAGAAAGTTCAAGATGAAAAGAAAGAAAAGAAAGAGACGAAAGAAAAGAAGCAGAAAACCATATCATGTTGAGTACGAGAAAGTAATCACAGAGTATGATTAAGACATCTCGGTTGGTTAGACTCACTGATCCAATCTCGAGACAAAATCATCGAGTTGGCCTACTTAAGGATTAAGCTGCGAAAGAGCCTTGGCACACACACACTATGAGTCTAGTTCATATCATTCATGCAGACGATCAGATTTGAGTGTATTAAGTACTTTGAAGGTTCTCTGGTTTTGACACGAAGCATTCATTGAGGACGAAAATATGTTTAGCTATCGGGATTATCACGTGAGAAGCATTACAGTGTGTTGGTATGTAACATCACATCAGGAGGTCTACCTTGAATTAATGAAAGTAGCAAATGATGAAAAGATGAACCGAGAGTGGGGGTGATCAGTCTACCTTTTCTCATGCAGTAACGGTTCGGAAATAAACCATCAGCACCAGTATCAGTTTTGGGATGAGTCACAAGGTTGAGGCCCACATCAGCATCATCATCAGTTTTGGGGATGAGTCTCAGGGTCGAGACCCACATCATCAGCAGTTTTGGAACGTCACATCACATGATCTACTTTGACCTAGTGCAAGAAACGAAGAACATAAAGTTAAGCCAAGACTGGGGGCAACCAGTCTACCACCCCGCGAATAAGGGATGTACCGAGAACTCGAGCCGTGAGACAGAAGAGGAGTGAACAATCACCAGAAAAGAACCAGCAGGAGGAAACCGTAAGCAGACCCAAAGGGCGACCAAAGACAGTTATAGGCAAAAGACACCGGGGGAACTGGCAGAAGATAACCTGACGGAATAAGAAATTCATTCATTCATGCATACATGTAACACACTTGCGTCCTTTTTGTGTTTTGTTTTGTATTCACAGGTTTCAACGAATAAAAAAGGAGAAAACGGAAAATGCAAGCCAACCAGGAGCAGCAACACAACACTACCAACTCAAATCGGGAACAAGACCCACGAGAACAAGACCCACAATTCAGGGAATAGGACCCTCAACTCAAAATGGGAACAAGACCCACGGGAACAAGACCCATAATTCAGGGAACAATACCCTCAACTCAAATCGGGAACAAGACCCACGGGAACAAGACCCACAATACAAATCGGGAACAAGACCCACAATTCAGGGAACAAGACCCTCAACTCAAATCGGGAACAAGACCCACGGAAACAATACCCACAATTCAGGGAATAAGACCCTCAACTCAAAACGAGAACAAGACCCACGGGAACAAGACCCACGGGAACAAGACCCACAACACAAATCGGGAACAAGACCCACGGGAACAAGACCCACAAATCAGGGAACAAGACCCTCAACTCAAATCGGGAACAAGACCCATGGGAACAAGACCCACAATTCAGGGAACAAGACCATCAACTCAAATCGGGAACAAGACCCCGGGAACAAGACCCACAATTAAGGGAACAAGACCCTCAAAACTCAAATCGGGAATAAGACTCACGGGAACAAGACCCACAACTCAACTCAGTAACGGTTCGGGAATGGACCACCCTCATAAAGTAATGGTTCAGGAATGAACCTTGGGGTCGTAGTACCTCACCACCAGACCAAGTCAGTTCAAAGCAACATGCAAGTCAAGCGGCAGCTGGCGAGCCAGGTAAGTAAAAATGCATGCATAACTTTGATAGGATTGTCACTGTCACACACTGCACAAGTCCCATCAAAGTGGAGGTGACTGTAGGCACTGCATTTTTGCATATAAGTCCCGATGATGAGCCTCATGTGGAGGCAATACCTTTTAAGTTACGGAAGTCGCGGGAAACGAACGTTGGAAGGGAAAAGTCAGAAATCAGTATTTTGTTGGATTTTATTCGTTTACTTAGTCTCGGGTTCGCTTGTTGGATTTCTGCTTTAAAACTTATCCTCGGCCCAAAACCCCTGCAAGTCACACACCAAGCCCCAATTCACACCACTCACGCCCATTACCCATGCAACAGCCACTCACACCATTAGCCTTCATCTATTAGCCCCTGAAGCCAGCCCCTGAACACGCCCAACCAGCCCCTGAAGCCAGCCCCTAAACACACCCAAACCAGCCCCCGAAGCCAGCCCCTGAACACACCCAAACCAGCCCCCGATGTCAGCCCCTGAACACACCCAAATGCCCTTGAAAATTGCCTCTGATACACGCTCCTAATGAGTCCATTCACGCCCATCACCTTCCAAATGCTTTCCTAATTCGATTAAATTACATACCTAAATAAAACAAATCGAATAAAAAAAATCAAATATATCATCTTCCTAATCAAATCAAATCATATCTAATCACTTCCCTAATTAAAAGATTTTTCCCTATCACACACTAATTAAAAATATCTCCCATAATTACACAAATCCTTTCCATTTTCACACAAGGTAAACCCCAACCCTTTGCGTATAAAAAAAAAGCCTAAACCAACCTTAGAACCCCTAGATCATTCTCACGAAAACACAAAGAAAATAACCTAGCAACTCACGCCCAAAAGCAACAAGAAACAAAGCAAATAATTCTCTCTTCTCCTCCTCTCTACCATTACCGAAACACTCTCTCAAAACAGAAAAGGAACATCACCAAAACACCCCCTAAACAGTAAGCATCATCACCGAAACACCCCTGAAACTACCTCTACAATCACCGAAAATCACAGCTCCAAATAGCCATTGGATCACTGAAACATACCCCTGAAATAGCCCTTCTATTCACCGAAAATCACCCTGAAACTGTACTGCAGTGACCTAAAATACACCCCAACACAGCCAAAACAGAGTAAACAGCAGACCGAACAGCAAGGCAACAAAGAGAAACAATGAACCAGTGAACCGGAGGAGTTGCGACGCATCAACCCTTCCAATAATCGCGTAGCGCACTTCCGAGAGATGACTTAAGAGGTTAGACCTGAGGGCACCTTTTTTTTTTATTCTCCTTTGTTTTTTATTTATTTTCTTACTTTATTTCGCATGAGTATTGTGGATTGGTGTATGATATGACTTTCGGATGAATGGAATATGTGTTCTCTCTTACGGTATATCAGATGGAAACCCAGACGTAAATTCCGTAGCCGAATCCGAATGGACGGTAGTGCGGTCTGCACTCGGGATACAATGCCACGTACCACTTGAGAGAAACACATATTTCGTTTCATCCAACCTTATGTTTGAGCATGATTTAGTCGTTAGTATGTTATTTATTTTTAAGCATGATTTAGTCGTTAGTATGTTATTTACTTTCCGCATGTTACTTATTTCTACATGGTAATGAAATGCGCATGGGCAAATCAAGTTGGATTAAAGGTCCTCCACCTTGAGGGATGAAAAGCCTAAGGGCTACCTTTGCCACGACGTTTTACCACGCCGGACGAAGTACACTTGATTGAATGGGCAATGTGTTCAATCGGGCATACAAGGTCCCATATTATTTATTTATTTATTCATACATTATAATCTAATGCGCATGGGCTAACTAAGGTGGGTTAAAGGTCCTCCATTCGAGTGATATGCCTAAAGGCTACCTTACCATAATGTTTTGTCGCGCCGGACGAAGTACACTCGATTGAATGCGAAATATGTTCAATCGGGCATACGAGGTCCTACATCGTGTATTTATTTATCCATGTATGTGTTTGTGTCATTTCAGATGCCATTTTGGCAATCTCGTTCGAACGCGTTTCCAAATGCTACAGGAACTTATGCATTCTGCCTCATTCCGTTCGAACGTGTTTACGAATGCTACACAAATGTATACATTCTGCCTTATTCCGTTCGAACGCGTTTACGAACGCTACTCGAACGCGCACATATTCTGCTTTATCATGCATCAGGTCTTATCCCGTTCAAATGTGTTTCCGAATGCTATACGAATGTGAATCTTCTGTTTACCGTTCGAACACGTTTTCAAACGCTACACTAACGCACATACAGTGCACAAACTTCTTTTCATCATATTTCATGCATGTTTGCTTTTTTGATCATTTCTTTTATACCATATGATTAATCATATTTTACGCTTAAGAAATTATCATCCATTTATATTTCCGTATTTATTTATTCGATATGCTCATGAGATTGTGTGCTCGCTTTTATTATTAATGCCTTTATAGTCGTTATTAGTTACATTATTGCACTTTATTGTTTAATACGTTCATGAATTATGTATTTTGCCTTCATTTTTTTTATTTACGATTATGGGTGTGCAAACTTGCATATTGCTTAAATTATCTGGTATGTGTTGCATGATATTTGGTTGTACTATTGTATAAATCCTTTCATTACAAGTGGCATAAGTAAGGGACCATTCCGAACCCAATGGTTTGAGGTCTTTTCTTGCGAGGGGTGAGTGCGGCCTTAAATTTGCTGTGGGCTACTCCGTACTCCCAACCAGGCTGCGAGCCGGGAACAGCATCGCCGATTTTTGTGTCCTACAACTGCTAGGTTAAAAATCCATAACTAAAGCAGTGTGTAATTTTATGGAATTTGCTGGTTTTGTTTTCCTTTATTCTATATTGTTTATAGAATTATACTTCTAATCCACTGCATAGCTGATAAGTGTGGTTTATACCCACTTATTACGACATTTTTAGCTTATTGTTTTGTTATTTATAGTTTATTTCATGTTTTATTTGTAGGAGCATTAATACATGGATCTGGGAACAATTGCACGTGTTTTGGGAACTTCCGGGAACAAAGATTGAGCACGGGAGCATTAGCTTAATAGGCGCAATGGCGCCCAAAATCACATACATTTTCCAGAGATTGAGGCACCATGGCGCCATCAATATGAAGTTCAACTGGCGCCAGTTGAAGAGAGGAAATAGGCGCCATTGCTCCACAACAGCACACTCTTCAGGCCAAAATGCCGAGAGTTTGGCGCCGCGGCTGTAGGCACTGCATTTTTACACTGAGTCCCTATGATGAGTCTCATTTTGGAGACACTACCTTTAAGTCACGGAGGTCACGGAATACGGACATCGGAAGGGGAATTCAGAATAAACAGGTTCACTGTTTTCTCGTTGGTGCACGTTCGTTACTTCTTCTTCGAACGTCAGGCAGATTGTGGACGTTGGTGCCGCGGTTCGATTAGGCGTTCGAATGATGTCGGTAATCTGGTTTTGTTCTAGCCTCACATTAAGCCCAATTCCCCCAAACCTTGGCCCACACGCCCAAGCCCACTTAAAACACATTTAACACAGTGGTGAAATAAAAACCAATCAAATATAATCATACCAAGTTAAAATCAATCAACCAATATATTATTCCCAACTTAAATATTATATGCCTAACAAAAAATCAACATAAACGAAATATTCAACCTTCCCTATCTAGCCAAGATTGTCTCCCTCACCTTTGACTTCCCTTATCCAACACCAAAGCAAATCCCTTCCTTGTCAAGCCTAACCCTTTGCCTATAAAAAGAACCCTTCACCAACCTTCTCAACCCTAGCTCATTGATACAAGAAAGCTCATACACATAAGATACACACAACTCACACAAATCAGAAGAGAAAAGAAAATAACCCCAAGCCTTCACATTAAAAGCACCATCATAACACACCAAGAGCCTAGCCACTCACGGTAATAACAGAAGAAAAAAAGAAATAATCCCCTTCATCTCCCCCACTCCACAACCGAAAACAGCAGCCCCTACACCTCCTAAAACAGCCCATACAGCAGCCCTAAACACACACATAAAACATCCCCCGAACCACACCATAACATCACCGAAAATCACACCCAAAACAGTAGCCAAAACATCCCAAAAAACTAACTAAATTACAGCAGCAAACAGTAGCAGCGGCAGCGAATCGGAGTCAAAATAGTAGCAAAAGATGGAGGACGACGACCCAAAACAGTAGACAACGAACGAGAGCAGTGAACCAGTGAACCGGAAGAGTTGCGGAGCTTTACCCCTTCCGATCTTTGTGAAACGTGAGTCCGAGAGACGACTTAAAAGGTTAGACCTGAGGGCACTTTTTCATTAGTTTATATTCGTTTCTTTTATTATTGAATTGTATTCACATGAGAGTCGTTATGGATGCATGTTGTGGCTTGAATGAAATGGAAGAGTGTCGTCTCTTGTGGTATATAGGATGGAAACCCAGACGTAAATTCCGTAGCCAAATCCGAATGGACGGTAGTGCGGTCTGTACTTGGGATACAACTCCACGTACCACTTGAGTAAACGACACCTTCTCTTGTTTTGTGTGTTCTTTGGTTTTATCTTGTCTGTTATTTAAATTCTATATGTCGCTTATTTGTGTATGATATAATCGAGTGCATGGGCTCAGTAAGTGCGATGAGGTCCCATAATCGGAAGGGTAAAAATCCTTCACCACGATGCTTTGCCGCACCGATTGATGTGTGTTCGGTTGAATGCAAGGATACGTTCAATCGGACACATTACGTTCAATATTATTGCTTTAACTTTTTGTATGCATGGTTCAACCGAGCGCATGGGCTTAGTAAGTGTAATATGAGATCCCCTATGGGGAGGGGCTAAAGCCCTTACCACAATGCTTTGCCGCGCCGGTTGATGGTGTTCGGTTGGATACGAGATACGTTCAATCGGGCACACTATGTTTAAATATTATTGCTTTTAATTCTTTGTATGCATGATTCAGTCGAGCGCATGGGCTTAGTATGTTGGTCTAAAGGTCCTCTCTTTGAGATATCAAGAGCCCCAAAAGGCCACCTTTACGGCAGTACTTCGCCGCGCCCCTTTTTTTGTCGTTTATGTATTGCGTCCCATTTCATGCATCAGGTCTGTTCCCGTTCGAACGCGTTTACGAACGCAACCGAATGTGCATGTATTTTGCCTTGTCATGCATTCTGTTTTATTTCTATTCGAACGTGTTCACGAACGCCACACGAACATGAGTATTTTGTTTCATTTCCGTTCGAACGCGTTAACAAACGCCATACGAACGAGAGCATTCTGTTTCATTTCCGTTCGAACGCGTTATCAAACGCCATACGAACGCGAACCTTCTGTTTACCGTTCGAATGCGTTTACGAACGCTACACGAACGCACACGTACTTTCTTAGTTTCATAATGTATCAGGTCTGGTTCCGTTCGAACGCGTTCTCGTTCTCGGACGCTACAACGAACCCGAACCTTCTGTTTACAGTTCGCACGCGTTCTCGAACGCCTACACGAACGCGCACCCCACTGAACTGAGTCCTCTTCATTAGATTTCATGCATAGTTTTCCTAGTAGCTATCCCCACATGTATGAATACAAATATTTAATGTATTGCGATTCATATGCTTATATGATAACATTTGAGTATTGTTTCTTGCGGTATATCGGATGGAAACCCAAACGTAAATTCCGTAGCCGATTCCGAATGGACGGTAGTGCGGTCTGTACTTGGGATACAATTCCACGTACCATTTGGAAAAATGCCCATATGTATGCTTGTATGGTTAATATGTGTGCTTGTGTTTTTCCTGAATGTAATATGCAAATGAAGTTGTATGTTCGTTGCTATTTTGATATAGTTAAGCATGCAATTTTAAATATGAGATATATGTGAAATGTGTGCATAAGTTTTATTTTGCATATGAGAATTTAGAAGCATGATACTCTTGGAAATAAGTGTTACTTAAGCTTGATTAATTATTACATAAATCCTTTCATTACAAGTGACATAAGTAAGGGACCATTCCGAACCCACGGTTTGAGGTCTTCCCTTGCAAGGGGTGAGTGCGGCCTTAAATATTTGTCCCGGTTCACACCGGGTGGTGACTCCATGTTATTTCATACTTCCCAACTAGTGCCGCGAGCCTAGAACGGCGTCGCCCAGGTTCTGTTGTCCACAGTCTAGCGACTCCACTGGGGATATGAGAATTGGCCCCGAAATATTGTCTTGTAATGTTTGGATTTATGTTTTAATTGACCATGTCTATAGTGGATAAAGTGGGGGTTTAATCAAGGGCACCTTGAGGCCAGGTAATGGTTTGGTGTCTTCCTTCACTCACTACCTTTCTAGAAGGAAAAGCTGTGAGGACACCTATATGGCCATCTACTCGGTCTTTGTGATGGACTAATTTGGAGGACTCGTTGTTTATTCCTGACACCAAGCGATAAGAGCCTAAGAGGCTTTGGGTACTTAAATGAGCCCGCGCTCCACCTTCCCTCTGGGGAATCTACAACGGAAATCCATTTGACAGTCCGTCCACACACCATAGCTCATTGGAACGTACCTTAGTGTATAAAAAGGGATGCGCTCACTTGGTCACTTGAACCCTTGAGTGGGGAGACCTAGTTGTGGGCTATCCTTCGCCAGTGAGAGCCTTTGTCCATACTCTTACAAATCCACCCATAGACCGGTTTGTATGGTTAAAGTAACAATTATTTCCTTGAGGATGTGCTTATGGACCATCATCATTTGGATGCAGTTGGACTATTATAAGAAATGCGGGCTTGCTGGGCCATTTAAATTGGGGCAAGTTCGCACCTTATGACTATTAGGCCAAAAGCTTCTGAAATGTTGATAGGCCGTTATTGTGGAAATTATTATGTCATGTTTGCATCATCTTTCTTCTATGCTTGTGTTTGGGAACATCATCGTTTGAATCCATTTGGACCATTTTTCATGGGATATGGGCTTGTTGGGCCATTTAAACTGGGACAAGAACGTATTTCATGACTATTGGGCCAAAGGCTTCTAAGTGATTGATGGGCCACTTTGTGATTGTGTTCGGAATGTTATCATTTGGGTTTAGTCGGGCACTTTGTCATGAGATGTGAACTCATTGGGCCATTTAAACTGGGATGGGTTCACTCCTATGACGATTAGCCCGAAGATTCTAAAATGATAACGGGCCGATTTGTTTGAGAATTTTAGTTGATTTAGTATGTTTATATGTTACATGCATCTCATGTACCCCATGCATCATACATCATGTTAACCCTTGTGTTCTGAAAGCCATCATAGATTCCCGTTGGGTTAGAAAAGGGGAAGACTCACCAAAATACTAGAACAGACATGAGTGAACCGGATATTGAGGTATCCCGGATAGATCAGTTGGAAAATGGCTTCGCCAAGATTACTGAACAGTTGCAAGCCTTGACCACTGCCATGGCAAATATGGATGTGCCCCGTGCCGGGGGAAATTCTGAGAATGTGAGGCGTGATGAGCCTTCGAATGGGTTGGGGGATGATACCCCCGCTTTTGATGATGATATGGCAGAGTATGCAGCAGGCAGAGTATCTGGGTCTCAGGCAGAGTTACAGAAGCTTCGGGATCAGGTTGAAACAGTTGCCCGCAAAATTAGGGGTAAGAATGAGGATTTGTTAGATTATGAGGCAATGACGTTCGGAGAACAGCTGCCAGCTCAGTTTAAATTGCCCGACATGGCCAAGTTTAATGGGAATGGAGACCGAGAGTCCATCTGCAGCATATGTCTCAGTCATGAGTTTAATTGGGCCTATCACAGCGCCAAGTCCAAAAGATGTTTGGGATGTCACTCGAGGGGGCACCTGTGGTTTGGTATCATAGCCTTGAGAAAAGGTTAAGGAAGATTGGAAGGAACTAGTTGATGCTTTTCTGAAGCAGTATGTTACAGACTTAAAAATTGACTTGTCACTCTCCGTGATTTGGAGAGCACTAAGCAGAAGCCGGAAGAAAGCTTCAAGGAGTATGTAGACCGCTGGAGAAGCCAGCTTCTGAAAATGCAGACTCGGCCCTCTGAGAAGGACCAAATCAAAATGATCATCAAGGGCACCAAGCCTCTATTTATAGTAAGCTGAGAAGGATGACTTCGATGATTTCTGATTTTCGACAGTTGAGGGAAACTGTCATGGATATTGAGGAAGAGGAGGCTGAAAACAGAAAGTCCTATAGCCAGAATAGGCGGACTTTTGGGGGGTATTCTGAGACCAAGCCCGCTACTGCCGAAGTCGCTGCCATCAGGAACCAGCAATTCTCCAACCTTGGTAGGCCTTTGTCGAAAGTATTTGAAAAGTTACAGGGACAAGGAATCTTGAAACCCTTAGAAGGTAAGCCACTTCCACACCCCCCACCACCACACATAAATGTGAACCTTTATTGTCACTTCCACCAGCTACATGGCCATGACACCGACAACTGCACCCGCCTTAGGCATGAAATTCAAGATCTCATAGATTCCCATAAAATACCCAACCCATGAAAAGAAACCATCAACCACCAAGCTTCTTACATGGATGACAGTGAAGAACCATAGGCCGAGGAAGAAGGCAGTGCTGCGGATGATGGAGATGTTCCTCCTAGTCTATTTGATGCAATTTTTTTTAATGACATTGATTTTGTTACTTTTTCGAACTCTTTTCCTCAACAATAATAAAGACGTTCATTTTGCTGAAACTCTTATGCAATATGAGTATATTTGAGAAAAGTATTCAACCTTGGTACTATGGAATCCAGTGATGAACACAGGAACCTTCGAGATAAGCAAACAGAAAAGATAAGATAGACATTTAGAAATTGGGAAATAGAGCCAGTGAAGATATCAGACTTGGAAGGGAATTAGTTCACCGAGCCGATCAACGTAGACAGATTGAAGAAATAGCTTGTCTGAGGAAGAGAAGGCTAAGCAGTCACCAAGAGAATTGACGGAAGACCTAACCCGACGGGATAGGAACATTCATGCATGCATACACGTAACGCATTTTGCATCCTTTCGTGTTTGTTCTGTTTTGTAGTAGCAGGTTTCAAAGGAGAAAAAAAGAAAGTGCCGAATGCAAGCCAACCAGAAGCAGTAACAGTACAATGTCAGCAATCTCCAAGAACGAATCACATGGGCGAGGCCCATATCATCAGTATCAGTTTGGGATGAATCCCGAGGGTCGAGGCCCACATCAGTATCAGTCTGGGGACGAAGCCCATAATTAGTAGCAGTTAGGGCCGAGGCCCACATCAGCATCAGTTTAGGGCAAGGCCCACAACAGCATCAGTTTGGGGCGAGGCCCGTATTAGCATCAGTATCAGTCTTGCCGGGTATGGCATTCTGGGGGGCGAGGCCACGTCACTTCGTATCAGCATTGCCGGGTATGGCATTCTGGGGGGCGAGGCCCACATTACATCGGATCAGTTTCTGCGCCGAGTATGGCATTCTGGGGGCTAGGCCCACATCACAACAGATCAGTTCTGCCGAGAATGGCACTCCGAGAATGAGATATAGTCCAGGAATGGACAGTTCAAGAATAAACAAGCCGAGAATGGCAATCCAAGAATGGAGCAGAGTTCGAGAATGAACAAGTCGGAAATGACACTCTGAGAATGGAGATATAGTCCGGGAATGGACAATTCAAGAATGAACAAGCCGAGAATGGCAATCCAAGAATGGAGCAGAATCCAAGAATGGAACACAGTTCAAGAATGAACAGGCCGAGAATGGCACTCCAAGAATGGAAGCACAGGTTCGGGAACGGACCACCTTACAGTAACGGTTCGAGAATGGACCACCTCACAGTAACGGTTCGGGAATGAACCAACTCACAGCACAGGTTCGGGAATGGACCACCTTACAGTAACGGTTCGAGAATGGACCACCTCATAGTAACGGTTCAGGAATGAACCAACTCACAGTAACGGTTCGAGAATGGACCACCTCACAGTAACGGTTCGGGAATAAACCAACTCACAGCACAGGTTCGGGAATGGACCACTTTATGATACAGTTCGAGAATGGACACCTCACAGTAACGGTTCGGGAATGAACCACCTCACAGTAATAGTTCGGGAATGGACATCTCACAGTAACGGTTCGGGAATGAACCAACTCACAGTAACAGTTCGGGAATGAACACCTCACAGTAACGGTTCAGGAATGGACCAACTCACGGAAACGGTTCGGGAATGGACCACATCACAACACGGTTCGGGGGAATCAACCAGGGGTCGCAGCACCTCACCACCTAAATCAACTCAACACATGGTAAGTCAAGTGGCACCTGGCGAGCCAGGTAAGTGAAAATGCATTGCATAACTTTGATAGGATTGTCACTGTTGCACATTACACAAGTCCCATCAAAGTGGGGGCGACTGTAGGCACTGCATTTTTACACATGAGTCCCTATGATGAGTCTCATTTTGGAGACACTACCTTTAAGTCACGGAGGTCACGGAAGACGGACATCGGAAGGGGAATTCAGAATAAACAAGGTTCACCGTTTTCGTTGGTGCCACGTTCATTACTTCGTTCGAACGTCAGGCAGATTGTGGACATTGGTGCCGCGTTCGATTAGGCATTCGAACGATGTCGGTAATTCTGGTTTTGCTGCTAGCCTCACATTAAGCCCAATTCACCCAAACCTTGGCCCACACGCCCAAGCCCACTTAAAACACATTTTTAACACATGGTGAAATAAAAACCAATCAAATATAATCATACCAAGTTAAAATCAATCAACCAATATATATCCAAAACTTAAAATATTATATGCCTAATCAACATAAACTAAATATCAACCTTCCCTATCTAGCCAAGATTTGTCCCCCCTCAACCTTTGACTTCCCTTATCCAACACCAAATCAAATCCCCTTCCTTGTCAAGCCTAACCCTTTGCCTATAAAAAGAACCCTTCACCAACCTTCTCAACCCTAGCTCATTGATACAAGAAAGCTCATACACATAAGATACACACAACTCACACAAATCAGAAGAGAAAAGAAAATAACCCCAAGCCTTCACATTAAAAGCACCATCATAACACACCAAGAGCCCTAGCCACTCACGGCAATAACAAGAAGAAAAACAAGAAATAATCCCTTCATCTCCCCCACTCCACAACCGAAAACAACAGCCCCTACACCTCCTAAAAACAGCCCATACAGCAGCCCTAAACACACACATAAACCCATCCCCCGAACCACACCATAACATCACCGAAAATCACACCAAAAACAGTAGCCAAAACATCCCAAAAAATAGTAACTAAATTACAGCAGTAAAATAGTAGCAGCGGCAGCGAATCAGAGTCAAAACAGCAGCAAAAGACGGAGGACGACGACCCAAAACAGTAAGACAACGAACGAAAGCAGTGACCAGTGAACCGAAAGAGTTACGGAGCTTTACCCCTTCCGATCTTCGTGAAACGCGAGTCCGAGAGACGACTTAAAAGGTTAGACCTGAGGGCACTTTTTCATTAGTTTATATTCGTTTCTTTTATTATTGAATTGTATTCGCATGAGAGTCGTTTATGGATGCATGTTATGGCTTGAATGAAATGGAAGAGTGTCGTCTCTTGTGGTATATAGGATGGAAACCCAGACGTAAATTCCGTAGCCGAATCCGAATGGACGGTAGTGCGGTCTGTACTTGGGATACAACTCCACGTACCACTTGAGTAAACGACACCTTCTCTTGTTTTGTGTTGCTTTGGTTTATCTATTTCTTGTTATTTAAATTCTATATGTCGCTTATTTGTGTATGATATAATCGAGTGCATGGGCTCAGTAAGTGCGATGAAAGGTCCCCTAATCGGAAGGGTTAAAATCCTTCACCACGATGCTTTGCCGCACCGATTGATGTGTATTCGATTGAATGCAAGATACGTTCAATCGGACACATTACGTTCAATATTATGCTTTAACTTTTTGTATGCATGGTTTAACCGAGCGCATGGGCTTAGTAAGTGTAATGTGAGATCCCCTATGGGGAGGGGCTAAAGCCCTTTACCACGATGCTTTGCCGCGCCGGTTGATGTGTGTTCGGTTGGATATGAGATACGTTCAACCGGGCACACTATGTTTAATATTATTGCTTTTAATTCTTTGTATGCATGATTCAGTCGAGCGCATGGGCTTATATGTTGGTCTAAAGGTCATCTCTTTGAGAGATCAAGAGCCCCAAAAGGCCACCTTTACGGCAGTACTTCGCCGCGCCCCTTTATTTTGTCGTTTATGTATTGCGTCCCATTTCATGCATCAGGTCTGTTCCCGTTCGAACGCGTTTACGAACGCAACTCGAACGCGCATGTATTTTGCCTTGTCATGCATTCTGTTTTATTTTTGTTCGAACGCGTTCACGAACGCCACACGAACGTGAGTATTCTGTTTCATTTCCGTTCGAACGCGTTAACAAACGCCATACGAACGAGAGCATTCTGTTTCATTTCCGTTCGAACGCGTTATCAAACGCCATACGAACGCGAACCTTCTATTTACCGTTCGAATGCGTTTACGAACGCTACACGAACACACACGTACTTTCTTAGTTTCATAATGTATCAGGTCTGGTTCCGTTCGAACGCGTTCTCGGACGCTACACGAACGCGAACCTTCTGTTTACAGTTCGCACGCGTTCTCGAACGCTACACGAACGCGCACCCACTGAACTGAGTCCTCTTCATTAGATTTCATGCATAGTTTTCCTAGTAGCTATCCCCACATGTATGAATACAAATATGTTAATGTATTGCGATTCATATGCTTATGTCATGATAACATTTGAGTATTGTTTCTTGCGGTATATCGGATGGAAACCCAGACGTAAATTCCGTAGCCGATTCCGAATGGACGGTAGTGCGGTCTGTACTTGGGATACAATTCCACGTACCATTTGGAAAAATGCCCATATGTATGCTTGTATGGTTAATATGTGTGCTTGTGTTTTCCTGAATGTAATATGCAAATGAAGTTGTATGTTCGTTGCTATTTTGATATATGTTAAGCATGCAATTTTAAATATGAGATATATGTGAAATGTGTGCATAAGTTTTATTTTGCATATGAGAATTTAGAAGCATGATACTCTTGGAAATAAGTGTTACTTAAGCTTGATTAAATTATTACATAAATCCTTTCATTACAAGTGACATAAGTAAGGGACCATTCCGAACCCAACGGTTTGAGGTCTTCCCTTGCAAGGGGTGAGTGCGGCCTTAAATCTTTGTCCCGGTTCACACCGGGTGGCGACTCCATGTTATTTCGTACTTCCCAACTAGTGCCGCGAGCCTAGAACGGCGTCGCCCAGGTTCTTTTGTCCACAGCGGCGCTACGGGAAGAATCAGACGCGTACTCCAGGATTTAATTATTAGGGTTTTTAAGATCTCTAATGATACCTAATGACTCTCTACCTCCACTATAAATATAATTGTCCATCCAACACTCAGGGGGAGGCTAATACACTGCACAAAACACAGAATTAAATATTTTTAGAGATCCAAGGAGTGGATTGAAGAGCGACAAGAGGAGATTAAGGTGGTGACGTCCGGAGAGGAAGAGATTCAATTTGGGTTTTATCTTCTTATTTCTTTCTTAGAACTCTAATGATTTCCATTAGATTCATGGTTTGTGTATCATTGATTTTATCTTTTGTCATGAACTAAACTCCTTAATTTTGGAGAATGGTGTAATCGATGCTTGAACCTTGTAATTGATTGTCAATTTTGTGATGAAGTTTTGTTGATTTATTTATATTCTTTTGAGTTTAATGCTTTATGTTTGTTGGCCACAAATATGATGATGAATGTTTAGAATCTATCACTCGAGAGAGGGGATTTTGAATAGATCTAGAGAATATGATCTATGATTTTATAGAGTTCGAGAGAATCTGTAGTCCTTTGAAGTCGTTAATATAGAATCACAAATCGTAATGAGTTGTTAACTATTGGATTTTTATAGAGATATCGAAGTCTGTAGTTAATTATATTTTCACTCGGCACTCGAGAGAGAGAGTGGATAATTTCGGAGTCTTGACTTATAAACAATATAACCAAACAATGGTAATTAGCATAACAAATACATAGGTGACAGCTAGGTGAAATCAGGATCCAGAATCTCTATCGTATTAGTTCCTCCTATCCAATTATTTTTATATTTTATTTATTTATTAAAATCTTTATTATTTATTTTCTAAATAAAGTTAGGATTATCAATTGTAGTATTTAGTGCGAGTTAACACAATCCTTGTGGGTTCGACACTCTTAACTTATATTTATACTAAAACTTGACACCGTACACTTGCGGTACGATATAAAAATATCACAACAAGTTTTTGATTATGGGTGGATAATTTTTTTTATTTACGATTATGGGTGTGCAAACTTGCATATTGCTTAAATTATCTGATATGTGTTGCATGATATTTGGTTGTACTATTGCATAAATCCTTTCATTACAAGTGGCATAAGTAAGGGACCATTCCGAACCCAACGGTTTGAGGTCTTCTCTTGCGAGGGGTGAGTGCGGCCTTAAATCATTTTCCCGGTTCACACCGGGTGGTGACTCAATTTTTAGTTCTCCGATTTAGTTCTCCCGTGGGCTACTCTGTACTCCCAACCAGGCTGCGAGCCCGGAACAGCGTCGCCGATTTCTGTGTCCTACAACTGCTAGGTTAAAAATCCATAACTAAAGCAGTGTGTAATTTTATGGAATTTGCTGCTTTTGTTTTCCTTTATTCTATATTGTTTATAGAATTATACTTCTAATCCACTGTATAGCATATTACTTGAATATGTTTTCTGACTTTACTTATGGTTGCGTATTTCTAAAATAGGTTCTAGAATGACAATAGACGTAGATATTGTTAGATTAGTTCAAACCATCGGGAACTGTTGTTCCGATTTTCTTGAAAAATCAAGATGGTTAGTAACTTAGTTACTAAGTCATGATTATTAATCTAAATAGATATCTGTTTTGGATATAATTATCTAGTAAGAATTGACATGAATTAGTTCATGTCTCGAGATTCTTGACTGGCATTAGGAAAATCCCATTAGTATTTGTTTATCTTATAATGACGTTTCTTGGCTTTAGTGACTTTTAAAAGTCACGTGTCTGACACAGTTTGCTAATCAATTATTTGCAATTGTTGTGAATAATTGAACGCAAATTATAAAGCTTAAGAAAAGAGATGTATATAGTTGTGTATAGAGAATATTGATTCTCACAATACGACAACTATAGGTATTGGATACCAGATCTCCCGTCTAGTTATTTAAAATAATATTTAATAACTGTTTTGATATTTGATATCAGAACTTGTGACTATTGGATAGTTACATATTCTATATAAACAGTTGTTACATATTTTAATATGACTAGTAGTGTCATTAATGAAAAGATAAACATTAAGAAAATGTTCGGTTAACTAAATAACTTAGAACAGTGTTTTATGAGATTTTATCACATAAGCATAATATGTTTATTCTGTATGGTAATAGATGGTCTGATACGAGATCACACAATATATCCTTATCCATTTAATGAATATTGTATTCAGGATATGATTAAATCTCATTTAACCAATGATCGTCATTAGACCACAAGATTTATTAAACTAATACTTTGGAAGTATGTAGTTTAATGAATTATAAATTACCATGGATAGTTTTCTTTACTTCGTAACTTAGTTAATGAATTGTCATGACTTGGTTACATGTTTCTAAAAGAATATATATTGAACGTCTTGAATGGTTCGAGAACTTTCAATATGTTTCTGATGAAACGCGAATAGAATATTTTGAATGGTTCAAAGATATTCTATTTGAAGTGTTGAAAACTATAACTTTGAAATTCATCGTGAATCTTTGAATTGTTCAAAGATATTTGATAAGATCAAACATATGAATTTAAGGCAATTAGTTCTAAAGCTATTTAATGAATGTGATTCTTACTCAATATTAAACTTTCACGATTCCATCTTGATGGAATTTTTCAGTGGGAGTAATTGAATCTTATATGATTTGATTCATTGATATTGAGTGTTACCGAATTAGTTTTCAATACTCTTGGGGTTATGCTCCAGTAACACTAATTCATCTTTTTAATTAAGGTTTCATTCGTTTCTATAGTTACATATATGATATGTATATTAGAAAATTCGAATCTTGAAAAGTTTGAGATTTGAAACTTTCTTTCGTATAATTGTTATATAATTGAAAGTACTTGCACCTTAAAGGTACAAGTGAGGTTTATCATTTATTCTATTTAATAGAATATTGTATTCTATTTGATAAAATATTTTTTCTACGATCCCGAACAATAAAATTATTTTATTACTTGGTATGTTAACATTAGATGTTGACAATTGTAGAAAAGACTTGACTTATTGAAGTCAAATGTGAGAATGATAAACTATTAGTGGAACTACATAATTAATAAGATGAAAAGACTCTTAGACTTCTTCCGTATAAGTTTAATAGGATGTCAGAATCATTTGCGAAGTATTTGATACTTATTGGTTCTGTTGTTTTCTTATCGAATAAAATTATCCTATAACTTATAGTGGGAGCGATATTTGATATCGATTTCGGAAATTAGCATAGAACCATAGATCTAAGATTGTTCATAGCTTACTACGATCAAGTTTTGAACTTGATTAAACTTTCTTTATGAATAGTTAATAAAATGTGCAAATTGTTTGCGCAGTAAAAGCAAAATGAGCTTGATAAAGGTTTGACCTTTATAGTATGATTGTGAGAAAAGTTAAACTCGGCTATCTATTGTAGATTCTAATAAAACTTGTCTCAAGTCGCACTAATTGAACAATTAAAGATTTGCTAGTTAATGTTGATATTAAACTATGTATTTTGGCTAAAAAAAATGCAAAGTAGCGTTCCTAAATATTTTCTTCGAATAAGAAATTCGCTGTGGTTTCTTTGTTTGAAGAGTTCATTCTAGAATGGCCCTAGATTTTGTATTCTGCTAAGTTCACAGTTTGATATACTAGCTTATAGAGCCTATTGTAGACTCGGATAAGTTTTCCAGAAATCTGTGTTCTCTAATTTTGATACAGTCAGATTATCTGATTTTATCAAAGCATAGAGAATGCATATTTGATAGTAGGGTCAGTGAGAGCATACAAATTTCTTTCTAGTGTTATATATTCTAACGACATTGTCATTATTAATGTAATAATGAAATGTTTATGAGGTAAAAGGTTTACCTAAGTGTTATTTTCTCCGTGTAAACAGTGGGAGTAATCTATGTTATATTTGATATAAAGTTTTATATATTATATAAAACTAAGAAGTTTGTGAGATACTCCCATTAGTCGCATATTAGATATGATCTAATAAAGGACATAGTAAGACTATCTGTATGACAGTTAACGTGTCTTTTATATATATAGTATTCATCTTTTGTAAATGATGATTCCTTTGTCGAAAGTGAGATTGATTGGAATGTCTAGTCAATCTTATGCATCATATGATGATGACGTAATGAATACTATATTATGTGCGATTAAAGATATCAATTTAATCGTAATTGTTACGAGTTATTTTGATATGTTGCTGACCATATGATGGGTCTTGAATATATTCTTTGTTATCTTAGAGATATTAAGAATGAGTTTCTTATTCATGGAGAATTTAATCTGCAACCATAAGGTCAGATTAGTTTTGATCCTAATTATGACATTAGATGGTCTATGTCATATAAAGTCAGGAAAAGATGCAGAAGGAGTGTCACAGTTGATTCTACTAAACTAATGGAATCAGTTGCAACTTATGAAGTATTGACTTATGAAATTGCATAGTGACCCTATAGATTAGAAGTTTTCATATTAGTGTAGTGCTTGCGGTTGTCTCATAGTATTTGGATTTGATCTCTAAATACATAGACAACTCATTAGCTATAACACAATACTGATATAACGTCTGAGTCATATTAATGTGGAATTTAGATTCTACAAAATATGAATGATGATGGCTAAGGAAAACAATTGGGTTTGTTGGACATACTCAATTTGTTAAAGCATGCTTACTTGTTGTTGCCTACCTCTTGAGTGCTAGGTGAGCTCTTGAGGGCCATGGGTATGTGATATACATTGAGATGTGTATATGATATCGTGGATTGGCACTAGAGCAAGTGAGAGAAATTGTTAGGGTTGGTGCTCGAAGCGCCAATACAGATCGTATTTATGTCCGATTCATAAATACGAACAATTACTTTTTCCATAATATTAATTATTTAATGGTAGCACCTATTGTCTTTTATACACATATTCGATCTAATTACGATTATATATCTAATTATGATTAGATTGAAACTAAATCTGATTTAGTGATACGTGTATATTAGACAAAGACCATAGGATTTATAACATAGTGCACAGTTACAACATAGTTTGTAATTGACAGTGGGATGCGTCACTATAAGTTGTATATCCTTAAATAAAGTTCTTGGTCAAGATTTACTAACATGGGTCGGTTAGTAAAATCCACTGAGACCAGTACATGTCATATATCGTGACTTGGTCTGATGGTTTATTCCAATGAACCAAGAGTCTTAAGAGACTCGTATAGACATGTAAGTGTTTATTTGATAAACACTGAATGACTCACTGAAGATTTCCTAATAGATGGTACACCAACGTCAATAGGAATCTTCTCGAGTTGAGTGAGCATAGTGGTCATTCGACTTGAGATACCACAGTGGATATATGAGTTATCCTCTACACTTTGATGGCAGTCACGTCACTGATCTATTCATGATCAGACCTTCACCTGTTCGTTGGGTGTGGACTGATGCTCATGATATCCAGTGCGTATCAATATAGGATCCGTCAGTCATGTGTATAGGGCATAGGTATCCTCACGTGTTTACAATCTAGCAAATCCATGGCCGTGGTATAACTTCGGAAGCCTGTTCCGAGTGTTATTTAGAGATCGTAAATTGAAAGTCGACTATATTATACCGAAAGGATTTGACGTTTTTTAATCTATATCCCAGGTATAATATGGATAGCCTGTGACAGAGGGATTATACGTATGCAATGACCTCGACTTGTATAGTTTAGCGAGATTATCCGTGGTCGTCATAATTCATGAGTGGGTGAATTATAGACACGAAATTCGATTTCGTGACTGATAAACCTAAACTTAGAGAGTCCCACAATATGAAGTGTACTCGTTGAGCACTTAGGCAACGCATTATGAATAATACAGATTATTCATAATACTTCATCGAATTAATTGAGTCAATTTGAATCGTTTAATCGGTTAAACGAAAACACATGCTTTAAGGGATTTTGGTCAATCGTAATTATTGTGTATTTATATTTGATACATAATTTGATTAGATACACATTAATTAATTGTCAAATGAGATTTTGACACATGCCATTAATATATGTATTTGTTATTTAATGTAAATAAAAATACATATATTATAATAATTATATTAATTAATTATTTAGATATTTAAATGTTAAATATTTGAATAATTAAATAATATCCATTTTTCATAATTGTTATGATAAATGTTTAATTATTATTAGTGACATGTGACATGTTTTAATTAAGCTAAATGTGTGCAAATTTGATTTGCTACCAAAAAGCTTAATGTTATTTAATTGGATTAAATTTTATAAATGACCAAAATGGCCCTCCAAAGTCGGCAACCACTATTGTTTAAAGTAAAAAAATTCATTTTCTTCTCCAACTCCTCCATGGCCGAGAGTTCCTAAAAAAAAAGGGTTCCAATATTGCTTGATGATTCAAGTAAAGGAAAAGAAGAAAATCAAGAAAAAAAGGCTAAGGAATTAAAGGATTAAAGGTAATTTTACAAATCCCTAAGTTTAGAAATTTTATTTCTTATTTCTTGAAGATCTAGTGAGATCTAGGGTTTCTTCTTTTCAATAAATTTGGGGCTTTTGATTTTGGAGGATGGATTTGGAGGCATATAGCATGTATGGAGTTGATTTGGGTGATATTATTGTAATATTTATCCAATTTGATCATTTGATGATATTTTTCCATTCTAGAGTGTTATGACCACTCTTGTAATGCCTAGAATTATTCTTGGGTGGTTCATTTATGGTGAATTTAGTTGGTTTTAGATTAATTAGATTAATGTTGAAAAGTTGGATTAAAGCATGAAAAATTGATAATTATTGCTTCTGGATTAGATATGGAAATACTGTTCATATGGTGATGAAAATAATGTATTATGAATGTATTGGATGTGTTTTGGGTGTTGGAACAATTGTCGAAATTTGTTTCGGAGTTGAAATAAGCAAATATGGCGAAAAATGACGTTACCGGGTGACTTTTGAGCCAACCGGGTGACAGCTGTACAAACAGTGAATTTGTCACTATTTGGGCAGCCCATGAACTGCCATTATACTATTGGGGCTGACCTGGGCAGCCCTCATGTGTATTAGGTAGTCGGTTCGGTCAAAAATTCGTTTTATGTTATTTTACGGAAAAACTTTTTCGTAAAAGTTTCACGATGTTTCTTAACTATTTATGTCGTTATTTGATATCGTAAATATGTTTAGGTGAAATATGAATGAATTATTCATATTGGATATTGAATAATTCATTCGGTAATTTAAAAAAGTTTTAAAATTACGATTTCGCCCGAATAGAGCTTCTGCCGTGCCCTTTGCCCAAAACCCCAACAAAAACAGCGGAAGAAGCAGAGTGGCATCAAAATTTCTTAGAAGATATTCCAAACTGACCAAAACTAGTGTCATCAGTAAGTATACATTGTGATAGTCAATCGGCTATTGGGAGAGCCCAAAATATAATGTATAATAGTAAATATCGACATAACATCGAAAACACAATACCATAAGGCAACTACTCTTAAACGACCTTCAATAGATTATGTCAAATCGAAGGAAAACCTGGCGGATTCACTTACTAAAGGTTTACTTCAAGAGCAAGTTGAGAAGTCATCAAGGGAAATGGGTTTGAAGCCTATAAATTAAGAATTATAACTTTGGAAACTCAACCTAGCTGACTGGAAATCCCAATATCTAGGTTTGAAAAGGACAACTAAAACTTTGTGCAATTCAAATCAAGCAGTGTAGAGTTTTATACTCTTTACCATTCCCATAATGACGCAGAGTGTTGTCTGTCAATGTTAGGTTAAACTTAAGCTTTTAATGATCACTACATTATGATAACAGTCCTAATATGTGTATTGATAAAATTCCTTACACAATAGATTATCTATTTCAAGTAAGAAGTGAAGTCATTTCCACAAGAATTTTTAAGGCTGGATTCCCTAAAGCACTTGATAAAGCCATGACCGATGTTCATGGATGAATTGAATATAACCGTAGAATGAGAAATGGTCGAAGTGAAGCTGTGTGATGGCTATTGTCTTGGTTTACACCAACAACGAAACAGTTCAAGACCATGAGTCACTGGTTTGCCAAGTAAATCTAATAGTCATTTACTAGGAAAAGTTCAAGGTGAAAGTTACATATTCTGATGCAGTTTTATTTCAAGAAAACTATCTTAAGTGTTTACATTCATATATAGAAAAATTGTGGGAATTGTAGGAAATTTCCTAAATATAAGGTGTATTTATAGGGTGTATTGTGATAAGATATATCCTTAATATGTGATCTTTAAGAAAGACACCAAATGAATGAATATATCATTTAGAGGGAACAAATATGAGCTTTGAGTTGGAATGATACTTTGAAGAGTTATGATTCAAATGAGTGCCCCTTAATCAAGAAGTAACCAAGTATCACATGAGAACATTAGCCATAAGAGATCCGTAATGCACCGAGGCGAGACTAATAGGTTCTTAAGAAAAGAGTCAACACTCGACTTGATTTTATTCTTAAATAATCTGCAAGTTTTTTAGGTTTTTCTAATTAAATTATGCATGAATGTTTTATAATATGCATGTTTAAAATGTGATTAACAACACATCGTGTCCAGTTACGTAATTTTTCAGAGTATTATTCTTAGTTCAGCTTTTCTCCTATCCCAGCAAAAAAGAGATGATGGTTGCTTATACCGTTGAAATAACAATTGAAAATTCTCGTAATCTTCTCACAACCACTTTGCATATCTTCAACCTGGATTTTTCTACACGTTAAGCTTGCGGTTTTGATCGACTCTATAATGAGACATTCTAGCAGAGGTGTTGACTCAGTTTTCATAGTCGCATAAGAACTCCAATAATAGTATTATTATTTCTCACGTAATAATAAATTTCATTGAGCTCCAATAACAACCTTCTCGCAATCGCTAAATAATAATGTTTATTTATTTATTTATTTATTTTTGAAATCATTCGAAACCCCACCGCCAACCACCCCTTTCGGGTTTAAATAGAGCAGGTAAAATTCCCGGTTGTCTCAAACTCTTACTGATGGAGTTGGTGCTTGGAGTACCAATCCGAATTTTACATTTTATTATTATTTTTTTATTTGTTTTTGTTTGCTAAGTAGCAGCTCTCATTAGGAGCCGAAGGCGCATTCCAAGTCTAAACACGTGGAAAGGAAATATAGCGTAATTAGAGAGATAATTGAACGAAAAGACATAGTGGTCTTAAAGGTTCAAGGACAAGTCAACATAGCAGACCCGCTTATAAAGGCCTTACCTCCTAAGTTATTCGATAAACATGTGGAGGAGATGAGACTACGGTACCATCCAGATTGGCACTAAGCAAGTGAGAGTTTGATGGAGTTGGTGCTTGGAGTGCCAATCCAAATTGTACATTTTATTATTTATTAATAAAATAACTATATTTTTCATTTCATACCCTATTAATGGTATTTACATTACACATATCAAATTGATGTATCGTTATGCTAAGAATGACATCGACTTTAGAATAGTTTTGACACTAGGTGTAAACTATTCTTAAAGTAAATATTCCTAGTCGTTGGTTTAGGAATACGGTCGAATTCCTATAACCTAGAAGACTAACACATGTCGTATATTGGAATTGGAGTTCCAATGGTTGAACGCGATGTACCATGAGTTTTGGAAACTCGTATAGACATGTGGGTATTCGTTGGAGCGAATACTGAATGACTCATTGGTGATTCCTAATAGTTGGAAGTACACACCATCGTCAATAGGAATCTCCTCGAGTCGAGTAGCATATGTAATCTTTTGACTATAGGATATCATTGATTTTGTGTGAGATCCTCCACACTTAGATGCCATGTATGTCAGAAACCTTTCATGGTCTAGCCTCTAGATGTTCATTGGGTGTGGACCGATGCACACATTAATCAAGTGCGAAGCAAGATAGGATCCGTCGGCCCATATGTGTACCATAAGGGGTTTAGGTATCCATGTTAGTAAAGTCACGATTCTTAAATCTTTGGCCAAAGTCGATCACCTAGGGTGGATCACATCAGTTATGAAGAATCATGGTCATGTCGACATGAGATGTGCGTCTTGGAAACTTAACGGTATATTCTATGTTTCCTAAGCACAACTCAGATAGCCTACGATGGAGGGATTATTAAACATGTGTGATGACCTCGACTTGTATAGTTCAGAAAGGTCGTTCGTATTCTTCGCGAATTCGGAGGTGGCCGAATTGCGTACATATTAGCTAAGCTTATATGACGAACATGTCTGAACTTAGATAGTCCCAATATAAAGTGTACTCGTTGAGCACTTGGGTAGCCGATTATTTTTTATAAGTATAATATTCGATATTATAATTATCAACTAAGATAATCAAGTGTTATTGGATAACATTGATTATTTACTTTGACCTAATTGGATTAATTAGATTAATTCAATAATTACCAAGGGCTTAATTGTAAAATCATAATTATCTCTACCGTTTGAGGATATTATGGTAATTGTAAATATGTAATAATAGATGGTTTTGGCTTGATTTAATTGGATTAAATCAAGGTGGCAAACATTTAACTAATCAATTTCCTAATCTTTGGCTTGATTTAATTGTATTAAATTAAAGTGGGAGACAATGGAGATTAGTCACACATAATTATACATATTTGGACAAATTAGATTAAGCCCATGTAAAAGTTGATTACAACTTTTATTAATTAAAAATTGCCTAAGTTTTGCTATAATAGCAAGCAACTTATGAAGGTTTTAATTACAAGTTCAAATACAAGCATAAGAAAATTCTTGAGAGATTAGCCTAAGTTAGAGAAGTGTTTAGAGAAGCTTGTGAGATCTCTACAACATTTCATCTAGGAGAAATCAAGATTGGATCTTGAAGTGAAGCTTGGAAGCATTGGAAACAAGATTGGATCTTGGAGTCAAGCTTGCACACCTTGGAGGTTCTCCAAGAATTTCAACAAAGGAGAAGTAGATTGGATCTTGCATCAAGCTTACTACGTAATATTTGATTCTCTCCAAAGCTATGTTTATTTGTGTATTAGATGCATGATCACATAGCTTAATGTTGAATAAGGCTAATCAATTGTGTTAGGATACTTTAGAAGTGTAAACACAACATGCTTATAATTAGGTCAAAATATTCATGTTGGAAATGGAATAATTAATTAGAGTTTGGAACTCTAGATTAAAGCTTAGAGTTATGGCTACCATTCTAGATTCACTTGACCACCTTTAGGTGTACTAGAATAGTTCACGGGACATTTCGTAATTTGGATTCTAACATGGTTTGTGTAATGGATTCAAAATTTACGCTAATGTGTATTTAGAATAAATTTATGTTTTTTGAAAAATATTTGATATTTTGAAAAACTAGATTTTTATTCTATAACATGTGTTTATGTTGGTTTTGAAATTAAAAATTAATTTTGGGTGTTTTTGAAGTGTTTAGAGAAGACCGAAATAGATTAGGGTCAAAGACCCTAATCCATTCAGCTCACTGGAATGTGAGCTGAATGCAAAAGGAAATGGAAAAAAAATAGTAGCACCTGGGCGCTACAGTGCGCACGCGCATTGTAGCGCGTGTGCTTCACGCACGCGGCGCCCTTCGCGCGCGCCGATTTTGTTTTGCTTCGTTTGGGAGCTTCCGGACTCCGATTCAGTCCTGACTTTTTCCTATACAATCGTAATGGAATGTAGTATTTCATTACATGATTTAAAATTACACCCATACTTGATATCCAGTGGTTAGACCCATTTCCGCTGCTCGGGGCACCGGTCCAACCCTAGGGGTTCCACAACTGCCCCAACACTTACAAGAAACGCACGCCCTAGGTTCAATCCTATAATCTTAAGATGAGATCCTGAACCCTATACCACCAAGCCACGACATTGGGAAAAATAATAATGTTTACTTGATAGTTCAAACATGGAAATTTTTAGTTATCATCAAATATGAAAAAATAATAATAACTAGCGGAAGCCTGCACTATTCGTAGATTTTTCTATTTTAATACGTTTAATTTGTGGTTATTTTTTATTCAATTTCATATCCCACGACATCCTTTTGATTTCAATAGATTATGTCAAATCGAAGGAAAACCTGGCAGATCCACTTACTAAAGGTTTACTTGAAGAGCAAGTTGAGAAATCATCAAGGGAAATGGGCTTGAAGCCTATAAATTAAGAATTGTAACTTTGGAAATTCAACCTAGCTGACTGGAGATCCCAATATCTAGGTTTGAAAAGGACAACTAAAACTTTGTGCAATTCAAATCAAGCAGTGTAGAGTTTTATACTCTTTACCATTACCATAATGACGCAGAGTGTTGTCTGTCAATGTTAGGTTAAGCTTAGCCTTTTAATGATCACTACATTATGAGAAGAGTCCTAATATGTGTATTGATAAAATTCATTACACAATGTACTATCTATTTCAAGTAAGAAGTGAAGTCATTTCCATGAGAATTTTTAAGGCTGGATTCCCTAAAGCACTTGATAAAGCCATGACCGATGTTCATGGATGAATTGAATATAACCGTAGAATGAGAAATGGTCGAAGTGAAGTTGTGTGATGGCTATTGTCTTGGTTTACACCAACAACGAAACAGTTCAAGACCATGAGTCACTGGTTTGTCAAGTAAATCTAATAGTCATTTAATAGGAAAAGTTCAAGGTGAAAGTTACCTATTCCGATGCAGTTTTATTTCAAGAAAACTATCTTAAGTGTTTACATTAATATATAGAAAATTGTGGGAATTGTAGGAAATTTCCTAAATATAAGGTGTATTTATAGGGTGTATTGTGATAAGATATATCCTTAAGATGTGATCTTTAGGAAAGACACCAATTGAATGAATATATCATTTAGAGGGAACGAATATGAGATTTTAGTTGGAATGGTACTTTGAAGAGTTATGATTCAAATGAGTGCCCCTTAATCAAGAAGTAACCAAGTATCATAAAAGAACATTAGCCATAAGAGATCCGTAATGCATCGAGGCGAGACTAATAGGTTCTTAAGAAAAGAGTCAACACTCGACTTGATTTTATTCTTAAATAATCTACAAGTTTTTCAGGTTTTTCTAATTCTTAGTTTTGATTTAATGCATAATTATTGTCCCCACATATTGTTTATAAATTATGCATGAAATTTTTATAATATGCATGTTTAAAATGTGATTAACAACACATCGTGTCCAGTTACGTAATATTTCAGAGTATTATTCTTAGTTCAGTTTTTCTCCTATCCCAGCAAAAAGAGATGATAGTTGCTTATACTGTTGAAATAACAACTGAAAATTCTCGTAATCTTCTCACAACCACTTTGCATATCTTCAACCTGGATTTTTCTACACGTTAAGCTTGCGGTTTTGATCGACTCTATAATGAGACATTCTAGCAGAGGTGTTGACTCAGTTTTCATAGTCGCATAAGAACTCCAATAATAGTATTATCGTTTCTCGCGTAATAATAAATTTCATTGAGCTCCAATAACAACCTTCTCGCAATCGCTAAATAATAATGTTTTTTTTTTTTAATTTTTTGAAATCGTTGGAAATCCCACCGTCAAACCACCATTTTCGAGTTTAAACCGATTAGGTAAAATTTCTGGTTGTCTCAGACTCTTACAAGAAATGCACGCTCTGGGTTCAATCCCATAACCTTAAGATGAGATCTTGAACCCTATACCACCAAGCCACGCCTTTGGGGACAATAATAATGTTTACTTGATAGTTCAAAAATGGAATTTTTAGTTATCATCAAATATGAAAAAATAATAATAACTAGCGGGAGCCTGTACAATTCGCAGGTTTTTTCCATTTTAATACGTTTAATTTATGGTTATTTTTTTTATTCAATTTCAGATCCCATGACATCATTTTGATTGCTATTACTGTTAGTATTGGTGGTGCGAAGGTTAAGACTATTAGGATTTGACTGGAATCGTTATCAGCATCGACTGATTAAGATTGTTGAACAATACATGCACCAAAATTCAATTTCTGTTTGAGTTTTTTATGACATATTTCACAGCCATATAATACCAATCAAAATTTATTTTTCATATTTAAATACTAAATGTAAAGATAAGACTATGGACGAGTGTGAGAAGCGTTGTATGTTGGATCATCCTATCCATATACTAATGCATGGATATTGAAAACGGTAGCATCGATAATGAAATAACATATCATAGAAATTTGAAAAATTAATTTTGATTTTAATTTAGAAACCATATTCTAGTTACTATATTCAAGCAAAAAGAAAAAGTTACAGCAATGATAAAGCTAAGATAGTGTGGTTTAGGAATATAACTAGTGTTGACAAAAGAAAGTCACCCTAGAGTGAAATCGCCCTAGAGCGAAGGAGTAAAGGACAAAAGCAAGTAGGGCGATGAAAGGAAGAGCGATCAGAGCAATCACCAGATGACACATCGATTAGAATGAAAAAAGGACTTAGGACGACCGAAACAGCAATTAGAACGACAAAAGACTCAGGACGATCGAACACATGCTGCAGTTGATCCCACGATTACAGCAGTTAGACATTTCCCTCCATGATCAGGCAGTTATGGCGCACAACTCAATGGTTGGGGACGTGACTCGACAGTTGCAGGGGAGTTACAGACTAAAACCGTCCGAGCAGTTTACAAATTCCACTATAAAAGACTCACTCATGTGAAGAAACAAACCCCGATCAAATGAAGACTCAAATGAGCATCTTATTATTTTTTATTTCGTAGTTTCATAACTTTTGGGACTGTAATTTGTGTGCTTGTGCCCCTTGGAGGCTTATTCACTTAATCAAACACCCATTGCTGGGACTTTATCTAAGGAGGTTTGAACCTTACACGTTTCTTCAAGCAGAAAATTACGCAAACAGTTTTTGGCGACCACAGTGGGAGAATTGGTGTAAAAAGTGGAAATGCCTCCGAAAAGAAACACTCAAACTGACTTAAGTACGGAGGAAGTAGGACTGGAGCAAACCAACCAGTCTTATGTTCCAGCCGTAGTGGGCCATTTCGAGGGTCTGGCAGACGCTAGTCGATATGAACCTGTGCGAGAGCTCAACCCTAACGCGGTTCGCGCATTGTTCGGTGAATTCACGTAGGATGTTGTCGAGAAGGTTAGGCTCCAAAATGCTCATATCATAGATAAGTTTACTTCAACTAGTAACTCACATTATGAAAACAAGGCCAAACACTTAAGCTCATTAAACGAGTTAATGGCCAAATGTGTAAACGGGGGGACAACCCTACCGTGGACTACACCTCCTCTCGCACGAAGCAGTCAAAAGGCTGGTCCAAGCAATATTCCTCCGTAAGGGGTCACTGTCCCTACGACTTCCAGGGGAGGAATAAGTCCTGGGGGCAATGGCTCGTATCTAGGGCCAAACTTACACCAAGGGCCAAATATGGCACAACATAAAGTGGTGTTGCCCTAAGGTCTCCAGGATTCTCAGGGGCAAAAATCACGATTATGTCCCACTTTTGAGAGGACCACAACCGCCACCCATAGCAATGTCATTCAATGGCAATGACATGTTGAGAGAACAGATGACCGAGATCCTTCAAAATCAATTCGGTTTAGGGGTACGACCAATTCGGCCGAGGTATCGGAAGCCATACCCAGATTGGATCGATGTGGCATATCCGTGGACTATGAATTACAAAGTACCAAATTTTACTCTGTTTACAGGGTCTGGGGAAATTTCTACCATGGAACACATAGAACGATTTACCTTTCAGTGTGGAGAAACAACTGATTTCCATAAATTGAGGTTATTCCACGACTCACTATTAGGAGTAGCTTTCTCCTGGTATGTTAGTCTGCCGCCCAACTCGGTGGAAAATTGGGAACAAATGGAACAGCTGTTCCATGCGCAATTCTACAAGGCCGAATTTGAAGTAGCCTTGGCTGATTTGGCAAACTTGAGACAGTTACCAGGAGAATGGGCCGATACGTTATTACAAAGGTTTAAAGTGGCTCGAGGTCGATGTTATGTGCCTTTTCCAGAAAAAGAATTTGTGAGAATCGCCAAAAGCTGTCTCAATTTCGATCTAAAAAAGAAATTTCAAGATCGCGAATTTTGGGATCTCCCCCAACTCACTACTAGTGTAGTGCGTTATGAACGGTTATTAAGAGAGGATGAGCAAATGAAAAATTCTAGTAAAGGAACTTATTACAGGAGCATCGATTGTGAAATAAGCGAAATGGACATCGAATCGGCCGACTTATGTTTGGCCGAATTGGTTAAAGGGAAGTCGTACATTTGTAAGGCGTGGGCTGAACCCCAAGCCAAAGAAAAGAACGATAAAAAGAGTATGAACTTTTCGTTCGATATCATGAAAGTCGATGCCATATTCGATCAATTATATAAGGACAAGCAAATTAGTTTGAGCGACCTCCACACATTGCCAAGCTCTGAGCAAATTGGTGGTAAAAAATATTGTAAGTGGCATAATACATGGTCCCATTCAATTAATAATTGTCTTGTTTTTCGGAATGTTTTGCAGGATGCCATAGAATCTGGATGAATAACGTTCGAAAAAAAGATGGCGGAGGACGACAACCATTTCCCAAAGCCAGTGGAATTAAACATGATCAATTCAGACCTTACCAAAATGAACTTGCCAAAGTTCAAGTTGGTCCTAGACGAAGAACATGACTGTCACCGTCCAAGCGCTCTGGAAAGGATTAAAACACCCAAAGAACGGAAGGATCGACAAAATATCTGTGTGTACGGTGCAAGAACAGTATAGAATGGATGATGGAGTTAGAAGATACCTGTGAAAGGCCTGTAAAGAAAGAGTCAGTAGCATGGCAACCGAGGACCTTCGCACCAAGGTTCTACGATGAGAATTCAAATTTCATCCAAAATGTAAGGACATTTAGGCCATAAATTCATCGGCCCAACGTATGGCATTCGTACCGTAGGCCACATTCGGGACAACTTCCAGGAAGGAACTACCCTCATTTGGACGGAACGAAAAGGACGCAACTGAGGCGACACCAGAGAAATTATGGTCGTATGATGCACCATAAGGTGAAATGAAGGTCACAATAGGCCATAGTGCTTATACAAGGGAGAAACCGAATGTAAGTGGTAAAGAGAGTGACGACAGAGAAGGGACGACAATGAACTGTGAGGAGCACACCAAATTTGATAGATGAAAACGGGACGAGACAGACGACGAAGACTCTCTATCGTCATTCAGTTCGACAGTATGCCACCAGTTGTGGCGAATCATTACTTGATGTCCGAGAAATTCAAGGGGGACAACAGTGAAAGGGCCGGAAATAACGAAGATGTCTATGATGGTGATGAAACATAATTTGCAGCACTCTCGATTATAGACAGAGAGGCTTCAGATGAGGAAATGACTGACATAGAAGAAGAAGAAATAAACATAAGGACTAAAGCACGAAGAATGGGAATATCACAGAATCGGTTTCTCAAAGAATTATGTGAGGCCGGAAACCCTGCAGTTGGAACATTTGGAGAAGACTTGGGACGATCCCCATACCTCATCCTATACGGAACACCCAAAGTAAAACGGGTCGTTACTAGGGCATAAAAGCAAAGACTGGTCGTCAATAATGTCTCTCACGATGTGCCAATCACATTACCACCCTCTAAAAGAGACACGGAGGGAGAACTGCCACACGCCAATGCCGAGAATGAACAAACAATGGAGGTAGGCCTATCGGGGAATGTGATATTCCCAAAACCACCACCACAAATGACGAAGCACCTACGGCCGTTGTTTGTGAAAGCAAAGGCCAACGAGATACCCATCACCAAAGTGTTGATTGACAATGGAGCAGCCATCAATGCGATCCCGATTAGGATGCTGAGGCGTTTAGCAAAGTCAGAAGACGACCTCATCCTTACAGAAGTGGTGCTAACAAGTTTCAATGGAGGGGCGACAATGGCCAAAAGGGTCGTCCCACTAGACTTGCAAGTAGGGAGTACTACGAAGACAGTAGCGTTCTTCGTTATAGATGGACCAACCACATATAACATGCTTTTAGGGCGAGATTGGATACACGGTAGCCGATGCGTTCCTTCATCTCTTCATCAATGCCTAGTTTTCTGGAACCAAAAAGACGAAGTGGAAATAATACATGCTGACAACAAGTCTTTCGTTGTAGAGACAAATTCGACCGAATACTTCATGTATGAAGGAAACTACGGGCTGACCAGAGTTCTAAATGAAGGGGAAAATTCGGCCATTGTGGCTCAAAATGACGAGCCATACCCCGCAGGTCTGCTAAATGATTTATTCGTGCAAACAAGACCAACCATAATGGTCTTTAGAGAATTGACGCACAACGGTTCAAATGAAGAAGAATAAGTAGAGTAAAGAACACGCCGCACTCGCGGCTACCAATGCCAACTTAATGGCCTATGTAACGGAACGAGAAAATGAAGCCGAAGCTCAGGCCGCGATTTCGGCCTTAAGATATAAATTATTAGCGCACCAGACGGAAGACAGAATAAGAGAGGTATGTGGGGTAGATTGTTTTATGGAAATGAGTCATAAGAGCGAACAACAAATGGAAGAGGAAGAATACGCTCTGAACGGGTGACATAAGGCGAGCATCACAAGAGTACATGATGTATTGGACGAAGTAAACCTGAGAAGTGAGGACGAGAGACGTATCACCTACATCAGCAAGGAACTAGAGGCCCAAGTACGCGAAAAATTGATCCATTTGTTACAAAAATATAAAGATTGTTTTGCTTGGGACTATAATGAAATGTCTGGTTTAGATAGAGCGTTAGTAGAACATAAGTTGCTAATTATGTCAAACCATAGGCCGTATAAACAGCCTCGCCGGAGGTTTGCACCCAATGTGATGCCTGATATTAAGAAAGAAGTCGAACGCCTTTTGGAGGCGAAGTTCATTAGGATGACCATATATGTAGAGTGGTTGCCAAATATAGTCTCTGTCATGAAAAAAAAAATGGAAAGTTAAGAATATGCATAGACTTTAGGAATTTAAACTTGGCAACGCCAAAAGATCAATACCCCATGCCGACGATAGATTCTTTAGTAGACTCCACTGCGGGGTATCATGTGTACTCTTTCATGGACGGGAACACAGGATATAATCAGATCTATATCGCCGAAAGCGATATACATAAAATGACCTTTAGGTGCCCAGGTTCTTTGGGATGCTATGAGTGGGTGGTGATGTCATTCGGTCTAAAAAATGCTGGGGCTACTTACCAGCGAGCCATGAATCTAATTTTCCATGACATGATCAGTAAATTCATAGAAGTCTATGTAGACGATATAGTGGCTAAGTCTGTGACCATGGACGAATATTTTAGCCACTTGGCGATGGCTTTTGAGCGAATGAGGAAATTTAAATTGAAGTTAAACCCTGCCAAGTGTGCTTTTGGGGTGAGTGCATGAAATTTCCTGGGTTTTCTAGTACACCAACGGGGAATTGAGATTGATACCAATAAATCTCGGGCAATCACTGAAGCCAAACCACCCCGAAATAAGAAAGAGTTGCACAGATTTCTAGGGCAAATTAATTTCTTAAGAATATTTATCTCTAACTGTGCAGGGAAAACTAAAGTGTTCTCGTCTTTGTTGAGGCTAAAGGATAATGATGATTTCGTCTGGATCGAATAACATCAGAAGGCTTTCGAGAGCCTGAAGAGATATTTGTCACAGCCGCCAGTGATGGCACCCCCTGTGCCAGGACGGCCAGTGAAGTTATACATATCAACCGAAGAGCAATCCATAACTGGGATGATCGCACAAGACGATGACATGGACGTCGAAAGAGCCATCTATTACATCACCAGAAAATTGCTGAAATATGAATGTAATTATTCTCCAATGGAGAAATTGTGTTTGGCTTTATATTTTACATGTACTAAATTACGAGCCTACCTTAGGCCGACTACAATGTACTTAATTACTAAAGTTAATATAATAAAGTACATGTTTTCTCGTCCTATTTTGCATCAAAGAGTTGGTTTCTGGTCATTATCATTATCAGAATTCGATATACGACATGAACCTCAAAAGGCTGTTAAAAATCAAGCCTTGGCAGATTTCTTAGCTGATCACCCGTGTTTGAGTACCATTAGAGAAATGGAAATGGAACTAGATGAATGCAGTTTGAAACCATGGATGATGTATTTTAATGGATCTAGCACGACGAAATGAGCAGGAATAGGAATAGTTTTAGTCAGTCCATTGGGATAATCATTCCGTTTCATGGGCAGGTTGGACGAATATTGCACCAACAACTAGGCCGAATACGAGGCCTTGATATTTGGGTTGGAAATACTCTTCAATATGGGAGTAACACATGTGTCCATTAGAGGAGACTCGCAATTAGTAATCCAACAGGTAACATGAGCCTTTAAATGCCAAAACCCATCAGTCATAGCACTATCAGATATAGCCAAAGAGTTGCTAGATCATTTTGACTATGCGGAGATAGAACACGTTCCAAGGACGAAGAATGAAGTGTCCAATAATTTGGCCCAAGCGGCCTCAGGATATAAACAGATAAGCATAGATGGTATATATAAGAGCGAAGAGGTCAAGCCAGCCCTGATGAGAAGGAAGGGGGTGACGGTTGTCTTGACCGTTGAGGTCCAAGATGAGGACGATTGGAGAAGAGAGATCAAATAATTTTTAAGACAGCCCGAAAATGGGAAAGGTCGAAGGCTAAAACTCAAAGCCTTGTACTACGTGGTGTCGGGAGATGTGTTATATAAAAAACGCCAAGACGGTCTGTTGTTGAAATGTGTAGGGCCAACAGAATCCAAAACTATTATGACCGAAATACACGAGGGTGTTTCTGGGGCTCACCAGGCCGGAATAAAGATGAGGTGGTTGATCATACGGAGCAGATATTATTGGCCGAAAATGGGAGAGTCGTGCATATCGTATGCCAAGGGGTGCGTCGCTTGTCAGAAGCATGGGCCCATTCAGAGGGCACCAGCAACCGAAATTCCCTATCATTAAACCATGGCCGTTCATAGGATGAGCGATAGATTTGATGGGAAAAATCTATCATGCATCTAGCAAGAGACACACTTTCATTATCGTTGCCACAGATTTCTTTACCAAATGGGTGGAGGCAATTCCGGTAGTGGAGATCTCTCAAGAGCAAATTATCAAGTTCATAAAAGAGCACATCATTCACCGATTCAGTATACCACAAACAATAATGGTGGATCATGGTACTTCGTTAAATGGCGAGAAGGTAAAAAGCTTTCTGGCCGAATACGAGATCCATCTAGTAAACACTACTCCATATTACCCCCAGTCAAATGGTCAGGCAGAATCGTCCAATAAAACCCTTAAAGGGTTGATTCAGAAAATGGTAACTGACAATTCCAGGCAATGGGACGAATGTTTGAGTCAGGCTCTATGGGCTTATAGGACGTCACTGCGAACGAGTACCTCGGTCACGCCATTTCAATTAGTATATGGTCAAGAGACCATATTACCAGTTGAAGTTAATATTGAATCCACTAGAGTGATGTTGCAAAATGAATTGACAAATGAAGACTACGGCAAAACAATGATTCAAAGTTTGTTGGAATTGGACGATATTAAATACGATGTCATAAATCATTTGGAAGCGCAAAAGAAAAAAATGGCCAAGGGATATAATCAGAGAGTCATGGCTAAATCGTTCAGAAAAGGCGAATTAGTGTGGAAAACTATATTGCCACTTGGTGCCAAAGATCCGGCATATGGCCCATTCGAGGTAAAAAAAACGTATTGCCAAACGGAGCCTATCATTTAAAAAATTTGAATGGAAAAGTGCATGTTAGAGCGATAAACGGTAAATACTTGAAAAAGAACGATAAACGGTAAATACTTGAAAAAATATGTGCCCTCAGTATGGGAGCACGAGAACGTAATGTCTTTGCAATAAGGACAAAGCTAAGTAATAAAAGAATGTATTTTTATTAATACAGGATGAAAACGTCCTAAAAAATACAACACTTGGACGATGAAACGTCCTACATTATTACATGACTATTGTCTGGCCGAAGATTGCTGAAGCTCGTCAGGTGAATCTTTTAGAAGTAAGAACTTCTCCCCCAAGTTCCGCAACTCTCTCCGCATCTCAGCATCGCCCCTCACTAGATCGGCCATGCCTTTCTCAAAATCAACTCGGGCCAAATCTATGAACTCGGCCATAATAGAAGTGGCCTCAGCTACCAGAGTAGGCTAAACCCTTATATACACAGACGAAAGGCCCAACCTGGGACATGTGTCGCAACCCAAATTGTCGAAAGAAGGAAACGGCGAGAAAATAAGAAGAATGAAGGGTCGCCCTAGACAGGTGTTGGGATACGATTATGTTGGACAATTATAACCCATAGCGTCACTATTTGTACAGATCACGGTGTTGTTATACAAATTAACTATGTGACAAAGGAGATTGTACTCTTATCATTTGTGATTAGATCACCTAGATGTATAAATGATGAGAGGTCCCTGTGATTTGTTCCTGGATTGAGAATAATATGAGACAATATCAGTTTATGAAGGATAAATCATTAAACATCCCTAGTCAGAGCATTATCGAGATTGGACATCGATGAATGCGTAAAAGACTAGTATTACACTTGTGCGCGTTGTGAGGATACAACTTCATAGTTCTCATATATTTGGGTATATGATACTCATGCAAGTGTAATAGGAGGTTGTGTTTCACCGATGGTACGGGAAACAGCTTCGCTCTGGATAAGACCCCCTCGGAATTCCATTGGTAGTATGACTATGTGTATATGGAAATCCGAAATCAGGGTAGGTGTATTTGGTCTTAACCTGAGACTTGCACCGCTAATACATACGACAATCAAAATACTTTGGTTGAGGTCGTCCAGGGCTTTAACCGGTTTCTGAGTACGCCAATTCTGGGTATATCGATAATCGTATTGTGTTGGGTGTGATGTCAAAACGGAAGTGTCACTCCAGTCATATGGAGTTGATGATCGCGTAGGGATACAGAACTGGCTCTAATAAAGATTGCAACCGTCGGGGTAATATGACTTGGTCATGATTATCCGATTATAAAGAGACTAGTTGCTCGTAATTCAATATATGCTTCGTACGGGGCATACACTGTACCAGCCGCAGGCCTCGCATGTGATCATCCGATACTGGACAGAAATACGCAATACTATGTATACTACGCCTGATACAGATCCTTTATTCCTGTAAGGATATTTCCGGAGAATTGGGTAGGCATGACGCTTTTCTAGAGGCCAATCTTGTCTTGTAAATCGGTATAAACGTAGTACGAGGTACTTACGTGTTCGGATAGTCCGACGACCAAATTTACTACCAACATATCCGGGGATCTCATGGGTCGCTTCCCAAAGATTCACCGATGACGTATGACTCACACTTTAATTAATCTGGGATTAATTAGATGAGAGAGAAAATTAATCTGGGATTAATAGCGGAGATATTTTATCTGGGATAAAATATCAATTAAAGAGAGATAACGATTAATTTGGAATTAATCGAGAAATTAATATATTTGATATATTAAACGAAATTGGATTTCGACGCGGAATTAAAATTAGATTTTAATTTGGGCGAGCGAATTAATTTAGAATTAATTCGTTAGCGACGTGAATAGTGACTTCGCTAGGCGTAATCATTTAATTACGACGCAACGGATAATTCGTTAATTTGGAATTAGAGAACCCGAGCCCGGGATTATTTGCGAGCGCATTCGCATTTTGAATTCGAGTGCGGCATGCAAGTCACATCAAGCGTCAAATCATTAGTCACATCAAACGTCAAATCAAATGTCACTTGATTGAGTGTTGTGAGTGATGTGAGTTGTTGGAAAGCTTTTATTTTTGACTTTTGGAAAGCCAAATATTTGGTAATTCATTTTATTTGTTTTTTGAAAATGAATAAAGTGTATTAGATACACTCAAACACAACAACACATTATTAATTTCTCTCTCATTGCTCACATTTTTTAGCAACATTTTCTCTTCTCTCTTCACGCCCAAAGTGGGCAATTTTTCTTCTGGTTGGCAGTGAACTGCCGTGACTCTTGAAGAAAAATGGGAAGCAAAGTGTGATTTTGTGGCAAAATCGAGAGTGCTAGCACACTCCGGGATCAATGCGAAGGTGATAGGGAAGTCCACCCATGAGCCGGGAATCACCACGACGAAGCTTGGAGCTTGGAAGTTGATTCAAAATGGCCAAACCAGTGAGCTTGGACTGCACACTGCCGAACCAGTGAGGGGCAGAAAAATTTCATTTTTGTTGCCTCAATCCTCGCTCAATCGCTCGATGTAAGTATTCCGCGACTTCTCGAATGTATTCATTTATGTTTCATGCTTGATTTGTGATCCTTGGGACCCTTAGAATTGCCAACAAGATTAGATGTGAAGGAATAAATGTGACATGTAACGAAGGGAGACACTGAAATGACGTGAAAAGCGGCTCATTAATGGGAGTCATGATGAAACGTATTGGGAAAGGTCGCGCATTTATTGAAGAAGTGATGGACTCGCATGGAGAACGTGAAGGACGGCCCGACAAAACAATTGAACGAGGACTTGTAGGCCGACGTCTACCACCCTGATATGAAGAAATTCACCTCGATTTCATTTCCAATTCAATCAAGGTGAATTTGGGAGATAATTGTTGACAAAAGAAAGTCACCCTAGAGCGAAATCGCCCTAGAGCGAAGGAGTAAAGGACAAAGGCAAGCAAGGCGGCGAAAGGAAGAGCGATTGGAGCAATCACCAGATGACACAGCGATTAGAACGACAAAAGGACTTAGGACGACCGAAACAACGATTAGAACGACAAAAGATTCAGGACGATCGAACACATGCTGCAGTTGATCCCACGATTACAGCAGTTATACATTTCCCTCCACGATCAGGCAGTTATGGCACACAACTCAACGGTTGGGGACGTGACTCGGCAGTTGCAGGGGAGTTACGGACTGAAACCGTCCGAGCAGTTTACAAATTCCACTATAAAAGGCTCACTCATGTGAAGAAACAAACTCTGATCAAATGAAGACTCAAACGAGCATCTTATTATTTTTTATTTCGTAGTTTCATAATTTTTAGGACTGTAATTTGTGTGCTTGTGCCCCTTAGAGGCTTATTCACTTAATCAAACACCTCTTACTGGAATTTTATCTCAGGAGATTTGAACCTTACACGTTTCTTCAAGCAGAAAATTGCGCAAACAACTAGCAATTATCAAGTATAAAAAGGGTGTTTTTATTTTGACACGTGAGGTCTTTAATCAACAGATAGCTTTTCATTAAGCACTGAACGGATATTTAAAGTTTAAATAGATAGATTTATATTACTTATGGCTGAAAGACAATATTACAAATTCAATTAAGACAATATTACAAATTCAATAACAGTAATTATGATTGGGAAAAAAAAATACTAAACATATATGTAATGATTAAACAGTAACAATTATGATAGCAACTCTGCCCTGAAAATTTTTCCATAACAGCGACGATTTGTAAAATATTATTATGAACTTGTTTACATGGGTGACTCCCTAAGGGACGTGGTTTGTTAGTGTAGAGTTCAAGATCTGATATTGAAGTGTTGGGTTCGAATCTAGGGAGCAGTGGCGGAGCCACAGTGTGTCGGCAGTTGCCCCCACTGGACAAACTAAATTTTTGTATTTTTTTTTGTTTTATAAATTATATATATATATATTAAAAAATATAAATAATTAAACAACACCCATAAATACATTATTTATTAATTTTTTGAGTTGTATTTTTTAATATAATATGTAGGCCCAAGCCCAAATTAGTTAAAAAAATTCCAATACACTTTTACATCAATCTTATTTCTTAAACATATCTAAAATAATTATATTTAATTTGTATGTGTATAGATAATTGACTATTGTTCATTTTAAATATACTCATTTATGTGTTTTTCCATTTGCAAAAGAATAGAGATTTCGTTACATTTAAATAAAGATAAAAATAAAAATAACTATATTTATACTTAGGTTTGATTTTAGTATATAATATACTACATAAACTTAAAATACATAATTTTAAAAATAAATTTTTACTTAAATTTTTAGGGTAAATTGGTATTTTTAGAAATTATGAATAAAAATATAATTATGAAAATTTTGAGTTAATTTATAAGTTTAGAAATTATGGGTTATTTCATAATTTTCAAAAATATAGGAATCATCTTATAATTTCAAAAAATATGTATGAATTCATTATATATTATTTTGGTGAGAAAAAATTTAGCCCCCGCTGACTGGAATTTCTGGATACGCACTGCTAGGGAGTGCACTTTTTGTAAGAGTGTAGGACAGCCAGTGATTTTACCTGCTCTGTTTAAGTCCAGAAGATGTGGTTTAGCGGTGAGGTTTTCAACGATTTAAAAAAAAAAAAAAAGTGAGTTTGATGATTGGATATATATTTATGAATGCTCAATACTGTTTGGAATTGCAACAAAAGTTGGAGCAGAATGCGCTTCTTGTGGTTCAAGATAAAATTGGGTTTTGAGTAAGTAAGTGTTCATAATAGTTTTTAGAGTATAAATAGATCCATTTTTTAAAGAATTAAAGTAAGGATTATTTTGGTATTTGAAAGAGCGTTTAAAATAAAAATTAAATTTTGACATTTAATAAATGAGTGTAAAAAGTAATAGAGTGTTAAAAGTATACTTTGTAGTGTAAATAAACTTACCCTTTCATAAATCTTTCTTGATTTGAGGAAAAAATAAATAAATACATATAGATTTTATAAATACATACGGCCATAGCCAAGGATGTATTGGCAGTAATTTAACACAAAAAAAAAAAAATCAAAACTTTCTGGTGATTTATTGGAATTAAAGAGAGTTTAGGGTAATAATTTCTATTATGAAATATCTCAGGGCTGTAGTGAAATAATACTAAAGTCCGGCCCGGCCCAATTTTGCTTAAACGTATTGAAATATCTCAGGTTTTTTAGGGTTTAATACCGACTCTGGTGTTAGGGTTTTTGAAGTCACTTCACCATTTTTTCTCGTCATTTCGCCATGTGGGCACTCCGTCGAGCTTCTACTCCTCTGAAGTAACTCTCTTTACGTCTCACATTTTTTTTTTTTAATTTTCATTGTGAAATAAAATGAAATGATTAAGTTGATACTCTGAAATTAAATCACTCGAGGTTATATACTGTCGATGTTTATTTTGTTTATTTTTATTTCATGCCGATACTTTCTTTAATTACTTAGAATTACATATGAGCTGCTGATATTGTCGTGGATGATTCATATAACAACATCATGACCTCAACCGTTTTTTGATAAAAGATTAGTTGATTTTTTATTTTTTTAATCTGGTTTTAGGAGTCAGGTATTTGGCCTTGGAATTGCTCGTGCTTGTTGCTCTAAATTAGAAGTATCACTTGGTTGCGTAGAAAGTGAAGCAGTTTTTCGCTTGTCTCCAAAAGCAGTCACTGATGTAGGTCTAACTTTATTGAGATTTTACCACCAGACTCGTGATTGTTCAAATATCTTCAGTAGATGGCCTGGCCTTTCCTCGCAAGCTGGTGCGGAAAGCAGTGGAGAGGAAGATGACTTGGAAACGCCTGATAGTACTGATGCTGCCAAGGATGAAAATGAAGATGGATTAATTTCTGAATCAGAACTCTGTGGTGATCATGATGATATTGAAGATCCTGCCCAAAATGATCTGGAATCATCGGAGATAGAGACTGATTCAAGTGGGAAAACCACATCAAGGAAGATGAATTTCTCAAAACTGTTGAAAGTGATCATGGATGCTCCTGATATTTCTGTCCATAATGCTCTTAATAAATATGTTGAAGAAGGAAATGATCCGAGCCCTATTGAGATCTGGTCAGCAATAGTTACTCTTCGTAAACGTCGAATGTACAGGAGGGCATTGCAGGTGATTTTTCATTATTATATCATGCATTTCAATCTTAGTTTACATATTGCTGCATTTGTTTTATTCAGTGTGCTATAGCATGTTGCATATGCATTTGTGCTGACTCATATTGAACATAGAAATTTTGCAATCCATTTGCATGTAAATGTACATCTCATTTTTTACTTTGCTTTGAAAGGTCTCTGTGCAGCTATTAGGTTATTGTTGGATTGAATATAGTCTCATACTATTTGTCTGTAATTCCTCCTGGGTTGGTACGTGAGGTCTGAGGTTTGAAATCCACTCGCACGGATGGGAGTGCGTTTTAGTTTCTATTCTTCGTATTATTAAAATAGAAAAAGGATAAAAATATGTAGAGTTTCTTGTTGCAAGTGCGATATTTAATTTGGCATATTTGGCATTTTCAAAAATTGAAGTCAAACGTGTTTCATTAATCATCATCTTCATGCTTCATTTACTGATACAAGAAGAATTTACAAACTGTCCGAAAAAACACATAAAATAGTAACATAATTTGATAGTAGCTTCCCAAATTTGTCAAATAAAAAAGAAATGAAACCTCTTCTACTTGGTAAAAATCAATCTCCAACCCAATTAAAGGCATTTTATACCTAAGGAGACCACACGCCCTTCAGCATCTTAAAAAGTCATATCCCTCCCCAACCAATCACCCAAAAATTGCCTTTACTTAATGGTTGAGATAAGGGACCATAGAATCATACAGCTAATGTGTATTGATTTTATCTACTAGCACAGCCTCTGCTTGTGTGTATGTGTGTTCTGTTCTGATTCAGGTAGTTTTATGAAGGCACCGTTTTGATACATGCATTTGTGCTTTAGTTAGCCATTAACACAATCTTCATATCTCAGCTCTTGGAGTGGGTGGAGACAAATAAGCGGCTTGAATTTGTTGAGAGAGATTATGCTTCTCATATTGATTTAATTGCCAAGGTACGAGGCCTCCAAATGGCAGAAAGCTATATTCAGAGGATCCCGGAATCTTTTAGAGGGGAGGTAATCGACCAACCTTGTTGGCCAACTATGTGGCTGGCAACAATGTGAAGAAAGCAGAAGAAGTTTTCAACAAAATGAAGGACAAAGGATTTCCCGTTACATCATTTGCTTGCGGCCAGCTGCTGCTCCTCTATAAGAGGGTTGACAAAAGGAAAATAGCTGATGTTTTATTATTAATGGAGAAAGAAAATGTCAAGCTCACTCCGTTCTGTTACAGAATCTTAATAGACACTAAAAGTAAATCCGGTGATTTAACTGGGATGGATCAAATTGTTGAGACAATGAAGTCTGAAGGCATTGAACCTGATGTCATCACGCAAGCCATCTTGGCCAGGCGCTATGTCTCTGGTGGACTCAAAGAAAAGGCCGAGGCTATTTTGAAAGAGATGGAAGGAGGCAAGTTACATGAGCACCGTGGGACATGCCAGCTCTTGCTTTCTCTTTATGCAGAGCTTGGGAAAGCTGATCAAGTGGAGAGAATTTGGAAGGTCTGTGAATCAAATCCTCGGCTTGATGAGTGCTTGGCTGCTATTGAAGCTTGGGGAAAGCTAAAGAAAGTTGAGAAAGCAGAGGCTGTTTTCAATAGAATGTCTAAAACATGGAAGAAACTCTCTTCAAAGTATTATACTGCACTCTTGAAGGTTTATACAGATCATAAGATGGTAGCGAAAGGGAAAGATTTGGTTAAGCAAATGGCAGAAAGTGGGTATCATATTGGACCATTCACTTGGGATGCGCTCGTGAGGCTCCATGTGGAAGGAGGGGAGGTTGAAAAGGCCGACTCTATCCTGCAGAAGGCACAGCAGCAAAACCAATTGAAGCCATTGTTCAATTCTTATATGGTCATCATGGATCAATATGCAGAGCGAGGTGATATCCATAATACTGAAAAAATGTTTCATATGATGCGGCAGGTTGGTTATGTGGCTCGACCCAGTCAATTCCAAACTTTAGTCCAAGCATATATAAATGCCAAGGCTCCAGCTTACGGAATTTGGGACAGAATGAGAGCAGATAATCTATACCCAAACAAGGCTTTGGCAGCACAAGTGGCTCAGGTTGATGCATTTAGGAAGACAGCGGTGTCGAATTTGCTTGACTGAGGTTCTCACCTATTTTGGATGAATTCTTATCAATGCACAACCTTTATCTGTCATACCGGTAAACATTTTTAGTTATTTGTTCTGACATTTGCTTAAATGCATCATCTTTGCCCAAGTTTTTTTTTGTTTTTTTTTTGTTTTTTCAGGAATTTTAAGAAATAAGCCACTACCTATTCTTAGTTTAGCTGTATTTCTCAAAAGTTGGCTCTTCTCTTTCTCAAACATAAACCTTGGTTGGTTAGAGTGTGTTGTATAAATCACAAGAGAGGAGAGAGAGCATGTATTTCAAGCAATATTTTCCCTCTTCTTCACTTCATTTTCCATGAACTCTGCCGATCTTTAGAATTTTTTGTAGAATTTATTTTGATCTCTGAACTTGAGCTTGCAAGATTGTAGAATATATTTTAAAAGAATGTCGGGATTCATTATCTAAATTTGACCCAACACGAAACAGAAAAGGAATAAAAAAATGGATTGGAATGTTTTATTGTTTTTGGATTTTGCTGTATGATTGTTTTAAAGAAAGAATTATCATTTTCTAATTAAAATCTTTCAATTTAAAAGTGAAGAAAACTCGGACCAGGTGATTGATTGAGATTCTAAATTTGACCTAAATTAATGCCTCAAATTTAAAGATTTTGAATTTGTCTAAAACCTTAAAACTCGCCCTTAGAACGCTGTAAAACTCAGTCACTTGATTTTTGGAACAAATGCCGAGTGGTTACTCCAAATCTCAAAACCGAATAACAAGCTTTATGTGGGCCCATTTCTGGTTCATTTCCGACAACAATACCCTTCCTGAGATTATATACTCTTCTTCACAAAAAGTTAATGCGAAATAATAACTTGGTTCCATTCGGCAAAAAAAAAAAAAAAAAAAAAAAACACTCCATTTCACTTTTTTTTTTTTTTTTTGATACAGAAGAAACTGGTAAAATAGCACTGCACAACAGAAATCAAAAAGAGAATTCCCGAATTAACTCATCATGAACTTGTGTAGGTGGGTGATCAAACCATGTCATTCCCCAACTCCCGGATAACTGAGATGCATAAGGCAATCCGCAATAACATTGGCTTCTCTACAGACGTAAATCACTTAGCACTCTCTATCTCTAGCAATAAGTACCTTACATGAGTTAACTATACTGAACATAAGATTGGTCTGCAGAATCAGACTGTTTATCAAGTGAACACATTCTTTTGAATGAATTTCCCTAATGAGAGAATTGCATCTCATCTCAAGGCACATTTAAAGCCTATATAATAGCCCCATAACTCGACTTGAAGAACATAACCAAAGCCTAATTTAATAGGAATCCCATAATCCATGAACCACTAGAATCTCTTACAACCCTGCTAGCAGCTCCAAAACCATCCTTATTACAACCCCTATCAGTATTGATCTTCCAGTAGCCTGGATGAGGAGGCTGCCATCTTGTGTGAATCCTTCTATTTAGACGGGTTGTTGCTGAAATGACCCTCTCTCATTTACTCACAACATTTCTTATGATCATTGCAGCAATATTATAAGGAGGAGGTATGGTTTTCTAAAACAAAGTTGTGCATCTCCTCTTCCAAAGGTGCCACAATGTATAGGGAAAAACCAAGTTCCAGTGTATGCCTTCACACCAGAAGCTGTTACTGCTAAAGTTATGATTGAGCCAGCAATCAAGGTTCCCCTCATTAGCAAAATCATACCTATTGTCTGTTATAGTTTCCTAGACTTTGACAGAGATTTTATATCTTCTGAAGATGTGGTTTAAATCCTCGTTCCCTTCATTACAAACATGACAGCTAACATTTCCATCAATACCACGAGCAGTTTTGTGTTGGTTAGTTAATAATTTTCTATGACAAACTACCCAAAGGAACATGGATATTTTATACGGAAGTTTAAGGGACCGGATCTTACTCCAGCTCCATGAAGAATGGGTAGCAGGATTATTGGAGTAGACAGAGCTAACCGAGAACTGGCCCGAGCGTGTGTGTTTCCAATAACTCGAATCTTCCCCACTAGTCAATGTGCCTCTATGGATGCAACATATGGTTTGGACAATATGTTCTGGAAGCCAGTTTGACATGTGCATCTCTGTTCCAAGACCCATGATTCAAGAAATGGTTAACTTTACAGTCCCTGAAAGTTAAAATGACATCCTACAAAGCACGATAGATCAAGTGACTAAAATTAGGAACCCAACTATCATACCAAAAAGAGATTATGTTCCTTTAGCCAATACTCTAGCTAATTCCATTGGGAAGCAGCTTAGCACCATAAATGATACTTTTCCCGGAATGCGAGCAGGAATAAGACACCTTGTTGGTCACCTCTAACAAATGTCTTCCTTTAAGGTATTTAGCTTTGGACATTCTTGTCCATAAAGCATCTTTATTTTTATGGAGTCTCTATGCCATCTTAGCAAGCAAAGATTGGTTCATAAGATTAGTTTTTTTTAATTCCCAAACCCCCCCCAGCTTCAGGAGTTGTGACTTGGTTCCAATTGATCAAATGAATAACACGTTTAGATTCAGTTGTACCCCATATGAAGCTTCTATTTACCTAGTCCAATTGGTAACAAATGCTACTAGAAGCTTGTTTGACATCACGGTGTAAATATGAATAGCAAATGTCACAGATTTAATGATAGTAGTACTTCCAACAAATGAGAGCAATTTACTCTTCCAAGAGGCAAGTCTACCTCAGACATGTAAGTAGTTTTAGAAATTCTATTTTGTATCAAGGGCACCCCCAAATAATTTCCAAGATCATCAACATAAGGGGTATTACATATATAAGTAAGTTAATGAGCAAGTCTGTAACTGACATTCTTGGAACAACATAACTTTGATTTATCAAAGTTAATCAGCTGCCCAAAGGCTTGACAAAAAAGCTCCATAGTGTCTCGCATACAAGTAACTTGGTCAGCACTGGCTTCACCAAAGAGGATAAGATCATCGGCGAAGCATACATGAGTGATACCTTCATCATATCTACTTATATTGACAGGCTTCAAGGTTCCTCTAGAGGAATTTTGATGAATGAGCTGAGAAAGCTTATCCATACACAACGTAAAAATATAATGAGATATGAGGTTACCTTGAAAAATTTCACAACCAGACTGAAAAGCTTCAGTTTTTTCACCATTAATCACCACTTAATAAGTAACTGTAGTAATGAACTCCATAATAAAGTGGAGTAATTTTTTTTTGGGGGGGGGGGGACAACTCGAATAAACTTCCATTGTACCTTATCATAGGCTTTAGCAAGGTCAATCTTCCAAGCAACCAACCTTTTTTTTTTTTTTTACCTTTCATATATCTAAATTTGTGCATTATCTCATGGACAATAACAATGTTATGAAGGATCTGTCTATTAGGAACAAATGTAGCTTGATTAGGACTAACCGAGGTATTCATGTGTTCTTTAAGTCTCTGCACAATGATCTTTGTTATGATTTTATAAGCTGTGTTGCACAAACTAATAGGTCTCAACTGGGCCACCTTTAAGAGATTGCAGACTTTAAGAACAAGAACAATAAAGGTGGAATTGAGAGTGGCAGAGATTAACCCTGTTATTAGACTTTTGCTGACCATATCACAGATATCCTATTTACACAAATCCCATAATCCTGGTAAAAATTTACAGGCAGACCATCTGTAGGGAATGTTTTCCTTGCGCAGCGGAAGTGACTTAGACACACAGATTGGACCTGAAATTTTTTTATGCCTTTCCCTTTGAACTACCGAATGTTACTGCCACCACCAAAAAAATTTTGCTTCAGTTTTAGACAAAATTCTAGCCCTAAAACAGCCCCGGAACAGTCCCCGAACATCCACAAACAGCCGAACAAAAACTAGACTATTTTGGACTCGATTCGTGCCCAAAGCATTACAGAAATAGCCCCTGAAATGCGTGGACTATGGCTGTGTTTTGGTTCTGATTTTTCACTTGAAAACAGCCCCAACACCACCCTAAAACACCACAAAATATTCCCCAAAAAAACTGGGTTAAAACAAAACCAAATTGAGTTCCGTTTCACCACGTGTAGGGGCGGCAGTGAGCAAAAAAAGCCTCACTGCCGAGTATAACAAAAATAAGATGAAGAAGATGATTTGTTCGACACCACAAAGTCTTCCGAACTAAATCTCGTTACCAACGGAAACTTGTGTGGGCAAGACTCACAAAATAATCCCTAAACGTTTTAGAGATTTAATCACACTTGATATTTGTTTTTAATTTCTTCTATTTCTTTCTTTTGGTTTTGTCTCAACTTTTGAGAGAGAATGATCAAGAAGAAGATGGAGGCTAGGGTTAGAATGAAAGACATAGTAAAAAGAAAAATAATTTTTTTTATACTTAGGTTTATTTGTTTCCAAAACAAACAAATCATTTCCCTTCCCATCAAGTCAAAATTCAGCCAAGGAAGTAATTTTTATTTAATTTTTGTATCATCAAAATCAATTACCATAATGGAAAAAGATGTTACAAAAATAAAAGATTAATTCCTATTAAAAGAGTTGTAACTTCCAAATAAAGTCCAAGGGTTTCCAAAACCCAAAATTTGAAATTTACATAATTAAACTTTTATTTAATTATATCATATATAATTAAATACCAAGTGTTTAAGTATCATATAATTACAAAAGCTATATATTAAACTTTTAACATATGGTTTCAAGTGTGACAAAATAATAATATTAATAATATTAATAATATTTATACCTTTGTGAGTGTATAATTGGACTATCTAATTATACTAAATATGTTATAGTATATCGAGCTAGCACGAGGACCAAATAGACATACGGTTCCGAGCTCCAATAATCTCGAAATATTTATTAAGCTCTTAATTAAATATTTCGAATTATTAACTCCAGGTTATTCCACTAAAAATCCGAAGTTGCACTCTCATTGTCGCAGATGATATATTAAGCCGAACCAAGTCGGTGTCCATCGATATAGTCACTACATACGAATTGACCCTTCACGAGTATCTCGTAATTAGAATCGGGTCATAATGTCTATTATACTCCTCTAATTATTTATATCTTAAGTACCATTGATTCTCTAATAAACGATTTATTCATAACTATTATGAATCTTAATCTTTCTATTCGTAACAGAAAGATTTGAGCACTCAAACCATTCAAGTACCGAATCAACCTTTAAGAAAGATACTCCTCTACTCTCGCAAGGAGTGAACTCCATATCTATGTAAAACGTTCCTAGCCACACAAAAAACCATGACCCCAAAGTACATAGCTATTGGTTGTGACTGCTACACCAAACTCACATTTGTAAATCAAAGAACATAGCTTGCCAAACAAGAGTTCGTAGTACACTTAGGATTAAGATCAATCCATATATGACCATCTAGTAGATCAAAATGACTTTATTTTTTTAACGGATATTATAAGAATGTCATTTCCATCTGGGTCCAGTCCTATATGATCACACTAAGTCTGAAGGCACATAAGTAATCTATGGTATTCTAGATAATTTATAATATGTGAAAATTAAACAAACACTTTGATAAATGAATAATGCATCATTTTATTTCAAAACATATAAAACCATTTACATTACATGCAGCTCTAGGGCATATATCCCTGAAGGAAACGCTTTCCTCGCGCAGTTGAAACGTTTTAGACATACAGATCGGACTTGAAATTTTTTTCTGCCTTTCCCCTCCTTTTTCCGAATGAAATCAGCAGATGTACTGAAGTTTTGCTACTATTTTTGACAAAAAAATTAGCCTTGTTTCAGTCCCGGAACAGCCCCGAACAGCTGTGCAAAAACTGCACTGTTTCACACCTAATATGCGCCCAATGCACTGCAGAAACAGCCCCTGAAATGCGTGGGCTTAGGCTGTATTTTGGTACTAATTTTTCACTTGAAAACAACCCTAACACAGCCCTAAAACATCACAAAATGTTCCCAAAAAATCTGGACAAAAACGAAACCAAATCGAGTTCCGTTTCACCAAAAATGGGGCGGTAGTGAGCAAAACAATACCTCACTGCCGTAAACCACAAAGAATGAGATGAAAATGAATTTTTTTCGACACCACAAGTCTTCCGAACTATATCTCGTTACAAACGGAAACTTGTGTGGGCAAGACTACAAAATGGTCCCTAAACGTTTTAGAGATTTTAGCACACTAACAACTTTTGTTTTTTTTTTTTTTTTGTTTTTCTTTTTTTTTGTTTTTCTTTTGTTCTTGTTTTTCTTTCTCAACAATTGAGAGGATTTGGAAGAAGAACCAAAAGGTGGCTAGGGTTAGAATGAGAGATTCAGCAAAAAAGAAAAATCCAATTTTCTTTTATACTTAGGATTATTTGTTTCCAAAACAAACAAATCCCCTCCCCTCCATTCTTAGCAAGTTTCGGCCAAGGCATAAAAAAAATTTAAATTTTCCATTAATTTTTGTAACAAGCATATTAACTTTCCTTAAAGTAAATATATGTTACAAATTTGAATAGTTAATACCCATTTAAATGGTGTAACTACCAAAATAATGTCAAGGGTTTCCAAAACCCAAAAATTTGAAATTCCAATTTTAGCCTTCATTTAAATTATGTCATATATAATTTAAAATAAATGATTATCATATAATCATTTATTATATAAACCATATAATAACTTTTAATATATAGTTCCAAGTGTGACAAATAATATTATTAATTATATTACTAATATTTATACATATGTGAGTATATAATTGGACTATCCAATTATATTAAATCCGCTATAGTAAATCGAGCTAGCACGTGGACCAAATGGACCTACGGTTCCGAGCTCCAATAATCTCGAAATATTAATTAAGCTCTTAATTAAATATTTCAAATTATTAACTATGAGTTATTCCATTAAAAACCAGAAGCTGCACTCTCGTTGCCGCGGATGATATATTAAGCCGAACCAAGTCGGTGTCCATCGATATAGTCACTACATATAGATTAACCCTTCACGAGTATCTCGTAATTAGAGCCGAGTCATAATATCTGTTATACCCTCTAGTTATTTTTACCTTAAGTACCATTGATTCTCTAATGAGCGATTTATTCATAACCATTATGAATTTTAATCTTTCTATTCGTAATAGAAAGACTTGAGCGCTCAAATCTTCCAAGCACCGAATCAACCCTTAAGAAAGATATTCCTCTACTTCTCGCAAGAAGGAGTGAACTTCATGTCTAGGTAAAACGTTCCCAGCTACACAACAGACCATGCCCCCAAAGTGCGTAGCTATTGGTCGGGACTGCAACACCAACCTCACAATTATAAATTTTAGGACATAGCCTGTCATGCAGGAGTTCGTAGTACACTCAGGATTAAGATCAATCCATATATGACCATCTAGTATATCAAAATGACTTTCTTTGTTTAACGGATATTAAAAGAATGTCATTTCCATCTAGGTCCAGTCCTATATGATCACATCACACAAGGTGCCTCCATTCTCATGTCTCTACATTGACGATCCCGAATCAAGGTCGCCATACAAATATAGAATGGACCGCAGCTATAGATAAACCACAAACAAAGTACCCGCTTTGTTTGCTCTCTATGGACTATTCAAGATTACCAACTTCAGACTTAAATCCTCTTGTGTATGACACTCATACGCTAAGTCTGAAGACACATAAGTAATATAGGGTATTCGAGATAATTTATAATATGCGAAAATTAAACAAACACTTTGATAAATGAATAATGCATCATTTTATTTTAAAACACATAAAGCCGTTTACATCATATATAGCTCTAGGGCATACATCCCAACAATCCCAATAATCTCCCACTTACACTATAGCAAATGGGACATGTCACGTAATCCTAGACCATCTAGGTGACCTTCAAACACTTTAGTAGACAAGGTCTTTATAAATGGATCAGCCAGGTTCTCTGTGAATTTCCTCTTTATATGCTTTCCCCTCTTGTGGCTTCTTGGATCTTTTGAATTCGCCACTGCACCACTATTATCGCAATGAAGTGTGAGTGATTTATCCATATCTGGAACAAATTCCAGATCTCTCAAGAATTCACGGAGCTAGACTGCTTCCTTAGCTGCTTCACAGGCTGCTACATATTCAGCCTCTATGGTGGAGTCAACAATGCTAGATTGCTTTATACTCCTCCATACTATATCCCCACCATATAGGGTAAAAACTGATCCATATATTGATTTCCTAGAATCGACATCTGTCTGAAAATCAGAGTCTGTATATTCCCTTAAGATCACATCCTCACCGGAATACACAAGCAAATAATCTCTCGTTCTCTTAAGATACTTGATAATGTGTTTCACAGCCACCCAGTGATCCAATCCTGGGTTCGAATGAGACCTACTGACTACTCCCACTGCAAAACATATGTCCGGTCTCATGCATAACATAGCATACACGAGACTACCAACTACTGAGGCATATGAGATATGTCTCATTTCCTCAACATCTTGAGGTGTCTTAGGAGACTGTTCATTTGACAAATGAATTCCATGCCGATAAGGCAGATTGCCTTTCTTGGAAGTCTGCATCCTAAATAGCATAAAGATCTTGTCGATATAGGATGCCTGAGACATAGCTAACAATAATTTCTTGCGATCCTGGAGTATCTGAATCCCAAGAACATAACTGGCCTCTCCCAAATCTTTCATTTGGAATTGGTTAGCTAGCCAGGTTTTCACGTTCGATAATATCTTTACATCATTCCTAATGAGAAAAATATCATCGACGTATAAAACAAGAAAAACCATATTCCCGTCAATGACGCGCTTGTATACACAAGGCTCATCAATATTCTGATCAAAATCATAAGACTTGATCATTGTATCAAATCTTATATTCCAAGATCGAGATGCCTGCTTAAATCCATAAATAGACCTTTTCATCTTGCAAACCTTTTGCTCTTGAACTTGGTCTATGAACCCCTCTGGTTGTACTATATAGATACACTCATCAAGATTGCCATTCAAGAATGCAGTCTTGACCATTTGCCAAATTTCATAGTCATAATATGCGACAATGGATAGAAGACTAATGATAGATTTGAGCATGGCTACTGGCGAGAAAGTTTCCTCATAGTCAACTCTCTCTTTCTGGGTATAACCCTTGGCCACTAGCCTAGTCTTGAAGGTCTATGCCTTCCTATCTGCTCCCCTCTTTCTCTTGTAGATCCACTTGTAACCTATAGGTTTAACCCCCATCATGTTGGTCTACAAGTTCCCAGACTGAGTTGGAGTACATAGACTCCATCTCTAGGTTCATGGCTTTGAGCCATTTCTCTTTGTCAGAATCATCCATTGCACTATGATAGGTCAATGGATCATCTATATCATCGCTAGATGCGACAACTTATGCCTCTCCAACCGTAAGGTAGCGATCAGGTTGTATTACAACCCTCCTACTGCGTCTAGTGGTAGGTCATTCTGACGAACTTGCATCTGACACTCAGACGTCGAATGTGCTATGTATTTGTCAAATGTCATTGACGATGGTGTGCTGGTCGAACCAGTAAGTAACTCCTGGAGTAACATTTTACTTCGAGGCTTGAACTTCCTCATATAGTCCTCCTCTAAAAACATAGCATTTATCGATACAAACACTTTGTTATCTTCAGGGCTACAGAAGAATCCACCCCTAGTCTCCTTAGGATAGCCTACAAATAGGCACACCTGAGAACATGGCTCTAACTTTGTAGTCTTATTCTTCAGCATATGTGCTGGACACCCCCATATGCAGAAATGTCATAAATTATTTTTACGACCACTTCACAACTCTAAGGGAGTCTTAGGAACAGACTTAAATAGATTTACATTAAGGATATGCATTGCAGTTTATAACGCATATCCCCAGACCGAACTAGGTGGTGAGCTATAACTAAACATAGATCTCATCATGTCTAGTAAGGTCTGATTTCTCCTTTCTGCAACACCATTTGCTGTGGTATTCTAGGCGTTGTGAGCTGGAGTGCTATCCCATGCTCAACTAAGAATTCCTCGAAATCTCTGTCAAGGTATTCTCCTCCATGATCTGACCGTAGAGTCTTGATTATTTTATCTAATTGGTTCTCAACCTCAGCACGATACACTTTGAACTTTTCAAAAGTATCTGACTTGTGCCGTATTAGATAAACATACTCATATCTTGAATAATCATCAATAAATATGATGAAATATTCATAACCACCTCGGGCTCTTACATTCATCGATCCATAAACGTTCGAATGTATAAGCTCAAGTGGTTGACTGACTCTTATACATTTTCCAGTAAAAGTTCTATTGGTCATTTTCCATTCTAAACAGGATTCGCTGACTGGTAAAGTTCCGAGCTTTAACTGGTTTAAGGCTCCGTTCTTTATCAATCTATCTATCCGGTCAAGGATGATATGACTAAGTCTAAGATGCCATATATATGTGTCATCGTGAGAAATATTTTGTCATTTAGTTTTAGGTTTCTCAACCTTAAACATTTCAATATTGAGCAGTGACTTATGTGTTAACGATCTTAACACATACAAGTTATCTCCTAGTTTTCTTAGCATATAGGTAATCCATTTTTGAAATAATAACTATTATTATTCGATAAAATGATAACCATTTTGAAACAGAAATCAAATTTCCATGACAAAACATGAACAAACACCACTTTGTTTAAATTCAAATAACTTTTATTTGAAAAAATTGAAAACTGATAACTTCCAATACTTTACTGAAATAACATCTCATGTCATGACTCTCATAGTAAAGTTACCTTTAGAAAGGTCTTTACGTATATCAAGTAGCTATACCCTTAGCCTTTCCAGTGCTATTATTCTTCATCTTTGCAGATTTTGAAGACTCATCAATATTTACCTCAACACTGGGCTTACGAGGATCCACTAGCAGTCTAGCATGGACTCGTAGTGGGTGAGCTCATTAAGCAGATGGGTCAACGTAAAAGTCAACTTGTTCATAACATAATTGCTTTTAAACTGCAAGAAACTCTTCAGAAGAGTTTCCATTATCATGGTCACCTGGCTACGCTCGTCAATACGAGCTCCATGAGTCTCGGTAGTGTTGAGATAGATCATCATCCTTAAGACATGCTCTCGGATTGATGTCTCTTCCTTCATCTTAGAAGTCATCGTTGAGACCATGGCCTCATGGAATTGACGCTCCAAAGGTTTCCCGAACATGCCCTGCAATGACTCCATCATCTGAGATGCTGAAGCCATAGGTTCATATTTTGCAGTCAGAACCTCAGACATCATTGCTAGCAAGTAGAAGCGAGCTTTCTCATTAGCTGCGACCCATTTCTGGTAGGTATCGCGCATAACTTGGCTAGCATTTCTGGCCAGCTCAGGAGGATACTCCTGTTAGACAGTTATGACCCATAGCGTCACTATTTGTAAAAAGACGTTGTGTTTTTGTACAAATTAATTATGTAGCAATGGAAATTGCCTTTTATCATTTCGTAATTAGATTACTTAAATGTGTTAATGATGAAAGTCCTTATGATTAGTTCCGGATTGAGATGATATGAGACAGTATCAATCCACGACGGTTTAATCATTAAATATGCCTAGTCGTAGTATTATCGAGACTGGACATCGATAATGCGGAATAGACTAGTATCACACTTGTGCGTGTTATGGAAGCGTAACATCATAGTTCTAATATATTTAAGTATTGGATACTTATGCAAGTATGATAGGAGGTTGTGTTTTACCGATGGTACGGAAAACAGCTTCTCTCTGGATAGACCCCACAGAATCCCATTGGTAGTATGACTATGTGTCTATGGGAGTCCGTATCAGGGTAGGTGTATTTGGTCTTAACTTGAGACTTGCATCGCTAGTACTTGCGACAATCAATACGCTTTGGTTTTGGTCGTCCAGGACTTTAACAGGTTATGTGTACACCTCTTCTGGGTTTATTGAGAATCGTAGTGTATTGGGTGTGATGTCAAGACAGAGGTATCACTTCAGTCATATGGAGATGATGGTCACGCAGGGATACAGAACTGGTTCTCTAAAGGGTTTCAACCGTCGGGATAATATGACTAGGTCATGATTATCCGATAATAAAGAGACTAGTTGCTAGTGATCCGATATATGCTTCGTACGGGGTAGACACTGTTCCAGCCCCAGGCCTTGCATGTGACATCCGATACTGGATCACGAGATACGCAATACTACGTATACTACGTCTGACATAGATTATATATTCCATTAAGAATATTTCTGGAGAATTGGGTAGGCATGACGCTTTGCTAGAAGCCAACCTTGTCTTGTAAATCGGTAAAAATGTAGTACAAGGTACGTACGTGTTCGGATAGTCCGACGACCAGATTTACTGCCAACATATCCAGGGATCTCTTAGGTCACTTCCCGAAGATTCACCGATGACGTATGATTCAAACTTTATTAATCTGGGATTAATAGCGGAGAGACTTTATCTGGGATAAAATACTATTTGAAGAGAGAGAACGATTAATTTGGAATTAATCGATAAAATAATATATTCGATATATTATATGAAATTGGATTTCGACGCGGAATTAAAATTAGATTTTAATTCGGGCTAACGAATTGATTTAGAATTAATTCGCAAGCGACGTGAATAGTAATTTTGCTAGGCATGATTATTTAATTTAATTTGATTTAATTACGACGCAACGGAAAATTTGTTAATTCGGAATTAACGAAACCGAGCCCGGAATGTGTTTGCGAAGCCACTCCGATTTTGAATTAAGTGCGGCCGCAAGTCACATCGCGAGTCACATCACTTGTCACTTTAGTGATAGATGTCAAGTCACCTTTTTGGTGAGTGACATCCAGTCACTATTCATGATATAAGTTGGTGTGGGCTTTTAATGCAAATTTGGAGCCAAAACTTTGGTTGATTTTTTGAAAGGCTAATACCAATTTTTGGTAATAGATTTTATTATTGATTTTAGAAAATAAATTGCAAACAAATTGAAAACTCTCTCTCTCCCAAATATAGCCATTGTCGTGACTCTCCAAGAGGAAAGGAAGCTTGATTTTCTTTCATCTTTTGCTAGCACAAACAAGGAATCAATACAAGGTGATAGGGAAACCGAACTAAGAGCTTGGGATCCATTGGAAGCTTGGAGCTTGTTCATCTTCAACAACAAATCTTGCCTTGGCCGAAACTTGGAAGCAAGGAGTAAAAGTTTTGTTGATCATCACATCCAAAGTCGATCAATGTAAATGTGTTTCTGCCACTCTTCTTTGTGTATTCATTCAATTTCTATGCTTATATTGATCTTGGGACCACCCTAGAAACCAACAACTCCTCTGTAAGGACAAACTTTAGGTCTTCACAGACCAGTATAACGTTCATGTTACTTTTCCACTTAACATAGTTTTCTCCCGTTAATTTATCGTTTGAGAGTATGGAAATAATTGGAGAAACCATGGCTGAAAAATAAAATAAACATGCATTTAACATTCATTCATCACATATTAAAATCATCAAACAATTTTGGCATAAAATTAAACATGATGCATGAACCATGAATAACGAATTAGAAATCTAACAGAATTACTATGCCACAGAAATCTATCATCCCGCAAGTAAGTGCCATCGTAGGGTAGGTCAAGTACTTGCATGATAAATCGAGACAATCTCAGTTGATTAACATATACGAGAATAAATCGTATTCCTATATTAACCAACTACTGTGTGATTTGAGCAAGAAATTTTATTAACAATTAATTATTCCTTTGTGAGTGTGACCCGCCGTTTCCGGATCCTTGGACTTAACAAGTGAAGTGTCGCCGTAGGGTATGTCAGTTCATAAGATACATCTAGAATCCATATCCTATCAGAATTTAAACCTGATATTGACCCAAAATGGACACCATCCTAAGAGGACAGAAGAAAACCTAATATTGAATCTCATGTTTTGTTTGATTTCCCTATTCACTAGTTCAACTTGACCATTCGTTTGAGGGTAATAGGAGGTGGAAACTTTTAGTGTGACTCCATACTTTTTCATTAAAGACTCAAAGGTCTGTTACAAAAGTGTTTGCCTCCATCACTTATAATGGCTCAAAGGATTCCAAATAGACTTAAAATATTTTCTTTTAAAAATTTGATCACAGTTTTGTGATCATTATTCAGACAAGGAATCGCCTCTGTTGGGGCAGTTGTGGAACCCATAGGGTTGGGTCGGTGCCTCGAGCAGTGGAAATGGGTATAACCCGTGGAAATCAAGTATGGTATAATTTTAAGTTATTTAATGAAATAATATATTCCATTACGAGTGTATAGGAAAAATTCGGGATTGAATCATAGTCTGGAATAAAAAAACGTGCAGAAAAAAAATTGGCAGCGCGCGTGCTAGAGTGTGTGCGTGCACTGTTCATGCAACCCCTTTTTTTATTTTTTATTTTTTATTTTTTATTTTCATTTCACTCATTCAGCTCACTTTCCAGTGACCTGAAAGAATTGAGGTGGTTTACCTCAATCTATTCCGGTCTTCCGTAAACACTTCAAAAACACCCAAATTTAATTTTTAATTTAAAAATCAACATTAAAACATGTTATAGAATAAAAATCAAGTTTTCAAAATATTACATATTTTTACAAAGACATAAATTTATTCCAAATATGCATTTGCGTAAATTTTGAGTCCAATACTCAAACCAAATTAGAATCCCAATAAGAAGTGTCGCGTGAACAATTTTAGGTCACCTAAAGGTGGTTAAGTGATTCTAGAATGGTAGCCATAGCTCTAAGCTTTAATCTAGAGTTCCAAACTGTTATTAATTGTTCCATGTCCAATATGAACATCTTTGACCTAAATTTTAAGCATGTTGTGTTTATACTTCTAAAGTATCCTAACACAATTGATTAGCCTTATTTCAACATTAAGATAAGTGATCATGCATCTAATACACAAATTAACATAGCTTAGGAGAAGATCAAACATTAACTAGTAAGCTTGATGCAAGATCCATTCTACTTCTCCTTGTTGAAATTATTGGAGAACCTCCAAGGTGTGCAAGCTTGACTTTAAGATCCAATCTTGTTTCCAATGCTATCAAGCTTCACTTTAAGATCCAATCTTGATTTATCCTAAATGAATTGTTGTAGAGACCTCACAAGCTTCTCTAAACACTTCTCTAATTTAGGCTAATCTCTTTTGCTCATGTGTATACTTGTTCTTGTACTTGCAATTAAAACCTTCATAAAGCTTGCTATTTATAGCAAAACTTAGACAATTTTTAATTAATAAAAGTTGTAATCAACTTTTAAGTGGGCGTAATCTAATTTATCCAAATATTTATAATTAGGGATGACTAATCTCCATTGTCTCCCACTTTAATTTAATCCAATTAAATCAATTCAAGGATTAGGAAATGGATTAGTTAAATATTTGCCACCTTGATTTAATCCAATTAAATCAAGCCAAAACCACATATTATTAAATACTTACAATTACCATAATATCCTCAAATGGTAGAGATAATTATGATCTTATAATTAAGCCATTGTGTAATTATTGAATTAATCCAATTAATCCAATTAGGTCAAAGTAAATAATCATTGTTATCCAATAACACTTGATTATCTTAGTTGATAATTATAATATCGAATATTATCTTTTATAAAAAATAATCGGCTACCCAAGTGCTCAATAAGTACACTTCATATTGGGACTCTCTAAGTTTAGACACGCTCGTCATATAAGCCTAACTAATATGTATACAATTCGGCCATCTCCGAATTCGCGAAGAACACGAACGACCTTTCTGAACTATACATGTCGATGTCATCACATATGTTTAACAATCCCTCTGTTAGGCTATCCGAGTTGTGCTTAGGAAACATAAAATATACCGTCAAGTTTTCGAGATACACATTTCATGTCTACATGTCCACGATTCTTCATAACTGATGCGATCCACCCTAGGTGATCGACTTTGGCCAAAGATTTAAGAATCGTGACTTTACTAACATAGATACCTAAACCCTTTATGGTACATATATGGGACGACAAATCCTATATTGCTTCGCACTTGATTATTGAGTGCATCGGTCCATACCCAATGAACATCTAGAGGCTAGACCATGAAAGGTTTATGACATACATGGCATCAAAGTGTGGAGGATCTCAAACAAAATCAATGTTATCCTATAGTCAAAGGATTACATATGCTACTCGACTCGAGGAGATTCCTATTGACAGTGGTGTGTACTTCCAACTATTAGGAATCACATGTGAGTCATTCAATATTCACTTCAACGAAAACCCACATGTCTATACGAGTTTCCAAAACTCATGGTACATCAGGTTAAACCATTGGAACTCCAGTTCCAATATACGACATGTGCTAGTCTTTTAGGTTATAGGAATTCGACCGTATTCCAAAATCATCGACTAGGAATATAGAATTTAAGAATAGTTTACACCTAGTGTCAAAACTATTCTAAGGTCGATGTCATTCTTAGCGTATTTATACATCAATCTAATACGCATAATGACAATACCATTATAAGGTATGAAATGAAAAAAATATTTATTTTATTAATAAATAATAAAATGTACAAATCAGATTGGCACTCCAAGCACAAACTCCATCAAAATCTCACTTTCTTAGTGTCAATCTAGATGGTATCGCAGTCTCATCTCCTCCACAAGTTTATCAAATAACTTAGGAGGTAAGGCCTTTATAAGCAGGTCAGCTATGTTGTCTTGTCCTTGAACCTTCAAGACAACTATGTCTTTTCATTCAATTATCTCTTTAATTACGTAATATTTCATTTTCACGTGTTTAGACTCAGAATGCACCCTCGGATCCTTAGCCTGCGCGATGGGTCCATTATTATCACAGTACAATGAGATCAAATCCACAATACTAGGCACAACGCCAAGTTTTGTGATAAAATTTCTAATCCAGATATCTTCTTTAGCAGCTTCTGAAGCCGCTATAAATTCCACCTCAGTGTTGGAATCAGTTGTTGAGCCTTGCTTTGAACAACGCCAACTAATCACACCACCGTCAAGGGTAAATATATATCATGATATATATTTTCTATCATCTGGATCTCCCTGGAAGTCGGAGTCTGTATAACCCTTAACTTGTAGGTCATCTTCTCCATATATTAGAAACTTATCCTCGGTGCCTTTAAGATATTTTAGGATATATTTCACGGCTGTCTAATGATCATTACCTAGATTAGATTGATATCGACTGGTCACACTGACGCCGAAACTGATGTCAGGTCTAGTACATAACATAACATACATTATGCTTTCAATACAAGAAATATATGGCAAGTTAGACATCATAAATCTCTCTTCCTCAGTTTGAGGTGCCATTTTCTTCGAAAGATGTATGTCGTATCAGAAAGATACATTTACTGCCTTGCAGTTGGTAAAATTATACCTATCTAACATCTTATCTATATACATCGATTGTGACAACCCTATAAGCTTCCTAACTCTATCTCAGTAGAGCCTTATACCTAGTATATATGAAGCTCCACCCATATCTTTCATGGAGAAGTTTTTGCAAATGTAGGCTTTCACACTTTGCATCATTCCTATATCATTTCCTATGATAAGGATGTCATCTGCATACAAGACTAGGAAAACTATCATGCTCCCACTAAGTTTCTTATAAACACATATTTTCCTCATTTGTGATGAATCCATATAATCTAAATATCTCATCAAAATGACGATTCCAGCATCAGGATGCCTGTTTAAGTCCATAAATAGACGTTTGGAGCTTACAAACCAAGTTTGAAGCCTCACTAGATACGAAACCCTCTGATTGTTCCATATAGATATCATATTCATGGAATCCATTTAGGAAAGCAGTTTTCACATCCATCTTCCATATCTCACAATCATGATATGCAGCAATGGCTAAAAGAATCCTAATAGATTTTAGCATGGCAACTGGTGAAAAAGTTTCCTCATAGTCAATCCTAGGACGTTAAGTGCAATCTTTCGCTACCAGTCGGGCCTTAAAGGGGTCCACCTTTCTATCGGGCCCTCATTTCCTTTTGTAAACCCATTTACGACCAATAGGTTTAACTCATTCAGGAAGTTAAACTAAATCCCAGACTTGATTGGCATGTATTGAATCCATTTCGGATTTCATGGCTTCTTGCTATTTTCCTGAATCGATATCCAATATCGTTTCTTTATACTTAGTTGGATCTGTTTCCTCCAAGAGGAGAACATCAAGGCTCACATCATATGTTAAAAATAGTCTCTCAAGAGGCCTTGATGTTCTATTCGACTTACGTAGAACTTGTGTTGTAGATCCTTCATCTAATTGGATCTCTGGTTCTATCTCAGGTTCCTTAATGTTGGGATCAAACTCATCAAGTTTATTCTCTCTACAATTCCCACTTTCCCTAAAAAATTATTTTTTCAAGAAAAGTTGCAAAGCAAACAACAAATACATTTAGTTGCTCGGAATCGTAGAATTGATATCCCATGGAATTATCAGGATATCCAACGAATCTACATTTATACCCTCTAGGTGCTAGTTTATCCCGCTGCGCAATTCTAACGTATGCAGGACAACCCCAAATCTTTAAATGCCTAAGACTTGGATTTCTACCGAACCATATATGACAGGGGGTCATATAAACAGCTTTTGATGGAACCCTATTAAGTATGTAAGCAGCAGTTTGTAAAGCGTAACCCCAAAGGTAATAAGGAAGCTCTGTATAGCTCATCATCGTTCTCACCATATCCAATAAAGTACGATTTCTATGCTCAGACACTCCGTTGTGTTGAGGTGTTCCTGGTGGGCTATATTGGGTGAGAATTCGATTCTCCCTTAAATAATTTCTTAATTCTTCACTCATGTATTCACCACCTTGATCTGATCTAAGGATTTTGATAAATATATTGGTTTGTTTTTCTACTTTGTTTTGGAATATTTTGAACTTGTAAAATATTTTCGACTTATGTTTCATCAGATAAACATATCCATATCTAGACTTGTCATCTGTGAAAGTCACAAAGTATGTGGAACCATCATGAGCGGCATGATTTAATGGAATAAACACATCGCTGTGTATTAGCTCCAGTAAACCTCTAGCACGGTGTCCAACACCTTGAAATAGGGCATTTGTCATCTTTCTTTGGGTACATGACTCGCAAATCGGATAAAGATCTAAGGTATGATTTTCAATTAAACCATCCTTTACCAATTTGGATAGACATCTAACACCTATATGACCCAATCTTATATGCCATAATTCAGTATTATTTAATTTAGATTTCCTACTTGCATTTTTCTCTATATTAAAGACATCTCTACATATTTCCAAAACATATTGACCGTTTGATAAAGAACATTCATATTTCAATAAATTTTCTTTATCATACAAACATAAAGTTTCATCCTTAATATTTATTTTATATATATCTTTATTCAATATTTGCAGTGATATTATTTGTTTGACGCATAAGGGAACATAATAACATTCATGTAAATCTAATTTACATCCATTTAAGAGATCTAGAATAATAGTTCATATGGCATTGACATCCAATGTCTCGTCATTGCCAACTCTAAGCTGGATCTCCCCTTTATTTAGCCTTCTTTTAACCCTCATTTCCTACAGGGAATTGCAAATATGAGTAGGACTGCCAGTGTCTAACACTCATCCACTAGTTGCATATAAGGCTAATGAGATGTCAATAATTGAAAAAATACAAAGCATACCTGAGGGTCCTGTTTTTCCTTTAAGCTCTGGACAGTCCTTCTTCCAGTGTACAAACTTCTTGCATTATAGATATTGGTCACGAGTTAGTTTCGGTTTTGCGCCTTTGTGCTTCTTAGAGTTTTTCTTTGATATATTCTTCTTCCCCCTCTTGATTTTCTTTGACTTCCCATAAGTCTTTGAAGAGCCAGCTCCACCATGGAGATACGGTGTGGGGTTGCCTTTCTTCAAATCTTGCTCCGCTGTGCGTAGAATGTTATGAAGTTCCTCGTATGTGGCTTGCATCGATTGCATATGGAAATTTAATACAAAGCATGCATACTTACCAGACAAAGAAGATAAAATCAAATTACGGCACGGCCGTTCATCAAACACAATGCCCTGTCATTTCGGATATCGAATCTGGTCGATCATGTTCAAAATATGAGTGCTGACAGCTTCTCCCTCCTTGAGTTCAGCATAGAGCAATTCCTTATACCTTCGATAAAGTTCTATTTTTTGGATTGCTTCGAACAACTTCTTGAGTGTTCACATGATGCTCCAAGAATCTGGTACTTCTATGTATTGTCTCAGCAAATCTGGAACTATTGATCCCAAGATGTAGGATTTCACCTTCAGGTTATCATCCTCCCATCTATCAAACGTTTCTCGCTCTTCTGGAGTGGATAGCCCTTCTTACGCTATATCTAGGATCGATATCAACAGGTAGTGTATTGATAGTGACATAAGTCAACTTTTCATACTCTAAGACAATGCGTATGTTCATTTCCCATTCGAAATAATTTTCGGCTCCTTTTAACTTATTGGAATCCAAAAGTTTCATTAATGGATTAGCGGCAGCCATCTACAAGACAATATTTTTGAGTAGTAGCAGTACAGTTTTCATTTCAAAAGTTAACACTAATTGATTATGAAATTTTAAATCTATTAGTGCCCTCCTACTACTTTACGTAATTATGAAATCTCCCTTAACGAAAAAATAGATATTTGATTATCAAAATTTCATAGTGGGAAATGGATCCCATGACATTTATTCCAGCCTCATACTAATGACGATATTGGCATTTGTAAACTCATTAGGTAGGAACCGTTTCTTATCCTCATTCTAAAGATGATATTATATTAAGACGTGTTCTAGGTGTATACTTGTCAATGTACACTAATGAGCTTCGTATGCACACCCTCATACTAATGACGATATTGGGTGACTACGCTAACTCATCACGCTACATCTAATATTTTACCGGAGCGACCTAAGTTCTGAGCACTTATACCCTCACACTAATGACGATATTGGATATAAGTAGTAAGAACCCATTCATCTCCGTATTGACAAGACATGCCATCCAATAATGCTCCAACATTATTAATAATATTACTTAATAAAGTAATCACCTAATCATGAGAGATTTATGACAATCAAGTCATTAAATTAGGTCAAAGTTTTAATTTAAAACATACAATACATATCCAATATGTCTTATGCATAATTAAAATAAAATTACCAAGGCATAGATTCAAACATGTGTTGTGTGGTTAAGCATTTGCTCTAATACCATTCTGTTGGGGCAGTTGTGGAACCCCTAGGGTCGGATCAGTACCCCGAGCTGCGAAAATGGGTCAAAACCATGAAAATCAAGTATATATGTAATTTTAAATTATTTAATGAAATACTATATTCCATTATGAGTGTATAGGAAAATCTGAGACTGAATCGGAGTCCGGAAACTCAAAAATGAGCGAAAATAAAATTGGTCGCACGCACAGTGCGTACGCGCATGCTACAGTGCACGCGCGCACTGTAGTGCGTAAACATCAACCCCTTTTGTTTTTAATTTTCATTTCACTTATTCATCTCACTTTCTAGTGATCTGAATGGATTAGGGTGTTTACCTTAATCTATTTCGGTCTTCCCTAAACACTTCAAAAACACCCATTTTTAATTTTTAATTTCAAAACCAACATTAACACATGTTATAGAATAAAAATCAAGTTTTTCAAAATATCAAATACTTTTACAAAAACATAAATTTATTCTAAATACGCATTTGCGTAAATTTTGAATCCAATACACAAACCAAATTAGAATCCCAATAAGAAATGTCTCGTGAACAATTATTAGAATCCCAATAAGAAACGGTTCAGGACCAAACTATCAGTCACATAAATGTGATTGACCTTGAAGGTCTACCTAATGAGTTTACAAAGGCCAATATCATCATTAGTGTGAGGCTGGAGTAAATGTCATAGGATCCACTTCCCGCTATGAAATTTTGATAGTCAAATTTCTATTTTTTCGTTAAGGGAGATTACAGAATTACGTAAAGTAGTGGGATGACATTAATAGATTTAAAATTCCATAATCAATTAGTGTTATCACTTTTGAAATGAAAAACTATTTTGCTACTACTAAAAAATATTGTCTTGTAGATGGCTGCCGCTAATCCATTGATAAAACTTTTGGATTCCTATAAGCTAAAAGGAGCCGAGAACTATATCGAATGGGAAATGAACATACGCCTTGTCTTGGAGTATGAAAAGTTAACTTATGTCACTATCAATCCACTGCTTGTTGATATCGATCCTGACTCTACTCCAGAAGAGCGATAAACTTTTGATAGATGGAAGGATGATAACCTAAAGCTGAAATCCTACATCTTAGGATCGATGGTTCCAGATTTACTGAGACAGTACATAGAAGTACCGGATGCTTGGAGCATCATGCGAACACTCAAGGAGTTGTTCGAGGCAAATCAAGAGATTGAACTTTATCGAAGGTCTAAGGAATTGTTCCTTGCTGAACTCAAAGGGGGAAGAGCTTTCAACACTCATGATAGACCAAATTCGATATCTGGAACGACAGGATATTGTGTTTGATGAATGGCTGGGCCGTAATTTGATTATGTCTTCTTTGCCTGGTTCTTATGCTAACTTTGTATTAAATTTCCATATGCATTTGATACAAGCCACATACGAAGAATTTCATAACATGCTACGCACGGTGGAGCAAGATTTGAAGAAAGGAAACCCCACATTTTATCTCCATGGTAGAGATGACTCTTCAAAGACTTCTGGGAAGTCAAAGAAAATCAAGATGAAGAAGAAGAAGATATCAAAGAAAAACTCCAAGAAGCGCAAAGGCGCAAAACCGAAAGTAGCTCATGATCAATGTCTACAGTACAAGAAGTATAGACACTGGAAGAAGGACTGTTTAGAGCTTCAAGCAGGACCCTCATGTATGATTTGTATTTTCCAATTATTGACATCTCATTAGCCTTAGATGCAAATAGTGGATGGGTGTTAGACACTGTTAGTCCTACTCATATTTCTAATTCCCTACAGGAAATGAAGGTTAAAAGAAGGCTAAATAAAGAGGAGATCCAGCTTAGAGTTGGCAATGGCGAGACATTGGATGTCAAGGCCATAGAAACTGTTGTTCTAGATCTCCTAAATTGACGTAAATTAGATTTACATGACTGTTATTATATTCCATCACTTATCAGATAAATAATATCACTGCCAATATTAGATAAAGAGGGATATAAAATAAACATTGAGGATGAAACTTTATGTTTGTATGATAAAGAAAATTTATTGAAATGTGAATGTTCTTTATCAAATGGTCACTATAATTTGGAAACATGTAGAGATGTCTTTAATATAGAGAAAAATACAAGTATGCAATCTGAACTAAATAATACTGAATTATGACATATGAGATTGAGCCACATAGGTGTGAGACGTCTATCCAAATTGATAAATGATGGTTTGATTGAAAATCTTACCTTAGATCCTTATCTGATTTGTGAGTCATGTATCCAAGGAAACATGACAAATGCCCCATTACAAGGTGTTAGAGATTTACCGGAGCTAATACACAGCGATGTGTGTGGTCTATTAAATCATGCTGCTCATGATGGTTCCACATACTTTGTAACTTTCACAGATGACAAGTCTAGATATTGATATGTCTATCTGATGAAACATAAGTCGGAAACATTTGACAAGTTCAAAATATTCCGAAACGAAGTAGAAAAACAAACCAGTAAATTCATCAAATGCTTTAAATCAGATCGAATGGGTGAATACATGAGTGAAGAATTCAGAAATTATTTAAAGGAGAATGGAATTCTTGCCCAATATAGCCCACCAAGAACACCTCAACACAATGGAGTGTCTGAGCGTAGAAATCGTACTTTATTGGAAATGGTGCGAACGATGATGAACTATACATATCTTCCTTATTACCTTTGGCGTTATGTTTTACAAACTGCTACCTACATACTTAATAGGGTTCCATCAAAAGCTGTTTCTACGACCCCCTATCAGATATGGTTCAATAGAAATCCAAGTATTAAGCATTTAAAGATTTGGGGCTGTCCTACATACGTTAGAATTGCACAACGGGATAAACTAGAACCTAGAGGGTATAAATGTAGGTTTATTGGATATCCTGATAACTCCATGGGATATCAATTCTACGATTCTGAGCAACGAAATGTATTTGTTGTTCACTTTGCAACTTTTCTTGAAAAGTAATTTTTGAGAGAAAGTGAAAATTGTAGAGAGATTAAACTTGATGAGTTTGATCCCAACAGTAAAGAACCTGAGTTGGAACCAGAGATCCAACTAGGTGAAGGATCTACAACACAGGTTCTATGTAATTCGAATAGAATATCAAGGCCTCATGAGAGACTATTTTTAACATATGATGTGAGCCTTGATGTTTTCCTCTGGAAGGAAACATATCCGACTACGTATAAAGAAGCGATATTGGATATCGATTTGGGAAAAAAGCAGGAAGCCATGAAATCTGAAATGGATTCAATACATGCCGATCAAGTCTGGGACTTAGTTGAACTTCATGAAGGAGTTAAACCTATTGGCTGTAAATGAGTTTACAAAAGGAAGCGAGGGCCTGATGGAAAAGTGGAAACCTTTAAGGCCCGACTGGTAGCGAAAGGTTACACTCAACGTCATGGGATTGACTATGAGGAAACTTTTTCACCAGTAGCCATGCTAAAATCCATTAGGATTCTCTTAGCCATTACTGCATATCATGACTATGAGATATGGCAGATGGATGTGAAAATCGCTTTTCTAAATGGATTCATTGAGAAGGATATCTATATGGAACAACTAGAGGGTTTTGTACCAAGTGAGACTTCAAACTTGGTTTGTAAGCTCCAAAAGTCTATTTATGGACTTAAACAGACATCTCGAAGCTGGAATCATCATTTTGATGAGATAATTAGATTATCTGGATTCATCAAAAATGAGGAAGAACCATGTGTTTATAAGAAAGTTAGTGGGAACATGATAGTTTTCCTGATATTATATGTAGATGACATCCTTATCATAGGAAATGATATAGGGATGATGCAAAGTGTGAAAGACTACCTTTGCAAGAACTTCTCCATAAGAGATATGGGTGAAGCTTCCTATATACTAGGTATAAGGCTCTACCGAGATAAAGTTAGGAAGCTTATAGGGTTGTCACAATCGACGTACATAAACAAGATGTTAGAAAGGTAAAGTTTTACCAACTGCAAGGCAGTAAATGTACATTTCCGATACAACATATATCTTTCGAAGAAAATGGCACCTCAAACTGAGGAAGAGAGAGTTATGATGTCTAACTTGCTATATGCTTATTGTATTGGAAGCATAATGTATGCTATGTTATGAACTAGACCTGACATCAGTTTCGGCGTTAGTGTGAGTAGGAGTAGTGGTAGCAGTAGTAGTGGTAGCAGTGGTACATCATTATGTGTAATATAAATGACACTTTCATTGTCACTGTAGAAAAGTGTAACACTAGAATGCGGAATACCCATGTCACCAAGAAGCTAACGAAGCTGGATGATTTCTTGTATAACATCAGCTATCGAATAATATTATAATTCAATAATGGAGCGAGAAACCATATATTATTTTTATAATGCCAAGAAAGAAGGGAATCTCTCAGGAAGATATAAAGACCAGTTGTAGAATGCTGGTCACTAGGGTTATCAGCCTAACTAGCATCAGAGTAGGCACCAAGCTCAAGAGAAGAATGGGCTGAAAAGTGAAGACCATGAAATAGAGTGCCATTACAGCTTCATAGTGAGCATAGAGAATGGCTGACACAAACTAACAACATGAACAACATATGCTATATTAGACATAGCAATTTTAAATAGACCAAGTTGCCAACTAACTATCAGTAGAGAGTAACATTAGGAAGAAAAGTTCATTGGCCACTGCAAACTTAATATGATGATCAAGTGGATTATAGTTGATCTTGCTATCGTTCAGCCCTGCCAAGCAAGTAAATCAGAGGCTACTTAGCTTAGGATAAATAATTGTCGGTTTAATAAGAGAGCACCTCAAGGCCAAGAAAATAATCGAGATGACCAAGATCTTTTATCTCAAAGTGGTGTTGAAGAGATGTCTTAAGATCGAAAATATCATCAATATCATCCACATAAAGATGGAGAAGGATATAGCCATGATCTGTCCACCAAATAAATATGGCCCAATCATAAGCACTGGATGTGAATCCAAGTTGATGAATAGTGGTGCTGAACTTCTCAAACCATGTATGAGGAGCTTGTTTAATACCATATAATGTTTGACGAAGTATATATACTTTGTGAGGAGGATGAGGGTAGCTATATGAAGGCTTCATATAAACTTCTCCAAATATATCACCATTAAGAAAATGCATTCTTTTATATCCAACTGAAATAATGTCCCCTGACGGGAAGCGGCAACGGCTAATAAGCTGCGGATTGAAATAAGACAGGCAACATGGGCAAAAGTCTCTTTATAATCATTCCCATATTCTTGAGAAAAGCTCTTTGCAACAAGACACGTTTTATACCATTCAACATATCCATATGATTTCGTCTTAATTTTATAGATCCACTTGCACCTAAATATAGACTTGTCCGTGGAAGATCAACTAAATCCCATTTACAGACTTTTTCAAGGGTCTGCAAATTCTTCAGCCATAGCTTGCTGCCAAACAGGGTTAGAACTAGTCTCAGAATAAAATATAAGTTCATAAAGAATGATAGTAGCATACTAATAGTGATAATCCCTAAGTTTAACAAGAAGTTCTTTGACCCTTGTAGAACGAAGAAAGGAAGGAGGACTACCTGAAGAAGATGTAAGAGTACTGAAGGTGTCAGTGGCAGATCTGTCAGACAGCGTAGACATGTGGAGATTGTGTCATAGTTGGTGTTTTGAGCGTCAATCCGTATTGTATTTATGACCGATTTATGAGTGTGAACAATAATTTTTTTCCTATAATATTATTTATTTTATGGTAGCAACTCTTGTCTTTATATACGTATTCGATCTAATTTAAATTAAATTGAAACTAAATAAGATTTAGTGATTATATATTAGACAAAAACTCGAGAATATATACAACAATACACAATTATAACGAGGCATTTAGGGAGCCGTGCCGGTGTTGAACTTTTTTTTATTAGGGATCGATTTAAGTTTAGGGATTATTTTTTGATTGTAAAGAGAAATTTGGGGCTTTCAAATTAAGCTACAAATCCTCTAAAGAGAGTTCTCCACATGTCTCATTAGGAAAAATCTTTTTAAAGATATTTTAACCTTTCCAATATTTTTATCTTATTTAATGAAAAATAACCCAATTTCTCTCTCAAAAAAGATATTCCACTTAAAAAACAAAAAAAAACTATCTTACTTTCTTTGTATTTATATGTAAGTATATTATTATAGCATCTCTAATGACACCAAATATCAATTTTTTCATCTTTTCATCACCGATTCTCTCCCTAATTGAGGATGGTCCCCAAAAACCTCGTTCCCTAAAGAATTTCTGCCATCCCTAATGAATACATATGAATTGAGAGTACGGTCATAGCAAGTCTAAGCAACACACCATTGACGTATTGGCAGTACTTTAACAAAAAATAAAATTCCGTTTGATTTATTGGAATTAAAGAAAGTTTAGGGTAATAATTTCTATTATGAAATATCTCAGGGATATACTGAAATAATACTATTTTTTTTCCAACCCGGCCTTATTTATATTTTATACATCTCCCCACAAAAGCATCGCTAGAAAGAGGTTTTTAGGGTTTAAGACCTGACTCTGTTGCTAGGGTTTTTGAAGTCATTTCACCATTTTCTCTCGCTTCAATTTTTCTCGTCTCATTTCGCCATGTGGGCACTCCGTCGAGCTTCTACTCCTTTCAAGTAACTCTCTTTACGTCTCACATTATTTTTTTATTATATTCATTGTGAAAGAAATGAAATGATTAAGTTGTTACTCTGAAATTAAATTGCTCTTTGGTTGCTACTGTGGATCCGAAACACTCGAGGTTATTCACTGTTGATGTTAATTTTGTTTATTTTCCCCAATATTGATGAGCGTGTTAAGGCTGCTTTAAGAATTAAAAAATCATGAAATGAGAATGTTTTTAGAAACAAGTGACACTATCTTATGAGGGTCAATTTTTGCTATTGTTAGTGGCTTCGTCCTATGCTGATACTGTCTTTAATTACTTAGAATTACATATGAGCTGCTGATATTGTCGTGGATGATTCATATAACAACATCATGACCTCAACCTTTTTTTGATAAAAGATTAGTTGATTTTTTTTATCTGGTTTTAGGAGTCAGGTATTTGGCCTTGGAATTGCTCGTGCTTGTTGCTCTAAATTAGAAGTATCACGTGGTTGCGTAGAAAGTGAAGCAGTTATTCGCTTGGCTCCAAAAGCAGTGAATGATGTAGGTCTAACTTTTTTGAGATTTTACCACCAGACTCGTGATTGTTCAAATATCTTCAGTGGAAGGCGTGGCCTTTCGTCGCAAGCAGGTGCGGAAAGCAGTGGAGAGGAAGATGACTTGGAAACGCCTGATAGTACTGATGCTGCCAAGGATGAAAATGAAGATGGATTAATTTCTGAATCGGAACTCTCTGGTGATCATGATGATATTGAAGATCCTGCCCAAAATGATCTGGAATCTTCAGAGATAGAGACTGATTCAAGTGGGAAAACCACATTAAAGCACAGGACTTTCTCAAAACTGTTCAATGTGATCATGGATGCTCCTGGTATTTCTGTCCATAATGCTCTTGATAAATACATTGAAGAAGGAAATGATATGAGCTGTACTGAGATCTGGTCAGCAATGCTTAATCTTCGTAAACGTCGAATGTACGGGAGGGCATTGCAGGTGATTTGTCATTATTATATCATGCATTTCAATCTTAGTTTACATATTGCTGCAATTGTTTTATTCAGTGTGCTATAGCATGTTGTATATGCATTTGTGCGGACTCATATTGAACATAGAATTTTGCAATCCATTTGCATGTAAATGTACATCGCATTTTTTATTTTGCTCTGAAAGGTCCCTGTGCAGCTATTAGGCTATTGTTCGATTGAGTATAGTCTCATACTATTTGTCTGTAAAACCTCCTGGGGTGGTACGTGAGGTCTGAGGTTTGAAATCCACTCGCACAGATGGGAGTGCATTTAGTTTCTATTCATCCGTCGTATTATTAAAAAAGAAAAAGGATAAAAATATGTAGAGTTTCTTGTTACGAGTGCGATATTTAATTCGGCATATTTGGCATTTTCAAAAATTGAAGTCAAACGTGTTTCAAAATCATCATCTTCGTGCTTCATTTACATATTTTCTATGAATCAAGAAATTTAATGATGCAAGAAGAAATTACAAACTTTCCGGAAAAAACACACAAAATAGTAACATAATTTGATAGTAGCTTCCCAAATTTGTCGAATAAAAAAGAAATGAAACCGCTTCTAGTTGGTAAAAATCAATCGCCAAGGAAACCCAACTAAAGGCACTTTATACCCAAGGAAACCTCACCCCTTTCAGCATCTTAAAAAGTCATATCCCTCTCCAACCAATCACCCAAAAATTGCCTTTACTTAATGGTTGAGATAAGGGACCATAGAATCATACAGCTAATGTGTATTGATTTTATCTACTAGCACAGCCTCTGCGTGTGTGTATGTGTGTTCTGTTCTGATTCAGGTAGTTTTATGACGGCACCGTTTTGATACATGCATATTTGTGCTTTAGTTAGCCATTAACACAATCTTCATATCTCAGCTCTTGGAGTGGGTGGAGACAAATAAGCGGCTTGAATTTGTTGAGAGAGATTATGCTTCTCTTATTGATTTAATTGCCAAGGTACATGGTCTCCAAATGGCAGAAAGCTATATTCAGAGGATCCCAGAATGTTTTAGAGGGGAGGTAATCTACCGAACCTTGTTGGCCAACTATGTGGCTGGCAACAATGTGAATAAAGCAGAAGAACTTTTCAACAAAATGAAGGAAAAAAGATTTCCGGTTACATCATTTGCTTGCAGCCAGCTGCTGCTCCTCTATAGGAGGGTTGACAAAAGGAAAATAGCTGATGTTTTATTATTAATGGAGAAAGAAAATGTCAAGCTCTCTCCATTCTGTTACAGAATCTTAATAGACACTAAAGGTCAATCCTGTGATTTAACTGGGATGGATCAAATTGTTGAGACAATGAAGTCTGAAGGCATTGAACCTGACGTCATCACGCAAGCCATCTTGGCCAGGCACTATGTCTCTAGTGGGCTCAATGAAAAAGCCGAGGCTATTCTGAAAGAGATGGAAGGAGGCAAGTTAAATGAGCACCGTGGGACATGCCAATTCTTGCTTCCTCTTTATGCAGGGCTTGGGAAAGCTGATCAAGTGGAGAGAATTTGGAAGGTCTGTGAATCAAATCCTCGGCTTGATGAGTGCTTGGCTGCTATTGAAGCTTGGGGAAAGCTAAAGAAAATCGAGAAAGCAGAGGCTCTTTTCAATAGAATGTCTAAAACATGGAAGAAACTCTCTTCAAAGTATTATACTGCACTCTTGAAGGTTTATACAGATCATAAGATGGTAGCCAAAGGGAAAGATTTGGTTAAACAAATGGCAGAAAGTGGGTGTCATATTGGACCATTGGCTTGGGATGCGCTCTTGAGGCTCCATGTGGAAGGAGGGCAGGTTGAAAAGGCTGTCTCTATCCTGCAGAAGGCACAGCAGAAATACCGATTGAAGCCATTGTTCAATTCTTATATGGTCATCATGGATCAATATGCAGAGCGAGGTGATATCCATAATACTGAAAAAATGTTTCATATGATGCGGCAGGTTGGTTATGTGGCTGGACTCAATCAATTCCAAACTTTAGTCCAAGCATATATAAATGCCAAGGCTCCAGCTTACGGAATTAAGGACAGAATGAGAGCAGATAAGCTATTCCCAAACAAGGCTTTGGCTGCAAAAGTGGCTCAGGTTGATGCATTTAGGAAGACAGCGGTGTCGAATTTGCTTGACTGAGATTCTCACCTATTTTGTATGAATTCTTATCAATGCACAACCTTTATCTGTCATACGGGTAAACATTTTTAGTTATTTGTTCTGACATTTGCTCAAATGCATCAATCTTTGCCACTATCTATTCTTAGTTTAGCTGTGTTTCTCAAAAGTTGGCTCTTCTCTAGTCATAAGAGAGGGGAGAGAGCATGTATTTCAAGGAATATTTGCTCTCTTCTTCACTTCATTTTCCATGAACTCTGCCAATCTTTAGAATTTTTTTGTAGAATTTATTTTGATCTCTGAACTTGAGCTTGCAAGATTATAGAATATATTTTAAAAGAATGTCGGGATTCATGACACGATTAATAAACGGTTTGAATCAAGTCTATCTAAATTTGACCCAACATGAAACAGAAAAGGAATAAAAAAATGGATTGGAATGTTTATTGTTCTTGGATTTGGCTGTATGATTGTTTTAAAGAAAGAATTATCAGTTTGTAATTTCTTTCAATTTAAAAGTCATGAAAACTCAAACCAGGCGACTGATTGAGATTTTAAATTTGGCCTAAATTAATGCCTCAAATTTAAAGATTTTGAATTTGTCTAAAACCTTAAAACTCGCCCTTAGAACGTTGTAAAAAAACAGTCACTTGATTTTTGGAACAAATGCCGAGTAGTTACTCTAAATCTCAAAACCTAACACCAAGCTTTATGTGGGCCCCAAGTGCTCCATCTCATTCATTTCTGGCAACAAAACCCTTACTGAGATTATATACTTTTCTTCATCAAAAGTTGATGCACAGCGAAATAATAACTTGTTCCATTGGGCAAAAAAAACACTTCACTTTTTTTTTTTTTTTTGGGTTTTTTTGGGTAAAGAAGAGGCTGATAAAACAGTCCAGGACAACAGAAATCAGAAAGATGATTCTCAAATTAACTCATCATGAACTTGCGTTGGTGGGTGATCAAACCATGTCATTCCCCAGCTCCCAAGATAACCGAGATGGACAAGGCAATCTGCAATAATATTGACTTCTCTATAGATATAAATCACTGAGCACTCCCAATCTCTAGCAATAAGTTCCTTACAGGAGTTAACCATAATGAACATAGGATTGGTCTGCAGAATCAGATTATTAATCAGGTGAACATATTCTTTTGAATCCATTTCCATAATGAGAGAGTTGCATCCCATCTCAAGGCACATTTGAAGCCCATATAATAGCCCCCATAACTCGGCTTGAAGAACATAACCAAAGCTTAATTTAATAGAGAATCCCCTAATTCATGAATCACTAGAATCTCTTACAACCCCGCCAACAGCCCCAAAACCATCCTTATTACAACCCCATCATTATTGAGCTTCCAGTAGCCTGGATGAGGATGCTTCCATCTTGTGTGAATCCTTCTATTGGGGATGGTTGTTACTGAAATGACCCTCTCCCATTCACTCACATTATTTCTTATGATAATGGCATCAATATTATAAAAAGGAGGTCTGATTTTCTCAAACAAAGTTGTGCATCTTCACTTCCAAAGGTACCACAATGTATAGGCAAAAACCACGTTCCAGTGTATGCCTTCACATCAAAAGCTGTTACTGCTAAAGTTATGATTGAGCCAACAGTCAAGGTTCTCCCCATTGGCAAAATCATACCTATTGCCTGTTATAGTTTCCTTGATTTTGACACAGATTTTACATCTTCTGAAGATGTGGTTTAAATCTTCATTACTTTCATTACAAACATGGCAACTTACATTTCTATCAATACCACGAGCAGCTCTGTGTTGGTTAGTTAATAAATTTCCATGGAAAACTACCCAAAGGAACATGGACATTTTATACGGAAGTTTATGGGACCAGATCTTACTCCAGATCCATGAAGAATGAGTAGCAAGATTGATGGAGTAGACAGAGCTAACCGAGAACTGGCTCGAGCTTGTGTGTTTCCAATAACTCGAATCTTCCCCACTAGTCAATGTGCCTCCATGGATGCAACATATGGTCTGAACAATATATTCTGGAAGATAGTTAGAGAGGGTCTCTCTGTTCCAAGACCACTGATTCAAGAAATGATTAACTTTACAATCCCTGAAAGTTAAAATAACATCCTGCAAAGCATGATAGATCAAGTGACTAAAACCAGGAACCCAACTATCATACCAAAAAAGAGATTTCGTTCCTTTGTCCAATCCTTTAGCTAATTCCATTGGGAAGCAGCTTAGTTCCATAAATGATACTTTTCCAGGAATACGACCAGGAAGAAGACACCTTATTGGTCACCTCTAACAACTGCCTTCCTTTAAGGTATTTAGCTTTGATCATTCTTGTCCATAAGGCATCTTCATTTTTATGGAGTCTCAATTCCATCTTAGCAAGCAAAGATTGGTTCATACGACTAGTTTTTTAAATTCCACCTCCTCAGTTTTAGGAGCTGTGACTCGGTTCCAATTGATCAAATGAATAACACGTTTGGATTTAGTTATACCCCATAGAAAGTTTCTACTTATCTAGTCCAGCTGGTAACAAATGCTATTAGGGAGCTTGTTTGACATCTTGGTGTAAATAGGAATAGCATATGCCACAGATTTAATGAGAGTAGCTTTTCCAGCAAATGAGAGCAATTTATTATTCTAATAGGCAAGTCTCTCTAGGACCCTATTAACCACAGACATGTAAGTAGTTTTAGAAATTATATTTTAGATAATAGGCACCCCCAAATAATTTCCAAGATCATTAGCATAAGGGGTATTATATTGACCGGCGTAATCACACGCGTATAACGCAAGCGCACGTATCGTTCAAATAGTATAAAAAGTATCGATCCCACGAGGACTTAATACCTAAGCTATTAATTTGTGAAGTTAAATTTTTACGAGTATCTAATGGATTTATTGATTGATTGGATGATGATTTTTAAACTTAAAATAAGTAAATAAAAATGACGCGAAAAGAAGTTGAGAAAAATTCAAATTTATAAAACTATCCAGGGTTGTGAATCCTTCCAATATCTTTTAAAAAGATGAAGTGGTTATTTTATGTTTGTGTAATATATTGGTTTACTAACCTGAAACACGAAATTATGCAAAAGCCTCTGTCGATGGTCAGCTGCACATACCCAGTGTAATCCAATTAAACCATATGTCTATGTTAACCAAATTACCTGGATTCATTAAGATCAAGTTCCAATTGTGGTTACCCCCGCCCGACAGGTATATGTCTATCCTGTAAGGAAATCTATTAAAGGGTTATCTATCCTCAAGGAAGATCGTGGGCTATTAAGTCTAAGGCTGAAACCTAAAATTCCTTTGTCAAGTTTATTTTAAGTTTACCAGATCAATCTTATTAGTGGCCAGTTAACAAGACGCATTAAGCTTAAGACTTAATAAGTAAATCTTTATATTACCAAAACTATAAAATAACCCCTTATAACCCGATGATATTGGAATTCATCACAACCCCAGAAAACAGACTTAGTTACGACACATATCTAAGGCTAATAAAAGATTAAATAAAATAAAAGACATAAAGTAAATACTGGAAATTAAATAAAGTAAATGTTGGAAATTAAATGCTGGAAATTAAAAATGTAAAAATACAATAAAAGAAATTGCTGGGGGTTAGAGGATCCACTTTTAATATTTCAAAATTATAAATCTCTCTTATTCTCAATGTTTACCGATTAATTAACCAGACCATAAAGACGGTAATTTCGTTTGTCTCAAATTAAATCCAACCGACCATATAGGCATTAACAAGGTTATTACCTAATCCAACCATATAGGCGGAAACTACGTCTGAAATGAAAAACCGACCATATAGGCGATAAATAAGGTTGTCACCTAAACCGGCCATATAGGCGGTAACTAATTAATCCAAATTTAATTAAAATAAGAGAGATTAATCTAATTTATTATATTAAAAGTCTTACCTCTTCACCCCAGCAGAATGAGATTACCTGCTCATGCTGGAAATGAAAACACACAAAATTTTATTAATTAAATAAAAAGAAAATACAAGAAAACTTAAATAAATATACAAGAAACTTTCATTTAGGTTTTCATGGAGAAATTCCTCCAAAGAAAGCATGAAAAAATTACAAAGTTTAGCTTGGTATTTATAGGAAAATCTAAAGGCTTCCACTAATTTCTCCACCAATTGCTCTACCAAACATGGCATCAAACATGAAACCAAACATGGCTCAAAATCCTCCACCAAACATGCAAGCATGTTTGGTGGAAGTTTGACAATTTTTACTTTTTTACTTTATTAATTTTATTTTATATTTTGAAAATGACTATAGTAATTACACAAAATACACTAGATTATTCATCAATTTTGGCCTTCCAAACATCAGAATTCGAAAATATTTAAATCTTCAAAGTTGTAGATCTTTGTGTCTTCTTTAATCTGGCACTTGAATCAGCTCAATTGGATATCTGATGAAAACATTATGGCTAAAATACCAAACTTGCGGAAAATTGGAATTTAGGACTGCACTTCGTGACGCGTATAGTAAATTTCCGTTTTCACCATTTTTTGCTCTGAATTTCATCGTTTTAGCCCCAAGTTGATTCCATTAAGTCCTAATACTTTATTTATCTGCAAAATACATCAAAACGTTCATCAAACCCGAGAAACTAAACAAAATATTAGGTAAAAGGGGCGGTAAATATTGATACATTTTCCGCTCATCATACATATATTAGTAAGTTGACGAGCAAGTATTGCCATTCTTGGAACAACATAACTTTGATTTATCAAAGTTAATCAGCTGAACAAAGGCTTGACAGAAAAGCTCTCTAATGTCTCGCATACAAGTAACTTGGTCAGCACTGGCTTTACCAAAGAGGATAAGATTATCGGCGAAGCATACATGAGTGATACCTTTATCATCTCTACTTATATTGGCATGCTTCCAGGTTCCTCTAAGGGAATTTTGATAGATGAGTTGAGAAAGCTTATCCATACACAACACAAAAATGTAAAGGGATAGAGGATCACCTTAACGAAGTCCACAACCAGGCTGAAAAGCTTCATTTTTTTCACCATTAATCACCAGTTGATAAGTAACAGTAGTAATGCACTCCATAATAAAGTGGAGTATTTTTAGGTGGGGGGATAACAACTCGAATAAACTTCCATTATACTCTATCATATGCATTATCAAGATCAAACTTCCAAGAAACCAGCCCTCTTTTACATTTCATATATCTAAATTTGTGCATTATCTTCTGGACAATAACAATGTTATCAAGGATCTGTCTACGAGGAACAAAGGCAGCTTGATTAGGACTAACCGGGTTATTCATGTGTTCTTTAAGTCTCTGCACAATGATCTTTGTTAGGATTTTATAAGCTGTGTTGCACAAACTAATAGATCTCAACCGGGACATAAGGGGTTGGGGACTTTGGGAACAAGAACAATAAGGGTGGAATATATAGTGGTAGGTATTTTCCATGTTATTAGACTCTTGCTGACTATATCATATATATCCCTTTTACATGGTCTGCCTGTAAAAATTTACAGGCAGACCATCAACATTAGGTGCCTTGAGAGCACCAATACTAAAGAGGGCTTGTTCCACTTCCTGGGTAGAGAAATCTCTTTCTAAAGTTTCCTGGTGATCCTTTGATGTTTTAGGGGACAACTTAGGGAGTTGAGAATACCAGATCTCAGTTTGCTTTGTGGTGAATATGGAATGGAAATACTGAGTCACTAACTATTGAAGTTCTGATTTAGTGTCAATCCAGATGCTTTGGTCATTGTATAATCTCTCCAATTTATTCTTTCTTCTCTTGATCATAGTGGAGGTGTGGAAGAAATTGATATTCATATCCCCTTCCTTAAGCCATAAGTTTCTGGATTTATGCTTCCAAAATAGTCTTTTTTTGGTCAAGAACAACATTAAGATCATTAGTAAGTTTCCGTTCAAGCTTAGAAATGAAAGAGTCATGGTGTAAACATAAAGCCTTTTGAATGCCATCAATTCTAGCAATAAGCTCTCTCTTCTTATTGAATAAGCAACCAAAGTTTTCCTGATTCCACTTGGTTATAGTTGTTTTAATAACCTCATTTTACTCAAAATGTCTCCAATAGACTTCCTCCTTTCAGCCGCTATCATATCATGGAATCCTGGTTCATGAAGCCACATAGCCAGGAAATGAAAAGGCTTGAGACATGAGCTAGGTATGTGGTTGCTAACAAGAGAAAGAAGTAGAGGACAATGGTCTGATTTAAATCTTAACAAGTGCTTAACAAATGCCTTAAGAAATATAGTCCTCCATTTTAGATTGGCAATGCCTTTATCTAATCTCACCTACATTGTGTTACCATTATAGAACCTTTCCAAGTAAACTTTTGACCTATGAAGCCAAGATCAACCATGCCATTCATATCAATCCATTCTAAAAAGCAATGCTTGTAAAAAAGTTTCTACCACCTTGTTTCTCAGAACTACTACAAACTTATTGAAGTCTCCTATGAGCACCCAAGGAATATTGGATAAGGAATCTAGATCATCTATATACTTTCAAATATTTTTCCTAGTTTTAGGGGTTGAACTAGCATAAATGAAGGTAAACAGCCAATCATCCCTTTTATTATTCACAAGAACTGTAATAGTTGTTGGGGTTGGTGTTCAGAGCGCCAATTCCCGGTTGTATTTCTTTGAGAATACTACTGTAAAACGTTATTTTTATGAATAATATAAGCAATTTTTGTAATATAATATATCTTTTAATATGGGAAAGACGTAATGACCTTAGAATGACTAGTCATGATGCTGTTGTAAAAGCGTCGCAACTGACATTGAGTTGTATCATGACGTTTTCATTCTCAGACAGTTCCTGGTCAAGGTTTACACTACTTGGTCAGTATAGTAAACCCGTTGAGACTGATACATGTCGTATACTGGAATATATGATTCCAATGGTTTCTCAATGAACCATGAGTCTTTGAGACTCGTATAGACTTGTAGGTGTTTATAGTGGATAAACACTGAACGACTCACTGAAGATTCTTAATGGATGATACACCAACATCAATAAGAATCTTCTCGGGTTGAGTAGCACTAGTGATTCTTTCGAAGAAGATGAGTCCACAAACAGAAGATGAGAAGGTTAGAATGTCTAACCAACCTTATGCTTCGTGTTTGGGTAGCATAATGTATGTCATGTTATGTACGAGGCCTGATATCAATTTCGCTATTAGCGTAACTAGTCGATATCAGTCTAATCCAAGTAATGACCATTGGATGGCCATTAAACATATCCTGAAGTATCTTAAAGGTACTAAGGATAAGTTGATAATTTATGGAGGAAACAAACTGCAAGTTAATGGGTATACGAATTCCGATTTCCAATCGGATCCCGATGAAAGAAAGTCTACATCTGGATTCGTCTTTACCCTTAATGGAGGTGCAGTTTGTTGGAAGAGTTCCAAACAGGGGTCAACAGCAGATTCCACCACTGAGGCAGAATATATTGCAGCTTCTGAAGCTGCAAAGAAGGCTGTGTGGATAAAGAATTTTATCACAGAATTGGGAGTTTTCCCAAGTATTGAGAATGTGATTCCGTTATACTGTGATAATATTGGAGCCATTGCGCAAGCAAAGGAACCAAGGGCGTATCAGAAGTCGAAGCATGTGGAACGAAAGTACCACATCATTCGAGAGAATGTGTCGCGAGGGGATATTGTCGTGTGCAATGTACCGAGTGAAGATAATGTAGCAGACCTGTTGACGAAGGCCATACCTCCGAAGTTATTTGATAAATACGTAGAGTCGATGGGTATTAGATACAATCGATATTGGCACTAGAGCAAATGAGAGATTTTGTTGGGGTTGGTGTTCAGAGCGCCAATTCCCGATTGTGTTTCTTTGAGAATACTACTGTAAAACGTTATTATTATGAATAATATAAGCAGTTTCTGTAATATAATATATCTTTTAATATGTTAAAAACGTAATGACCTTATAATGACTAGTCATGATGCTGTTGCAAAAGCGTCACAACTGACATTGAGTTATATCATGACGTTGTCATTCTCAGATAGTTCCTGGTCAAGGTTTACACTACTTGGTCAGTATAGTAAACCCGTTGAGACCGATACATGTCGTATACTGGATTATATGATTCCAATGGTTTCTCAATGAACCATGAGTCTTGGAGACTCTAATAGACGTGTAGGTGTTTATAGTGGATAAACACTGAACGACTCACTGAAGATTCTTAATGGATGATACACCAACATCAATAAGAATCTTCTCGGGTTGAGTAGCACTAGTGATTCTTCGACTTGAGATACCATTGTGGGCGCTGAGACATCTTCCATACTTAGATGGCAGTCACGTCACCGATCTATTTAGATCAGACCTCCGCCTGTTCGTTGGGTGTGGATAGATCCTCAGGGTGTCCTGTGTGTATCGAGATAGGATCTGTCAGTTCTGTGTACAGAGCATAGGTAGTCCATATGATTAGCAATCAGATAAAAACCATGGGCCCGTGGTACACTTTAGAAGTCAATTCTAAGTGTTCTTTTAGAGATTGCTAATAGACACGTCGACGAGATTGTCCCTATAGAGATTTGACGTTTACATCTATATCTTTGGGATATATCCGGATACCTGTGACGGAGGAATTATACATTTGCCATGACCTCGACCTGTATGATTCAGCGAGTTTATCCGTGATCGTCATAATTTACGGGTGGGTAAATTATGGACACGAAATTGGATTTCGTGATGGATATGCTTGAATTTAGAGAGTCTCACTAATGAAATATACTCGTAGAGTACTAGGGCAATATTTATAAATAATATTGATTATTTATAGAGTTTTTTAAAGGCTAAACGAAAAATACATGTGTTGGGACCCGATAGTCATTTCCTAATTTTTTGTGTATTTGCATTTAATGTTAGATTAATTCAAATACACATTAATTAATTGTCAAATTGAGATGGTTGACTAATATCATAAATAAATATATATATATATATATATATATATATATGTATTTGATATTTATTGTAAATATAATACATATATTTAATATATTTGTATTTAAATAATTCATTAATTATTTAATTTTTAATGATTAAATTAATTAAAATATAAATGTGTTAAAGTTGTGATAATATTGAGATGACTTAAAGATGCTTTACTTGACTTTAATAATTCATTAAAGTGTTAATGATTTTTTAAAAGACAAGTGGGCAAGTTGGCTTGAATAAAATAAATTGAAAAATATTAGTATTTTCTTTCTTGTTGAATTCGGCCAAGGCCTAAAATGTCTAAGTGTTACATATTTTTTCATTGACCATAAATCTCATCCAAAACTCCATTAAAAGAAAACAAAAGAAGCTTGAGAGGAAGAAGAAGAAAGACAAAGGCAAAATCAAAGATAACTTGGATTTTAATAAGTATTTCCAACTTGCCATTAGAGAGAAAAATGTTCCTCTTGTTGTTGGCTTCATCTTGTGATGTTCTTACGTTTTTTTATTCTTTATTCTTTGTGTTTTTGGAGGATGGAAGTTTGAGGATAGGATTATGCATGTATAAAGATCATAGAATGCTTTCAAGGTGTTAATTAGCATTCTTTTGATGGTTTAAGAAACTAGTTGCCATTCTAGAGTTTTTGACCCACTCTTACATGACCTAGAATTGTTCTATAGTTATTTCATTGTGGTGAGGCTTGATTGGTGTTGTAGAAACTTTATTGAAGGGTTGGATTTAATTAATTTGGTCTAATTTATCCAATTTGTTGAAATTGAAAAATTAGGGTTTAAGACCACTTCCAAATTTGGGGATTTTCATTTATGTTTTGTATTTGGATGTGTATATGATGCATATAAATTATTGGGTTGATTGGATTTCATCTTAATGTGTTTTGAACATATAAAGTGCAAAATGCACAATTTCCCACCTTAGGAGGCTCTCGGCCTTGGCACAATATTTAAGGATTTTATGTTGCAATTTGAATTGATATGTATGACATGTTAAATTCATCTTAGAAATGATTTAAAATCATCCAAAATTGTTTTGAACAATTTAGGACTAAAATGAACAAAATGCAAAGTTTTGGGGCAATTCGGTAATTACCAAGAAATTTGATTTCTTGTGTAATTTTTCATAATTTGATAATAGGATAATTAAATAAATAGTTTATTTAATTGATCCGAGAAAAAGTTTTGAAATCAGAAAATTTTGATTTTCCACTATTCCGCTGCGTTACCGGATTTCCGCCTTATAACCCATACAAAATGGTATCAGTGTAGGCACTGCATTTTGCATATAAATCCCGATGATGAGTATCGTACGGAGGCACTACTCTTTAGGTTACGGAAGTAGCGGGATAACGAATATCGGAAGGGGAAATTGAGAATAAGTATGTCATCAGATTCAGTTCACATGTTCACTGCTTTCGTTCGTGCTGCGTTCGTGAACACGTTCGAACGTCAAGCAGATTGTGGGAGTTCGTGTAGCGTTCGAATCGGCATTCGAACGGTGTCGGTACTTTTGGTTTTGTTGCTAGCCTCACGCCCAAGCCCATTTAGCCCACCAAAACCCACCCAAAAATAACAAAACACATATTTAACACATGGTGAAATTAAAACAAATCAAATAAAATCTAAATAATCACATACCTAATTAAAACAAATCAAATAAATCCATTCCTAATTTGAATAAATCACCTTATGTTGGACAATTATGACCCATAGCGTCACTATTTGTACAGATCACGGTGTTGTTGTACAAATTAACTATGTGACGAAGGAGATTGCACTCTTATCATTTGTGATTAGATCACCTAGATATATAAATGATAGGAAGTCCCTGTGATTTGTTCCTGGATTGAGAATGATATGAGACAGTATCAATCCACGAAGGATAAATCATTAAACATCCCTAGTCAGAGCATTATCGAGATTGGACATCGATAAATGCGTAAAAGACTAGTATTACACTTGTGCGCGTTGTGAGGGCACGACATCATAGTTCTCATATATTTGGGTATATGATACTCATGCAAGTGTAATAGGAGGTTGTGTTTCACTGATGGTACGGGAAACAGCTTCGCTCTGGATAGACCCCGCAGAATCCCATTGGTAGTATGACTATGTGTCTATGGGAGTCCGTAATCAGGGTAGGTGTATTTGGTCTTAACCTGAGACTTGCACCGCTAATGCTTACGACAATCAATATACTTTGGTTGAGGTCGTCCAGGGCTTTAACCGGTTCAGTGTACGCCAATTCTGGGTATATCGAGAATCGTAGTGTGTTGGGTGTGATGTCGAGATGGAAGTGTCACTCCAGTCATATGGAGTTGATGATCGCGCAGGGATACATTACTGGTTCTCTATATAAGGTTGCAACCGTCGGGATAATATGACTTGGTCATGATTATCCGATTTTAAAGAGACTAGTTGCTCGTTATCCGATATATGCTTCGTACGGGGCAGACACTGTACCAGCCCCATGCCTTGCATGTGATCATCCGATACTGGACATAAATACGCAATACTATGTATACTACGCCTGATATAGATCCTTTATTCCTGTAAGGATATTTCCGGAGAATTGGGGAGGCATGGCGCTTTGCTAGAGGCCAACCTTGTCTTGTAAATCGGTATAAACGTAGTACGAGGTACTTACGTGTTCGGATAGTCCGACGACCGAATTTACTGCCAACATATCCGGGGATCTCATGGGTCGCTTCCCAAAGATTCACCGATGACGTATGACTCGCACTTTTAATTAATCTGGGATTAATTAGATGAGATAGAAAATTAATCTGGGATTAATTGCGGAGATATTTTATCTGGGATAAAATATCAATTAAAGAGAGAGAACGATTAATTTGGAATTAATCGATTAATTAATATATTCGATATATTAAACGAAATTGGATTTCGACGCGGAATTAAAATTAGATTTTAATTCGGTGAACGAATTAATTTGAATTAATTCGTTAGCGACATGAATAGTGATTTCGCTAGGCGTAATCATTTAATTACGACGCAACGGAAAATTCGTTAATTTGAAATTAGCGAACCCGAGCCTGAGATTATTTGCGAGCGCATTCACATTTCAAATTCGAGTGCGACACGTCAAATCAAGCGTCAAATCGCTAGTCGCTTCAAGCGTCAAATCACTTGTCACTTTGAATGATGTGACTTGATTGATTGATGTGACTTGATTGATGTGATGAGTGATGTGTGTGGTTGGTAATTAAAGCCAAATGTGTTGGAAATGAACTTGAATTTCATTTCATGTGTATTAGATACACAAAATCACAAAAACCGTATAACACATTTTTCCCTCCTCTCTCTCTTCTTCTTCTTCCTCTCTCTCACGCCATTTCTGGTTTTGCTAGGCAGTGACCGAAAATGGAGGGAAGCCAAGTGCGTTTTTGATGCAAAAACAAGAGTGCTAGCACATTCCGGGATCATACGAAGGTGATAGGGAAGTCCACCCATGAGCCAGGAATCAAATGACGAAGCTTGGAGCTTGGTTTCTTGTTGATTGAAGGACGAAAATCAGAAGCAACAGCAGCCCACTGACGCCTCTACCAGTGAGCAGAATTTCAGTTTTCGTTGCCTCTCCGCGTCGCTCAACCGCTCGATGTAAGTATTCCGCAACTTCCGTCGTTGTATTCATATGATTCATGCTTGTTTAATTCGATCTTGGAGACCTAGAATCACTAACACCTCCATAATTTAATTAGATGCTTTCCTTGTGAGATACTAATTAGAAATATTCCCCCATAATTGCTTGATCCCATTCCTATTCAAACAAGGATTAACCCTAGCATTTGCCTATAAAAGAAACACAAATCCAACCCTTGCTCTCTCCTAGCTCTACATGCCCAAGACAAGAATAGCAAGCAAAATAATTCTCTTCTCCTCCTCCCTCTAGCAACCGAAAACATCACCCCTAAACACCCATCCCTTGCACGTACACGACCCTCGTAAATTGCCCACTGTCCAGTCCTTCCATGCACGCATACAACCCTCGAAAACTGCACTACAGTGACCGAAAAATCAGCCCCCAAACAGCAGCCCAAACACCAAAAATAGTAGCAAAAAACAGTCTCTTAATTACGAAAAACAGTGACAAAAAAAATGTACCTTAAGACACCTCCATTACCGCATAAAACAACAGCCCAATACCCCTTAAAAAATGCAAAACAATCCCCTATTTACCGAAAACCAGCAAGTCAATACTGTGACCAAAAAATACAGCGGAAACATCAGCAAAATAGAGGAAACGACAGCTCAAAACCGTGAAGCATTGAACAAGAGCAGTTGACCAGTGAACCGGAGGAGTTGCGGAGCATCAACCCTTTCGACGGCCATGTAACGCACTTTGGAGAGACGACCTAAGAGGTTAGACCCGAGGGCACCCTTCTTATTTATTCTCATCTTTTTTGTTGTTTATTAGAATTCCCTCGCATGCGAGTCGTTTGTTGATATATGTTGTGGTCCTTGAATGAATGGAATATGTGTTCTCTCTTATGGTATATCGGATGGAAACCCGGACGTAAATTCCTTAGCCAAATCTGAATGGACGGTATTACGGTTTGCACTCGGGATACAATGCCACGTACCACTTGAGAGATTCACACATTTCGTTTCATCCAACCTTGTATTCGAGCATGATTGGGTTGCTAGTATGTTATTTATTTTTTAAGCATGATTTAGTCGTTAGTATGGTATTACTTTCTGCATGTTACTTATTTATGCATGATGATATAGTGCACATGGCAAATCAAGTTGGATTAAAGGTCCTCCATTTTAAGGGATAAAAAGCCTAAGGGCTACCTTTGCCACGACGTTTTGCCGCGCCGGACGGAGTATGTTTGATGGAATGTGAGATATGTTTAATCGAGCATACGAGGTCCTATATTATTGTTGTCTTTATTTTATATGCATGGTAACATAATGCGCATGGGCTAACTAGGGTGGATTAAAGGTCCTCTATTCGAGGGAATGCCTGAAGGCTACCTTTACCACGATGTTTTGCCGCGCCTTTATTATGTCATTTACCTTTTGCATATCATTGCTTTATTTACGCATGCATTGCATTCTTGTGCGCATGGGCTCACTAGGGTGGATTAAAGGTCTTCTATTAGAGGGGAATGCCTAAATGCTACATTTTCCATGATGTCTTGCCGCGCCGGATGAGGTGCACCCGATTGAATGTGAAATATGTTCCATCGGGCACACGAGGTCCTACATTGTGTATTTGTTTATCCATATATGTGTGACCGGCGTAAACACACACGTATAACGCAAGCACACATATCGTTCAAGTAGTATAAAAATATCGATCCCACGAGGACTTAATTTCTACTGTTGTTATTAATTATTGATACTATTTATTTATATGTATCTAATTATAGGGAGAAGGGAATTGATTGCTTTTGGTTGGTTGAATGTGGTTTTGCAAAATAAAATAAAAATAGACTCAAAAGAAAATACTAAGGAAAATAAAAGAAAAGACTCTAGGATCTAGGGTCGTGACTCCATAAAATATTATTATAATCTCTTATCTATGTGTAATAAATCAGATTGCTAACCTGGAACACGAAAATATGCAAAAGCCTCTATCGATGGTCAGACGCAAATACCCAGTATAACCCAATTGAACCATATGTCCATGTCAACCAAATTACCTGGATTCATTAAGATTAAGTTCCAATTATGGCTACCCCCGCCCGACAGGTATATGTCTATCCTGTAAGGAAATCTATTAAAGGGTTATCTATCCTCAAGGAAGATCGTGGGCTATTGAATCTAAGGCTGAAACCTAAAATCCCTATGTCTAGTTCATTTTAAGTTTACCATATCAATCTTATTGGTGATCAGACAACAAGAAGCATTAAGCTTAAGACTCAATAAACAAACTAAAGAATTACCCATAAAAAGAAAATCAATTATTAAGTGTGGATATTGTGTTTCATCACTTCCCTAGAATAAAAATAAAATGCTGGGGTTAGAGGATCCACATTTAATATTTCTTATCTAAGAATCTCACTTATTATAATATATAAATTATTTTATGTTCTACTTTCTCAGGAATTAATAATGTTAAACAATTAAAACCAGCCATATAGGCGGTAATCCATTTAGTCCAACTACACCAGCCATATAGGCGATAATTATCTGTCACATAAAGACCAGCCATATAGGCGGTAAAGTAATTTATATTTAACCTGACCATATAGGCGTTAATAAAGTCTGACATTAATTAATCCGGTTAAATTATAATTTATAAATTATAGTTAAGTGAGATTTACCTAGATAATTATATTAAAGGTTTCACCTTTTACCCCAGCGGAAATTTAACTACAAAACATAAAGTAAATAAATAAAAAGCTGTAATAAAAACTAAAAATAAAAATATATAATTTTATTATTACAAAACTAGATGCTTCCTATGAAATCAGGGAAAAAATCCCAAGGAAAGCACACTAAATGAAGTGGTGAAGGCCTGAATTTATAGACAGATTCGGCAGTGGGCGTCGCGACGCCAACTTCCTTCTTGCGTCTTGACGCTGGCTCTGTTGACTTGGTCCACGCGACTTGACTTGTTGACTATTGACGCATATTTCGTCGGCCCAATAGGATTTCGACACGTGGCACGCGGTAAGATTCGGTCCAATGGCATCTTGACACGTGGCAGAAGATGATTCACCGATGATTCGGTCCATTCAGAAGGTGACACATGTCATGCGGAGTGTCGGCACCATAGAATCACGACATGTGTCCAGGCGTATTTTAGCTTGATCTATTCTGATGATGACACGTGTCACGGCGCACGTTAGCATGATCGGCGTACGTTAGCATCCGGTTTATTTTAGAAAATTTCTTCTGACTGGTCCACGTGTCCGGCGCAAGTTAGCAGGCGGTGCACGTTAGACGTCGCGACGCAAAAGGCTTGCGCGTCGCGACGCAGACAAATTACAAAAATGCCCTTTTCGTCATTTTTCACTGTTTTGGCCCCAAATTGCTTCCAATGCTTTCCAAACTTTATTTATCTGTAAAATAACAATAAAACACATCAAAACGTTCACAAAACCCGAGAAACTATACAAAATATTAGGTTAAATGAGTGGGAAATAGTGATATAATTACCACTCATCAATGTGTTTGTGTCATTTCAGATGCCAATTTGGCAATGTCATTCGAACGCGTTTCCAAATGCTACACGAACGTATGCATTCTATCTTATTCCATTCGAACGCGTTTACAAACGCTACACGAACGTATGCATTCTGTTTTATTTTCGTTCGAACGCGCCTCAGAATGTTACTCGAACGCTGACCGGCGTAAACACACACGTATAACGCAAGCGCACGTATCGTTCAAGTAGTATAAAAATATCGATCCCACGAGGACTTAATATCTAATCTATTAATTTTATGAGGTCAAATGATTACTAGTATCTAACAGGTTGTTTGATTGATTTGAAATGGTGACGATTCTAAATTTAAAAACAAGTAAATAACATTGTTCGAAAGTAGATTTTATGAAAATTTAATATTAAAAACTATCTAGGGTTGTGATTTCTTCCAATATCATTTTAAAGATGAAGTGGTTATCTTAAAGTTGGGTAATATATTGATTTATTAACCTGGAACACTAAATTATGTGTAAGCCTCTGTCGATGGTCAGACACAAATACCCAGTTTAACCCAATTGAACCATATGTCTATGTCAACCAAATTATCTGGATTCATTAAGTTTAAGTTCCAATTATGGCTACCCCCGCCCGACAGGTATATTCCTATCCTGTAAGGAAATCTATTAAAGAGTTATCTATCCTTAAGGAAGATCGTGGGCTATTAAGTCTAAGGTCTTAAACCCTAAAATCCCTATGTCTAGTTCATTTTAGATTTACCAATTCAATTTTATTAATGGCCAGTTAATAAAAAGCATTAGGATTAAGACTCAATAAATAAACCTTTATATTACCCAAACTATAATTTAACCCCTATAAAACCGGTGATATTGGATTTCATCACAACCCCAGATAACTGGCTTAGTTACGACACATATTTACAGGTAGTAAAAACTTAAATAAAATAAAAGACATAAAGTAAAAATACGGTAAAGTAAATACTGAAAAGTAAATTACAATAAAATAAAATGATAAGGTAAAAGGAATTACTTTTACTACTACTAATTTAGATATCTCCCATAATATAATATATAAACTTGTGATAACATTACCAACCAGCCATATAGGCGGTAACCTGATTAAGTCAAATTAAGTCCAACTGGCCTGGCCATTAAGGCGGTAAAAAGATTTGTCCATGAACCTGCCATATAGGCGGTAAGAAAGTTTAATTACCAACCGACCAATCTTGGCGGTATCCTTGATTAGTCAGGTTAAAACCAGATTAAAATGAATTACCAACCGACCAATATAGCGGTATCCTTTTTAAGTCAATATTTTAAATAGTGAATATATTATATTTAAGGGAGATTAATCTAAATAACAATAGTAAAAGAATTACCTTTCACCCTAGCTGGGGAAGTTACCTCCTCATTACTGAAAAGTAAAACTGAAAAATTAAAGAAAGAAAAGTACTGTGCGTAAAAGTAAATTGGGAAAGTAAAACTGAAAAGTAAAAGAAAGAAAGTGCGAAACTGAAAATTAATTACTGAAAACTAAAAATAAACAAACTAGATATAATCTTCTTATTTATTCATTAAGAATTTCAAAGAAGAAATTATGAATTTTACAAATGAAATGGCTTGGTATTTATAGGCAAAATCTTGCCACCATCAATCATCTATCAAATCTCCACCAAATCCATTATAATTTCTCCACTAATTACTCTACCAAATCCATAATTGCTCCACTAATTGCTTATCTTGTTTGGTGTTGATTTGATAATTTTTATTAATTATTAATTAATAATATTTTGCTTTGAAAATGATTGATAATGACTTTTAATAATTACACTCCACACACTTCTGGATGGTTCATCAATTTCGGTCATGAAATAATCAGAATTCGAAAATATTTTCTCTTTCAAAGTTGTAGAAATTTGAGTCTTCTTAAATCTGGCACTTGAATCAGCTCAATCCGATATCTGAGTAAAAGGTTATGCCCAAAATACGACAGATGCACAAAACTGGAATGTCCAAAACTGCACTTCGTCAAAACGCCATTTCAAGTTTCCAATCTCCAAAATTAAAATATCAAGTCCAATAATTGCCTTTATTTGACCCATATTTCATCCTAAATGATTTCATTAAGACCCAATATTATTTTATCTGCAAAATAAACTAAAATATATCAAAACGTTCATCAAACCCGAGAAACTAAACAAAATATTAAGTAAAAGGGGCAGTAAATATTGATATATTTTCCGCTCATCACACCCCCAAACCTAACATTTTGCTAGTCCTCGAGCAAAACAACAAAATAAAATACAAGAAACAATTAAAATTAAACTAAGCCACTTTCGTAGGGATCACAGTTGCATTTAGCGTATGCAACAAGCCTTTAAACCCCTAGGTGTCCCTAGTGGACGAGTTGTAGTCTCGTGAGGGTTTACAACAATGATACCCACAAACATTTTACAAAAGTAAAAAAGGTAGTAAAACTAATACACACAAAAGAAAAAAGACAAGCGAAAAGAGAATAAAGATGTTAGTGACTAATCAAGTGAAA